>BLKR01001111.1:0-337757 GCA_011170035.1 Teleogryllus occipitalis
CCATTATGTTAATTTATATTTTTTAAATTATATATTAATAAACTATCATATAAATAATTTATTAGTAATCTATTAATCCTTAACCGAATGTTTTAATCTGTTTATACGTACATTTTTGTATCAGGGAACTGATGATGATGATGATGATGATGATGATCACTAACATATCGGAAGCTGCTATTTCAACCAACATTATTATTATTTAAAGACAACGCTTCCATTTATTTGATATAATTCAACTTTGCACAACAAAACAATTTTGAACTCGAATAACTTTACAACGGTCACTTTTGATTCTCTTAAAAGATTTTCATACGTATGATTCATGCGAGAGTTGGAATTTAGTTAGATGTTAATTAAAAAAGTTGAATCGACTATCATAAACTTAAAACTCCTAGAGGGGTCCAATCAAACTTCTGACTATGAACCAATAAAATTGTAAGAAAACTTAATTTAGTGATCTTGTCAGTGCAGTTCGACTCCAATCGTGCTTATTCGTCGTCCTTTTCCTAGTCCTTCCCGACTTATCCGTTTCTCGGGCACCTTAGTTATCTTAATTTTCTCCAGTTTTCTCATCAGATAGGATATTTCCTTCAGAAATCTCATCTTATAATATTAATCTCTAAAATATAGTCTGTTATATATTCTAAATCATTGTCATAATCTTCATCCCTATTCTTCATCCCTCATAAATATCATTTTAAAACAAAGTTAATCAAATTTTCTTCAAAAAATATTTCAATATTTGAGTTGATATGTTTTTAATAATTGTAAGAGTCGTATATACATATTTAAATGGAGCGATGAACGCATTTTAATTCAGGGATGCGCCTTATGAATAAATAATGTGCAAGATTAAATAGTACTGTACATGGAAGATAATGAACAGACATCTATTAAATATACGTATAATATACGTGTGATTATGTGAACATGAAAAAATGGTCTATGGTTATCATAAGTAAGAAAACATTCCAAAGCTTTTCTGTCGCTACCATTCTAAGTATTCTTCTCACAACAGTCATCAAATCCCTCTTGTAACCGCTCTGGTAAACTCGTGCTGACGGTATCATCTCATGAGACATCGCCCGTTGAGACATTCCGTGCCATCGCGGGGTTGCGTTGCCATCCGAAGAAGCGCTCGAATAAACAAAATGGCTGCCGCGCTTTTTCCTTGTAACGAGCGCGATGATTGGTGTGCTCTGCCTCGATACACCTGATACAGACAAATGGCCGCCATTTATCTGGCGCTGACGCCGAACTAGTTCGCTATCGTGCGGTTGGGGTCCCCGCCAGAAGCTGCAGTTGTCGCTTCAGCCGAAGGGGAACGTCAGGAATGATACGGAGATTGAAAACTGACGAGGGTTGTTGAGAATAGTAGGAATCAGAAGTAGGAATATTGAAAATAATGGTACATAGATTGATTGATTTTTTCGTGTTTCCGGGCGTGTCAACTGCTTCGGTCATTAGTCCCCTTAGTGTAGTGCATGTTTTTCTCGGGAGAGGGCGATGATCTTCCCCCACTGGACGGCGAGATCCGGCGCCAACCTACTGTCGGCTAGTGGGGTTTCCCCCTATCCAGGACTCTCTCACCAGCGGGGCACCGCCCCAGCCGGGACAAGCTCTAAGCTCCCGATCGGTCTCCCGGAATATGTGGTAGTGTAGTGCATATTAGTGCAAGTGTGTGTATAAGGGGAGAGGATAGGACAAGGAAGAGGAAGGACAGATCGCGTGCGGTAGGGTACTGCTCCGGCATTCGCCTGGTATTGATCGGAGAAACCACGGAAAACTACGGATCAGAGCAGCCTGCCGCTAGAATTCTCCTCCAGGCAGCGACTGAATTCGACCTAGCTGAAAAGCTAGTGTCGAAAATCCTGCCGCCGTCAGGAATCGAACCTTGGACGTCGCGGTCAGAGGCGCTGCAGTGAAATCAGTTGATGCTCTGAGCTACCGCTCCCGGTATAATGATACAGAAAATACGAACTCGTAATATAAGTGTTTGCTAGAGCCCTAACAATTTTGACATGCACAATATGCGCTATAGTACATCAGACATGAAAATGCGTAATTTATATTCTGAAAATCTTGTTGAATATTCTGTTGGTAGACTACTGAATTGCTTAATATACTGTGAAAATAGGTTTTTAGTATGTAATAAATTTGAATTTGTACTGATAATTTTATTATCTGAGGTCGAAATTGTAAGCCGCTTAGAATACTTTCATGTGTAACTAAATTATTTAAAGTCACGCAATAGTATAAAAAGATTCCGTTAGAAGGATAATTATAACGTCATTATTGAAAGAGCTTTGTGTTAATAATAAGCTTTACTGTAAATTAATAATTATTTTGAGTTTGTATCTAATGATGACTTTAATTCTGCAAAACAAGCTGTTTTTCAGAAACATATTTTTAGAAAATGTGAACCATGAAATATTCTACATTCGTTTTTATTGAGTTGATTACCACACCAATAAGTACGTTTCATTTTTAATAACCTAATTCTTTGTTCCCTGTAACATTTTATATCTACAACGATACCTTGCATTACGTAAATGCTGCTCAGTAAGTTGCATTCTAAGTGGTTGATGAATTGGTAAACTTTCACTTTCAACGTTCTGCAAGGAAATGAAAATCATACGACTGAGAGGAACTCTTTCCATGTCATTCGTCAGAATTCTCTCGAGATCTACCTGACATTTTATTAATTGTATTTAAGAAATGAGTATTTTCGGTACACATCAATGAAAAAATTAAAACAATTTTCAGAATATTAATTCTGAAGCCAAATATGGATGGCACCTAACCACCAAATAAGAAAGGACGAATGAAAAAATATAATGTACTAATTTACATTATCTCCTGCAACACATTTAAAACGAATAAAAAACAACTAAGCCAGCGTATTTTTAACTATAACCTTATCTATAAATACATTGCAGTCTTACAATATACTCGTCGTGTTTCCCTTATTTCATTTAAAAGTATTCACGACTTTAAACCATTTCAAACCTTTCGTACATATAGTCATCATGAATTGGGTTTAACAATTATGTTATTCTATTCACTATTTAATATTATTTAGCTTTTAACAATATATATATATATATATATATATATATATATATATATATATATATATATATATATATATATATATGAGTGTGTAATCAGGGCGTGTATTTATCGGCACAGTATTGCATTTATAGCTAACTAATTTATCCTTGTCTCTACCGGCCTATCATAAGCTGGGATGTATCTGCTTTAGAAGCTAAGTGCGCTTGGAAAACGAGAAAGTTTCATTTATTTAATTAATATATGCTGCATTGTGAAACCTCTGTTGGATATAATTTAATTCGTGGAATAGTCTCACAAAAATTCCATTAGTGCATTCACTAGTTACCTATACATTGATAGGAGATTTCCAATATGCATGTAGTATTACGTATATGTAAATACACCATTGATTTATTTATTTATTTTACGTCAAAAAAACAGTTAAAACTGCGTATGACATGCTATGGGGAGAAGTGAATTCTGTGTACATTTTCAAAATTCTGTGATCCCTACAATAAGTCATATACTACTTGAATTTTGAAAGGGAGAAAAAAAACAAAAAAACTCCCATGTAATAAAATCGATTTTCAAGGATAAATAAGCAATAAATTTTGAATTTTGATAGGGAGAAAAAAAACAAAAAAACTCCCATGTAATAAAATCTATTTTCAAGGATAAATAAGCAATAAATTTTGGCTCTTATTACTTCCTGCCGCGACAACGTGGAAACGATAATTTAAATAATTGTATTTCCCACTGAATTCTAGAAGACGTGCACAGAAAATGAAGTTACATTTATGTCCAGAAGCAAAACAAGGGGCCATCTCAGCATTCGCTCAATGGATCAGGGAAACTGGACGAAAAACCTGATCGAGATGGGGGTCATTGACCCGGAAGCTGCAGTACAATAGTTGTTACAGGTTGTTTATACTCATTTATACAGTCCAAATGGTAATTAATGCATTATGTATCATTGTTAAAATTAATGTTACTTTTCTTGTGATGCTCAGTATAGTCTCTAATTGTATAGAAACAGTTATGCAGCAGAAACGATTTCACTTGTGATTTAAACTTTTCTATTGAATTTAATCGTTTAATGTCATCTGGCAAAGGGTTGTAAAATAATGTACATGTATTGTATGTGAATTTTTTGTAATGAGCTGTTGATACTGTCACCTGATGAATATGATTTCTACGTCGAGTGTTATAGTAATAGGCTTCGGCATTTTCTGAAAATATATTCCCGCCCTTAAGCAAGTCATTTTTTACAAAAACCACTGATTCGTAAATAAAAAGACACGGTAATGGTAGAATTCCTAGATTAATGAAGAGAGGCTTACATGAATCACGTGGGTGGGATTTGGTTATTATTCGTACAATTCGTTTTTGTAATCTAAAGTCTGGGAGCTATAAGATGTATTTCCCCAGAATATTATGCCATATCTCAGGCGGGAATGAACATTCGCGAAGTGTACACAACGAGCAGTATGAAGGCTGACCATCATTTACGCTTCTGAATTCTTTTAAAAATACGGTTTCAGACACTTCACCATATCCTAAAGTGTTAAAATCAGGCGATGCATCTTGCAGATTAACTACACAAATACCACAAAACAACTCTAAAATGTCCTCCACGTACAGTAACTCCGACATTGAGGAGCCGGAAATCAACCCAACTCCTGCACCGCACTCATCACCTCGTGTCCTCGACTTGACGAGCTGACGTCCTGGCATCGTGACGCCTACCGTCGCTCGCACCCGCGCCTAATCCGCGCGAGGACGGGGCAGCCCGTAATTCCCGAGGCGGACGCCGACTAGCTGCCTAAGTCATCGTCGCGGGCGCCGTGGAGCCGGGATGAGGCTAAAGAGCGGCAGCGCCGGACGGGGATTGGTGCGGAGGTAATCCCTGCAAGGGCGCACGGGAGCGGGTACGGGGTCAGAAGCGGCAAGCCGACGCTGGGGGATACTCGAGGGGGTGGGGTAGGGTGGCATAGTTAGAGACGTTGGGGGAGTCGGAGATTGGGAGCGACGGTGGGTGTGGTGAAGGGGATAGTGATGGGTACAGAGATATAGGCCGAGAAGTCGCTTACTCCTCGTATAGGCGATGACGAATGTAAAGGGGAAGGCGAAGACAAAGATGGGGAGGAGGGAACAGAAAGAGAGATGTGAAGGTGAAATGGAGTGGCAAGTGGGAGGAGGTGAGAAGGGATGAGAAGGGGTGGGGAAAGTCGGGGAGAAATGGGGAGTGCGGGAAGGGCATGAAGGGTCGAGATGGGTCGGCGAGAAGCGGGTCGAGGAGAGGCAGGGGGAGATCGGACAGAGGCATGAAGGGGAGTGGGTGAGGGCGAAGAGGAGAGGGGTGAGGAGAGATGAGGAGGGCACAAAGTGTAGGAAGAGTCGAGGTGGGGCGGGGAGGAGCGAGACACGAAAGGGAAGGGCGAGGAGGTCGGCGAGAGGCATGGAACGGGGAAGAGCGGGAGAGGAAGGCGCGTGGGGTAGAGGACGGGGCATCGAGAGGCGTGGGGGGTTGGTTGGAGGGGAGTGGAGCGGAGCGGAGCAGAAAGAACAGACGCGAGAACGGGGCAGGATGGGGAGGGACAATTGCAGAGGACGCAAGGAGCGAGACAGCTGAGGATGGGCGGGCCGGATCGGGTAAGAGAAGGACGGAGACATGCAGTAAGCAGATGGGGGCGGGAGCGTGCCAAGGTAGAGCGGGGAAGGGAGACGCAGGGCAGGATAGCGCTGGGAGGGGAGGGGCGGAGGAGAAGGGGCGGGGCGCGACGGGCATGCGCTGCCTGTGCCGCACTGCATTGTGCATCATTTAGGGGTCCGCACGCCACCGCCGCCGCCGCCACCCCGCCAGAGGGCTTAGCTTATTTATCGCAGGAGCCGAAAGCGCGGAGCTCCGCTGGGCGCTCTTGTGCAGCAGAGATGCGGACAACGCAAGAGAAAGTGAAACTGAAAGTTTAGAGAAGGAAAATGAAAAGACGATGAAGATTCAAGAATAGAGCGGCTAAAATAGTCAAGAGAAGTATGCCTAGAGAGTCAAGAGAAGTATGTAAATGCAAGATGCCTTTAGAACGAAAGAAAATATAATGGTAGGGGTTGACTAGTAATAAGACGAGGGGGAGAATAATGAATAGAGTGCTGGGGTAAACGTGAAAAGTGTGTTTCTCTGTCGTAATTTAGGGAAATTGCGAGTGAACAGGAACGCATGTGTTCGAATATAAATTGCTAAGAACAGGGAAAGAACAGGCTTAGAAAGAGAAGGGAAGATAGATAGAGATAGGTAGATACATAGAGATAGATAGAGAGAGATATATATAAATAATTTAAGAGATAATTAAGAGCAAATGGAAGGAGTTTGAAGTTAAAAAAAAGATTCAAAATGAATGTGGCTTTGAAAATAAAAAGGAAAATAAATTTGAAATCACGTGTCGTAAGAAATAAAAATAAAGAATTTATTTATAAAGGCTTTAAAGGGTTACCTAATAAAGATGTGGCACAAATTAAGGAAATAATCATGTGTTGCAATGAGAACGATGTATTGTGGTGAAATTGTGGGAGAACGGTTGATCATGGAAAAGTCACTAAAGTCGTCTGAAATTCTAGTCAAAGGGTCACCAACGAACAGAGCAATCCTCGAAAATGAAGCAATAGACAGGTAAGGCTAAATGATCCACACAAGGGCAAAGAAAATAGAGTTGGTGCACTTCCGTTCCAATGAACCTAGTTAAAGAGAAAGAAAAACTAAAACGGAACACGCAGAGGTGGTTCTAGGGTTCAGTGTTTGTCGAGTCCGGAGATGCACTACTATTTCCCACCCATAAAATGGGACACTTTGTTTTTCGTTGAGAAAGGAGCAATAAATCGGGAAAAGAAATTTCTACAACACTTACAACATAATAAATATTTTATAAAAACAAGGAGAAATCACCTAAGGCGAAAATCAGAAGAGGAAAGAAAAATGTAGCAACGAGAAACCTGATTCAAACATCAATTGGAGTGCGGTGAAAAACAATGTCGGAGACCATCCGTTAGAATACAGCTAGCAAAAAAGAACGCGGAGAGATGGTTCGTTACTATTTGTCGTGCCTGCAAATGTACCAACACTTCTCGCCCAGAAAATAGACCACATCTTTATTTCTTCGCAGAGAGTAATGAATAGAGAAAGGTCATACATACAACCCTTACAAATAACTAAATATTTTACGAAATACGAGGATGTAGTCACCGGAGGCGAGAATCAGAACAGGTACAAAAAGGGCAGCAACGAAAACTATTTTTCCAAAGCCAATTGTAGTCCGACAAAACCTATTCAAAGAACATTCGGTAGAATTCTTACAAGTAAAAAGGAGCGAGAAGCTAAAATGGAAATGCAAAGACTGTGTGGGTAATTACTAGATTCTTGCCCGAGTTCCGAGAAGCATCATGTCCTCTCGAGTCTCAGAAAAACGTCAATGATGCTAGAGAGAGAAATAAGTAATGAATTGGGAAAGAAAATATTTACGACTCTTTCAGCATAATAAACAGAATATATCCCTATCAAACATTGCGCGTGTAAATTGGCACTCTCGAGCACAGAGGAAACAGATGTCGAGTCAATTTTTGTCCTGCTTTGGTCTGCTGAAAACCAAACAAGTCACAAGATACGAGAACTAAAACCGCGACGAAAAGTGAATCAAAGGAAAAACATGGTCCAAACATCAATAGTATTGCTACGAAAACAATGGCGAAGATCATCCGTTAGTCTCCGCCAGGCCAAAGAGAAGACCAGAAGAGGTGAGCAGAGGCGGTGCTGGTCGTCACTATTTGCCCGGGTCCGGAGATCCACCCCGGCCCACCCACCCCCATCCCCTTGAGGCCCAGAAAGCCACGGGGGCGCCGGCAGGTTTGGCGCGGGCAAACACGAAGTTAATATTAAACCAGCAGAGATGAAAGCGCGTTGTTGATTGCCGAGACCCCGCCTCGCCCTACCCCGTCCCGCTGCGCCCCGCCCCTCACCCCTCCCGCGAATTCTCGCCAGGATTCTCGAAATTTGCGCGAATTTTCGGCGGGCCCGCGCCAGTGTAGCCGTTTATTTGCATGCCGCCCTGCCGCGGGAGGGGGGAGCTGACGCATGGAAGTGGAAGGGGGAGCGAGGAGTCTGGGACATGAATGTGACATGCGTGAGCAGTAGGACGGATACATGGACAGCGAGCGGTGACTGCACATGGGGATGGCAGCGGAGGCGACGTTGGGTGCAGAATGGACGACGGCAGAAGGCAGCGGTACAGCTGGCTCATGATGGTAATGCGAGCAGCGGCGATGTTGGGTGCAGGGTAAAGAAGACGAGGTGTGATACCGTACCGGTGCGGAGGTGAGATGAGATGATAATAAGTACGATAGTGGTGAAAAGCCTACGTAGCAAGGTAGTAAGACAGTGCCGAAAAAAAGTTGGTAAGGTATATAGCACTGCAGCAGTGAAAGATAAGCAATGGCGGTTCAGTGGGATGAAAATATATTGGTCAGAAAAAGAAATAGAAAAGATCGAGACAGAGAATCAGAGAGCAAGAGAGATGCGGGAGAATGATTGAAGAAGGAATAGAGAGAAAATGACAGAGAAAACGAGAGAGACAGAGAGAGAGAGAGAGAGAGAGAGAATAGAGAGGGAATAAATCTAGAGAGAGAGAAATCGAGAGAGAGAGAGAGAGTGAGTGTACGAGAGACAAAGAGAGAGAGTGAGTGTACGAGAGACAAAGAGAGAAAGAGAGTGTACGAGAGACAAAGAGAGAGTGAGTGTACGAGAGACAAAGAGCGAAAGAGAGAGAGTGAGTGTACGAGAGACAGAGAGAAAGAGAGAGAGTGTACGAGAGACAAAGAGAGAGAGAGAGAGAGAGAATATGTAGCGGTATATAGTGGTGTGAATGAGGCGGGATAAGTGGAAAGCTGATGTTTCATGGTTACGAGTACAACAGAAGGGCAAATCAGCTGTGAAGTGGGTCAGACATGAGTGGAAGAGCACCAGTGCAGTGAGTTGATAATAAGACGTCCAGAGGAACAGTAAAGAAGCAGTGGGCGGGAAACAAGGCCGTGAGAGAATTATTTGAGGTACAGTACGATGGGAGAGAATAGGAATCTGGGAATGAGAGTGGAGTGTTACGATGGGAGAGAATAGGAATCTGGGAATGAGAGTGGAGTGTTTTAAAGGTAATGAGTCGTTCAGTGCGATAGTAACGAAGGAGTGGGATGGAAGTGAGGCTAGCGGAGGAAGAGCGATTTAGAAGGGCAGAAGAATGGGAGTAGGATAGCTACGTGAGCTGTACCGGAATGACAACAGTGGGAGAGCAACTCAGCGATAGAGTGGAATATGAACAAGCGGAAGAGTACCAGTGCAGTGTGGGGGTGAAACAGCTGAAGAGAAACCGACGGAAATCGCAATGAGGCGGCCAGTGAGAAAGTGATTGAGCGTCGCAGAAAGTCGTAGGAGAGCAGCAGAGTGACAATGAGCCGTGCAGGAATGAGAACACAGAGAGAGAGAGAGAGAGAGAGAGAGAGAGAGAGAGAGAGAGAGAGAGAGAGAGAGAGAGAGCGACGCAGCGGCAGAGTGCAATGGAGTGATAATACGTCGTCGCGTGGGATAGTAACAAAGGAGCGACTTGGAAATAGACTGGCGGTAGGAGAGGGATTAAAGAGAAGCAGCAGGAAGGGACCAAATAGGAGAGCGACAGTGAAGGGTACTGGTATGACAAAGACAGGGGAAAATAGGAGAGCGACAATGAACGGTACGGGAATGAGACTAAGAGAGAGCATCGCAGAGACAGAGTGAGAGAACAAGGGCACAGTGGGATGGTAATACGTCGTCCAGTGGGTTAGTAACCAAGCAGTGGACAAGAAATGAGGGTGGCGGCGGGAGAGTGATTTAGAGAAACAGTAGGCTGAGACAGAATACGAGAGCAACAGTGAAGGGTACTGGCATGACAACGACGGAGGAGAACAGGTGAGCGGCAATGACCAGTACTGGAATGAGACAAAGAGAGCGCAACGCAGAGGCGGGGTGCGAGAGCAACGGTGCAGTGGGATGGTAATGAGCAGCGCAGCGGGAGAGTAACGCAGCGGAGCAATGGGACACACTGGCGCAGCGGCGTTGAAATGGGACGGCGTCGCGACAGGGCTGCGTTGCAGCTGCTCTCGCCGCCGCCACCGCCGCCACCGCCGCCGCCGCCGCCGCCGCCGCCGCCCCGCCGCCGCCGCCGCCGCCGCCGCCGCCGCCGCCGCCGCCGCCGCCGCCGCCGCCGCCGCCGCCGCCACCGCCGCCGCCGCCCAATGATCCCTCTGCTCTCAGGCGGCGGGAGCGGCAGGCGGCGGCGGGCTGGCGGGCGGCGGCGGCGGCGGCGGGGCGGCGGCGGGGCGGCGGCGGGGCGGCGGCGGGGCGGCGGCGGGGCGGCGGCGGGGCGGCGGCGGGGCGGGGCGGCGACGGGGGCGGCGACGGGGGTGGCGGGGAGGCGGGGCAGCGACGGGGGCGGCGGGGCGGCGACGGGGGCGGCGGGGCGGCGACGGGGGCGGCGGGGCGACGACGGGGGCGTCGCGTCGGCCGGCCGCTCTCGGAGTGACGTGTCATTCGCCGGCGCGACAGCCGCTATTCATGTTTGAGCAGCGAGCGGACGGCAGCGGCGCCGCGACGCCCTCGACCCGGCCCCCGCCAACGCCGTCGACGCCGCCCCGCCATGCGCGCCCACGCGCTCGCTGGCCCGACTCGGTCACCCGCCCGTCCGTTCGCCCGCACGCCGTATGACGCGCGTGTGCTGCTCCCTGCCGCGTTAAAATTTAGAGCCCGCAGACATTTCGTTGGCCCGGCGTCGCAGCTGCAAAAGGGCGGGGCTGCGTCGGGTATCGATGTGCACGGACGTGCTGAACGGACGGAGAAAAACTGTAAAACTTTTAAAGAAATATTACGTAATGAAACGTTTTTTTTCGTAATCGTACATTAGTATTTTGACCACCCCTTTTGCACACCATTAAAAGCGAGTCACATTTTAACTGCGACGAGAGCGTCGACTTAGTTTCAAATGTGCGCTTTATGCGGACAGCGACGGTAAAGAAATTGTGCGATGCGATCCCCGTTGGAAGAAAACGTTCTTGGCAGCAGAGAAAGGTGATTGAGATTGGTTGGGAAGCTAAGGAACTTTAAATAGTAATTCTATGGCATATAGTTTATCATATTATGGAAAGCGAATTTCACATCTCCAGATAAAAGGAGGTAATTAGATGTCTCATACATGTGTATGAAATAATTGAAAAAGTTATTGCGAGAAGAAGAAGAGTAACGTTTAGGATGCGATACGAGAGAAAATGGTGGATACGTGCTGGTATCGTTAAGAGAGCGAATAGAAATTTATACATGTTTGTTCTCTATTTCTTTCAGTTTTATTTCGTAGGGTACACATTTAGTACGTGAGTACGTACGAGGCTGTACGCTACGTTTCGACATCTTTATTATGCGAAGTCTAATGTGGTAGGGTTAAGTACAACTTGAATTTTCGAGGGCATGCGTGAGGAAGGCTGTAGGATCTGCAGTGAACTTCATACTTCAGACTTCTCCTCCTGCTCTTAGTTTGCAAGGAAGACCGTTACCCCTTGATATTTCATTTATTCAGGGCTCTCGTCAGTAAACTGAATGTAGTTAAATCTGCAACGAGGTAGAACATTATTTAAATATTGAAATTAAAAATGGCAGAGAATCAATCTCTCTTTAAACCAAGGAGTAGTGAATGACCAATGCTATAACTGAGTAAATAATTTAGGTTGCATGTTTTGTAATTAAAGTGTGAACAGAGAAAGATTAAACAATAGATACCAAATATGTTATTGATTGATTGATTGATTTTTTCGTGTTTCCGGGCGCGTCAACTGCTTTGGTCATTAGTCCCGTTAATGCAGTGCATGTTTTTTTCTCGAGATATGGCGGTGATCTTCCACCGCTGGATGGCGAGATCCGGCGCCGACCTACCGTCGGCTAGTAAGGTTTCCCCCTAACCAGCACTCTCCCTCCAACGGGGCACCGCCCCAGCCGGGACAAGCTCTAAGCTCCCGACCGGTCTCCCGGAATATGTGGTAGTGTAGTGCATGTAGTGTATGTGTGTGTGTAAGGGGAGAGTATAGAACAAGGAAGAGGAAAGACAGATCGCGCGCGGTCCATGGCCCGTTTGGTAGGGTACTGCTCCGGCATTCGCCTGGTGTTGATCGGAGAAACCACGGAAAACTATCGATCAGGGCACCCTGCCGCTAGAATTCTCCTCCAGACAGCGACTGAATTCGACCTAGTCTAGTCTCGAAAATCCTGCCGCCGTCAGGACTCGAACCTAGGTCCTCCCGGTCAGAGGCGCTGCAGTGACATCAGTTGATGCACTGAGCTACCGCTCCCGGTAAAAGTGTGGATGAAGTGAAGGTATGTGTTAAGAAAAAAAATGTCGTCATGGAATACAGTTATTTTGGGTAACTTAAGACCATGCACCACTTTAGAGCTAGTGGCTTTATACCACGCCCCACTTTAAAGAATGTCTGTTCAATTAAATGTTAGCGAGTATATTTTCAGTTGCTTTAACCATTAGTCGATTCTAAGAGGTTGATCACACCAAATGGCAACACCGGTCTGGTCGTGCTTTTGATTATTACGGCTTTAGTTTATAAGAAAAATAGTTCAATTTTGGACGTGATTTTAAGAGGAGAGTAATACTAACAATTATTTTCTTATTATACAATCATTAAATACATCAATAAAATATGATTATATAATCATTATTTACTGTTTGAACATTTTACTTAACAGAAAAACGTCAATTTATTCATACCATTTAATATTCCAGATCATAATTTGATAATGGGGTGACTTTGTACCAGGAAGATCAAAATTTCAGATGTGGTACAAAGTCACTCATGTACTTTTACAAACAAAACATGTGATTTATTGCTTGTTAAATTAATTCAGACTTATCATTTACGATGCCGAGAACTTATCATCGTTCAGCTGATGTCAGGTTCTATCGGAGATATTCTGATGAAAAGTTACTGGAATGTATTGAAGATATATCAACAGGTAACGTTTTAGAGAGAAAAGCTGCATATAAAAATAATTTTCAGCGTAAAATAATCATATAAAGGTCATGCATACGAGGAAGCTTATTTATGTTAATAATACAAGTCTCAATCGCTCATAGGTAGATAATAAATGGCATTGAGGGTTTAAGGTTATTTTGTAATTGTAATAAACAATTAAATTGATAAATACTTGTGGCTCTGTTTTTAAATGGTATAAAGACACTCTACCCCGTAATCCATTCACATTTACCTACACACTCGTAAAAAAGACGGATGCGGACAATGTGTTACAAGGTCACTCTACTCTGGAGAGTGACATTGTACCACACAAACTTCCTCTCCTACCAAATAAACAAAAAATATTTAAATATATGGATCATGTAAAAACATACCTCTGGAGTTACCTAACATTTGTAAATGATTATAAATAATGTAAAAAATTAATTTTGGTTTCACAAATACAAAAACACCGTTTTCTCGTACATATTCACCCCAAAAGACGGTAGATTTTTCTGTGAATATATTTAAGATAATTGTTAGAATCGTATTATTATTATTATTATTAATAATAATAATAATAATAATATTAATAACAACAGTATTAACGTTATTATAATTAATTTTATTATACTTAAAATTATTATCACAAATAACTTTTCAAGATAATAGTAGCATTTAATTAGGCTTGTCCTGAAAACATACTGTGATCACTACATAGCAAATAAGGCAATGACTGTTATTTCTTTCTTCATCGATTCTTCTTCTGAAGCAGAATATTGTGAGATAACACACAGAAGGATCTCATGTGATATAAATAAGGAATCGACATTCATAATGGTTAGGAAAAAAGTTCCGTTAAAAAATGTATCAACGGTATGTTGAAGACAAACTGTTAGTTAAGGCGTATTTTAGGCAAATGAGGTGGACAGCCTCATTTTAAAAGAGGCAATTATGAGAGTCTTAGTATTGTGGAGGGATTCTCTATTAAACAACTGACAAATAATAAATTTGATTCATTTAGCTATCACGAGGGGGGGGGGAGAAGTGTTCCTGCTGGGAGTATGGATATTGGACTTTGACATTAAATAATCTTTGAGCATTGTTCATATTATTGCAAGAATCGTCTAAAGGAGGTAATATGTTTTATTTCGCAATCCGATATTCGGATAGTAATATGAGATGATCAAGGTATAATGCAGGAAGTGCTATTCCTTAACTTAGCTCAGTAATATACTGGCGAAGCTTCCTCAAGATCTAGATGAATTCAAATGGAAGTAAAGCATTGTTGTGTAGTTAATTCAAATTAGTGCGATTAGTCTAATAATTGTAAAATAAACGATAGAGATAAAGAGATTTTTATCATAGTTTTTCTTTTTCCTAGTGATACTGATTCTAGAGATATTGTGTTGTGCATTTTTGTTTTCCTTTAAAACTTTTGTAATAATTTTTAATAAAAAGAAATATTTTATATTTTATTTACTAATTTCAGTGAAATACCTGAACAACGTCATTGGGGTATAACGTGGTAAATCGTCGACCCTTATGAATTTATTGATTTTATTCACTTATTGGGTAGATTATCAGTATTTAGCATGGACTGATGATAATATGTAATTCAATTATAATACGTAGCTGTGAGGTGACTAGAAGCGAGAGATGTGAAAGAGTAACTGGGGAATGGGAGTAGGGCGAATGTATTGAATGTTCACAGTAAATTACTGACCAATTATTTCTGCTTTCAAAATTTAATAAATATAATAATGATGTTTCAATATTTTTGAATTGATAAAAGGTATTACTGCATGAAAATAGCATTTTCTTATTTTCCAGTTAATAAATTTTAATTTGAAAACATTTATATTGTAATAGATGACGTGAAAATATATTTACAATTAAAAATAATTAAGGATCACATTATAAAGTACAATTTTGTAGAGACATGTAACCTTCTTCATTATTAAATAATTTTCCTCGAAAGAGTGTTCTTGAGATGTATAAACTTCTCAAACAAGAGAAATGAACGTGATACCTCCTTATTTCATGAGATTAATGTTAATCAAAGATATCTCGAAATAACCTATTTCATTTCACAAAAATGCGAGAATGGGTACAGGTCATTTCTCGTTTCAAATCCTATAGAACCTTCGCAAATATTGCAAGGCATATCACGACTAAGTCTAGAACCATCCTCTCGAAAAGTGCGTACTAAGCCACCTGCTCTGACTGCACCTCACGTTCCCGCTAGCCCGCAAACGGCTTGCCATTCCCGGAAGACTTCAATGCTTTCCGGCCTACGGAAGAGCCGGCTCGTACAAGCCTGCTCGAGGTCCGCAGTGTGTTCCATCTGGGAAATATCATTTGTTATTCCGTTTTATCGGATTCCTCCCTTTCAGCGCCCTGAGCTCTTCGTGCATCCTCTCTCCTTCTATTTCCCTCTCACCCCCTCTCCCACCCTCTCCTCCGTCCCTCCTCGCTCCCGCAGGCCGTTTGGGAGCGCGGCGTTGAGAGAGGAGCAGTCTCACGTCACTCAACTGTCTGCAGCTGGCGCCGCGCTGCGTGGTTGAAAGCTCCGGCGAACGCACTGTGCGTGGCGGTGCGTGCAAAAGTGCTGCTCCCGCGAAGCTGTGGTTCGTCGTTCTGCCGCAGCGCCAGAGAGTTTCGCTGCTGTAGACCAATTCGTGCTTTCCTGTTGTTCATTCACCTTACGTTCTCATTCAACCATCGAACCGTACTTGGCATCATTCGCTACCAACGAGATTTCCAACACTAAGTCATGCGTGTCTCTTTGCCACATATTTTCCAACTTTTAAACAAATTTAATTATATACTCATATCATAGATCAGGTCGTTGTAATGAAGGGTATTATCCAAACCTCGACTATTCTTCCACTGCGCGAAAAAAAAATTGAATTTACATGGATTTCGGGAATATGTATCTTGTGTGTGCATACACATTGTGCGTGGTGATGCATGCAAAAGTGGAGCCGTAGTTGGTCGTTCGACCGCAGCGCCAGAGAGTTTCGCTGCTGTAGACCAATTCGTGCTTTCCTGTTGTTCATTCACCTTAGGTTCTCATTCATGCATTGAACCATCCTTAGAATCATTAGCTTCCAACGAAATTTCCAACACTAATATGTGTCTCTTAGCCACAAATTTGCCAACCTTTTAAACTAATTTAATTATATACTCATTTCATAGATCAGGTCATTGCAATCAAGGGTATTATCCAAACCTCGACTCTTCTTCCACTGCGCGAAAAAATATTGAATTTAAATGGATTTAGGGAATATGTATTTTGTGTATGCATATGCACTGTGCGTGGCAATGCGTGCAAAAGTGGAGCCGTAATTGATCGTTTTGGCGCAGCGCATAGACTTCCGCTGCTACAGACCAATTCGTGTTTTCCTGTTGTTCATTAAACTTACGATCTCATTCAGGCATCGAATCCTTCTTGGTATCACTTGCTACCAACGAGATTTCCAACATTAAGTCATGTGTGTCCATTCGTCCCAAATTTTCTAACCTTTTAAATTAATTTAATTACATTCTCACTTCATAGATCAAATGTCATTGCAATCAACGGAATTTTCCATTCTTCATTTATTCCTTCAGTGTTCAAAAATATTGAATGAGAGAGGAACTAGTGAATATGTATCTTCAAATCAAATGTACCGGAAACTATTAAATTTAATAGAAAGTGTTTTCTACTTAAAAGATAACTCATTAGTCTGCAGCTGATGCCTATCGAAAGATCGCTCTGGCAAATACACTATTTGGCGATGAGTACAAACGTGCTACTATTCGTGGTCTGCAATTCGTTGTTCTGGTGCAGTGCGTAATGTTTTTCTGCAATAAAGTGTTTTGTTAGCTCAAGTTCTTTCAGTCGTGAACTCATTTGCTAAAAACGAAATTTCCTATAGTTCATCACTTTTGTTGCTTCCAATAAAATAATTTGTTCGAGATGGAACATGAACACACAATTACTACGTAAAGTTAAATGTAACGAAAAAAAAGTATGAGTTGCATAAAAATAATATGGTTGTAGATTCATCTTTGTGATGTACAATTAGTTGCTGCTCAAATACTTCAATTACTTTTCATATAAATTAACTCAATTGAAAGTGTTATTCGTTCATGTGCAGGAGTACGCTCAACAATTCATGTCTGCAGCTGAAGTCTTTATTAATAATTGGAAGTCCCGATTACTATATTTTACATAAGAAATCTTAAAATACTTTTACTATTCGTTATAATAATGTATATACTGTATTCAGTCAATTTTGTTGGCTGTTTTCTAATAATAATGTTTCTCCAGAAATACAACATCATGAACATGACGTCTTGTAAAATATTAATAATATTCATTACGAATATATTTTCCACTTCCATTTAGATGTTTTTGACAGGGACAGTCATGTGTGTCTCTTTGCCACAAATTTTCCAACCTTTTAACCATTTAACTAATTTAATTTTATACTCATTTCATGGATCAGGTCGTTGCAATCAAGGGAATTATCCAAACCTCGACTATTCTTCCGCTGCGAAAAAATATTGTATTTACATGCATTCAGGGAATATGTATCTCGTGTGTGCATATGCACTGTGCGTGGCACACACAAGATAGTAAACAGAAAAGAAAAACTTACACGAATGATAACTTTTATACATTGAAAGTGGTAATTAGTGGAATTTAATAATACTATGACTTCAACGCGGTTGTCTCGCGTCCGTAAGGACCTCATGTGCACTGTACGTCCTTCAGATAAACAGCTGCTGCCAACTCGTTTCCCACATAGTGCACATTTTACACTTTCTATCGCCCCAAAAATAATTCGCCCTCAAACAGAGTCGAACACACTAACCTGACTTTACAACGCTTACACAGCATTCAAAGACAGCCGAAAATACATTATCCTTAACCTCACGTCTGCAGAGCAGGTCGTCGCCTCCACGGCATACGCTAGCGTATTCGTCGCTTTATGCGAAATGTAAACTCTCTGGAGTCCTCGAGAGCCGCGCGAATCCAGGACCTCGATATCGAGCGAAGCGTAAAATAACGGGGCGAACTTGAATAAATGGATACCGATGTTACAACAACGCCAGAATGGATTTCACAGCTCCGTGCTTAGCAACACTCGCACGATTCTGCCGGCGTGGGGAGCGGGTTAATAAACTTGTGTGGGGCATTAAGCATATGGCAACATTAACGGAAATAACGTAAAGTCGTCGCTACGACAGGGACCAATAATGCGTATACCGCAGTACCGTATTACAACGTTACAGGCACTGTTGGGAAACCGATATAGGGAGTGTGGATGAAAGCACAGATGAACATTAAATTAATGCACCCCTTCTCGTGTGTCACTGTACTCGTTGCAGTCACGTAATATTTACGCCTTAATTCCTTCCACATGGTCGTAGATTCGAAGTTACAAAAGCTATGAAACATGTAAGCAGAGTACGAAGATTAGAATCTCTGGTAGTGAGGTTCATTCCAACTCAAAGGAAAATGCATAAAGCAAACAGCCGTAAAGTGTAATATTAATTAATTGTGAATTCAATATTTGTGTAATGAGCTCTACGTCGTTCACTTTCTGAATTAATTGAAGAAAAATGTTGAATGATTACTATACTCTCAAACTTTATAATAAGTTTCATAAAGATCACTAACCATTAAAATAACTAGACTTGAACTAGACTTTCCAGTTATCGTGAGTTTAAGCAATAAATTTACCATTTAATCACAATCAGAATAACAAAGAACGAGTTAAAAATTAAAAAACTGTATGAAGTCAGTCGTTTGGATTAGTGTTTCGAGGTGGTTCATGGAAGATGTCAATAACAGTCAATAATTTATGAAAGATAAGAATCATATTTCTAAATGTGTTTTATTGTCGTCGAATATTCTTGGATATACGTGACCAACTTCTAATGAATACAATATCACTTTAGAAAATTACGTCTTCATTGTCTAATGGCCGGAGGAATAGTAATACTTTCTCTCTCCTCTTCTTTCCTTCATCTCACTCTGCCCTCTCTCTCCCCTTACCATCTTCTCTCTCTAATTACACCCTTTTGTCATCTTCACTGTAACCCTTTCTTCTCATTTCCCCCTTTCGGTCTCCTCTATTCCATTTTCACTTAATCTCACTCTTCACACACCCCTCAATCTCTTTCTCATCTCACATTTTACCTCCCTCAAACTGTCCGTGTTCTGCCTCGCCCAAGACCTTTCACCCTTGAGTTCGATTGATTTAATCACCTACGTCTTCCTTTTCCCAGCACTACATCATGTGATGCCACCGGAATGTTTCCAATTCCCCGAAAATTTTGCAGCCGCTGTCTGAAAGAGAATTCTAGCGGCTGGCGGCTCTGTTTGGTAGTTGACCCTGTTTTTTTTTCGATCAATTCCAGACGAATGCCGGAGCAGTACTCTAACAAACGGTCAACGGAACGCGCGAGACCTTTTCTTTGCCTTCCTTGACCTTCCCTTGCACCTTACTTACACACACACACACACACACACACACACACACACACACGCACGCACTTACGTGTACTTCCACACACGCTGGAATACCGGTCGGGAGCTTATAGCTTATCCCGGCTGGGCGGTGTCCCTTTGATGGAGGGGTATCTGGTTGGGGAAAACCCGGCTAGTCGATGGTAGGTCGGCACCGGACATCACTTCCAACGGGGGAAGATCACCACCACCTTCGGAGGAAATAACACGCAATTTATGGAACTAATGACCTCAGCAAGTGATGAGTCCCGAATCACTAATCAATTAATTAATCATAAAATCGAAAATCGACCCGGGAAGAAAGCACCCCAAAACCGAGCGGGTTCGCCAACCGGTTTCGGGCAACCGGAGAGACTCGGTGGTCAGCTTCGATGGTCTCTCTTAAAGCGCGATCGCGTGGCGTGGCTGGGCGGCAGCGCGGCACTCGCGGTGAGCCTAACACGCGCGCGCGGGTATGGCGGCGCGGCTACGGCAACGGCGGCAGCGCTGAATGCCCTGATTTCCGCGCAGCTCACTTAATGAAGCCATTGTGTGCCGCTTCAATCGCCCGCCGGCCGCGCGAAACGCACCCCGCCAACGCTGCCCCACCGCCTCCGCCACTCCCACACTCAGCCAGTACTGTCCTTGCCCACCGCTTCTGCCGCCCTCACCATCGCCGTTCCCACCGCCCCCGCCTTCCCGCCAGCCCGCCGCCTCGTCGCACATGCCGCCCCCGCCGCCCCCGCCGCCCCCGCCGCCCCCGCCGCCCCCGCTGCCCCCGCCGCCCCCGCCGCCCACGGCGCCCACGCTACCCCCGCCACCCCCGCCGCCCACGCCACCCCCGCCGCCCCGCCGCCCAGTCGCCCAGCCGCCCTGCCGCCCCGCCGCCCTTCCGCTTCGCTGCCCTTACAGCCCCGACGCCGCCCACGCCGCCCCGTCGTTCTTGCCGCCCCCGCTGCCTCACCACCCCGCTGTCCCGCCGCCCCCTGCAGCCCCTGCAGCCCCGCTGCCCGCCGCCCCGCCGTCGCCCCGCTGTCCCGCGGTCCCCGTCACCCCGCCGCCCTTGCCGCCGCCTACGCAATCCCGTCGTCCCCACCGCCCCCGCTGCCTCGCCATCCAGCCGCTCCGTCGCCCCACCGCCCCCCTGCAGCCCCCGCTGCCCCGCCGCCCCCACCACCCTGCTGCTCCCGCCGCCCGCCGCCCCACCGCCCGCCGCCCCGCTGTTCCGCTCGCCGCCTCCCCGCCTCGCCACCGCCCCGGTATCCACGGCCCCCATCCCCGCTGTCCGCGCTTCACCATCCCGCCACCGCCTGATGCCGTCACCACCTCCTCGTCCACCACCGCTCTCACTTTCCCCTCGGGGTCCCGGTTTCCCCACCACCCCCTCGTCGGACTTCTGCCGCTCCCGTTTCTCGGCACCTGCCGATCCCCTCTGTCCATGCCCTTCCCCTCACAGCCACCCACTTCCCCCTGCCGCTCTCGTGTGTCCACCAAAGCCTCGCTCCTGCCGTCATCACCACCCTCGCCTCCGCCCCCGCCCCCGCCGCGCGGATTTCGACGAGGCCGGCCCTCGGACTTTGCAGGCCCAGTGAGCGCCGCCGCAGCGAAACGACCCGGCTGTCGCGTTCGGCGCCCGCTCGCCGCGCGACGATCGGAAAGTGCGCTCGGGATGCGTCACTGCACGGTTTCAATCTCTTGCGCCTCCCGGTTGGGGTCCAGGCTACATGTAGCACGTGCTCTTGGTACATTTTAAATAATTCAACGGATGATGATCCGTAATATTTCATTATCCGAAATTAATTTTATCTCCTTGCATGATTAATATACAGACATTTTTTAAATGTATTTTTAATTCAAACTATTAACAGTCACTTTCAATTAACTCAAAGGTAGAATACTTCATTTATTTATTCATATATATATATTTTTTTCATGTTTTGGTAAATTTTTCGGATTAGGAACTTTAGAACAATGCAACCCATGATGCTAAGTGATTGATTGATTAACTAATTGATGTCTTCAGGCACGCCAATTTCTATGGTAATTGGTACCGTTTGTGTAGAGAATGATCATGGGAGGATGGGAGAATGATCATGGGAGGAAGAGATCCGGAGAGGACCTATTCGAGCTTCTAGGATTTTTATTTAGTCTGTGACTTTTCTCCTCCCAGCTCTTAGTCTTTCAATGCTTTGACCAGTGATCCGCGTCCGCATCTCCTCTTTAGCTCAGGGCCACACTGGCGCTAACCATTCAGTGTGTCAGGACGCTTTCATAGGGTTCATCTCAAACTTATAGAAAAATATACGTAAGTGATCTATTCTTACCTAGTTCATGACATTTACCCTCCCAGCTCCCACTACTTCCGATATACTCTGCAGAATTGTGTGTTCCTCACCTTAAGATTTGCGCCACGCGGGGTCTAATAACTCGGAAAGTCAGAAAAATTGGACGCGTCTTAATAGGCCGTCACAGTAAGGAGTGAGAATAGGGCGAGGAGGAAGGAAAGATCGCATCCAATCCGTGGCCCATTTTATGCTACTGCTCCGGCATTCGCTGGTGTTCACCAGAGAAACCACAAAAAACTACCAATCAGAGCAGCTGCCCCCCCCCCCAGGCAGCGGTTGAATTCGACCGATTTAGCTAGTGTCGAAAACCATGCCTCTTCGTCGGGATTCGAACCGTAGGGTCTCCCGAGTAGAGGGACTATCGAATGAAATTTTTTATCCCATCCCTCAATATTACTTTTCCCCTTACAGATTCTCCTGTCTCTCCTGTCCTCGAGCTTGCCGCCGCGCGGGCGTTAAACGCACAGCGTGTCAGCGCGCGTAAACGGAGGCACGGGCGTCGACGTGTTTTACGACTCCGGGCGGGCGGCAACGCGCGCGCCAAACGACCGAGAGTCTGTTGGCGCCCGCGAAGCCACGCGCCAGGTAGAGAAGGGCGCCACCGCGCGAACCGATTCCAGCAGTGAGGGCGGGCGCACCCAGGCGAAAGACCAAGTGCACCCAGGCGAAAGACCAAGTGCACCCGACTGCAGCGGAGAGGAACCTGCAGTGTACAAACGCGATGCGAATGCTTAGGAGATGCTCTGTAATTACTCGGAGTGTCGTAAGTGGTATATTATTTTAGTGCAATATCTCCTCCGACAGTTAATGGATTATTTTGTATTTATGGGTGCGTCAACTGTCACTGTCCCATAAGAGTAGTATATGTTTTAATTACAGGTAGTGTTCTTCTCCAGCTTGGTGGTGAGATCCGGCGCCGACCTCAATTAACATATTCCAATTTTTCATTGTTTCACTCAATCGCATTGTCTTTCAATTCTTTAATATGTGTAATCATAAAGATCATTTTTGGGGAGATGACTGATGGCAGGCACGCCACCCGACTTATAGAACGGTAGGGAACGTACACCAGTGCAAGTGGACAAGCTCGCACTAAGTACCCCCGCGTGCAGCAAAGAACACGCTGCATTCAAATGAAGTGCAAATACTTACATGTATTACAGGTATATACGAGTATATAGTACAGGTAAATACGAGTATGTACAGGCATTCACATTTGTATAATAAAAATCACTGCAAGCTTTGCATAATCGTTCAGTCATTGTGTATTCCGTACACAGTTTCATCCAGTATAACATAGTGTTTTTAGAATACTAATGTTTGTAAAATTAAAGTTCATATACAATAAAATTGCACATAATAGGTAAAATTCGATTCAGCAAATTATCAAACCAGTATCATGGTCAGAAACAGAACAGCAAAGACAGTAAAACATTTTATCGAAAATTCTTAATTTCCTTTTTTGATCACATATTTGAAATTTTAACCTGTTCTAATTGATACCTTTTATTACTAGAATTAATCATAAAATAATTTCTCTTCGTCAAACGTCAGAATATAGTCCATCAAAATATGAAGGCGGAATAATCTGTCCTACGGATGAACATCTTTCCCTTTTATTGAAGAACCTTATAAAAGGAAATGAGTCTGCAAAATTGAGCATCTCTATAGTAATGAAGCCAGAGAGCACGTGTCGAAATGATCCTACGCTTTTCGCGTATATGCGAAGAGTGGGAACGGTGAGGAAGGGTGATGTTCACCTGATAAAATCACCCTCGACGTACGCTGCCAAACGAGAGAGGAAAATCCATCGCAAAGTGCAGGAGAGTGCAGCTGCAAGCCTAGTGCACTCTGGTGGTGTGTGTTTCTCGTCCGCGCACAGGAGAATCCACGCGGAAAAGGATCTAGCACAGGAAAGAATTAACGTTCGTTGCATTAGTTTGCACACGTTTGCATACCGAACTACTTTTATCGAAGTGATTGGTGAAGTGATTGAGTACGACTTAACATACAATTATTCCCCGAAAGTTGGTAGTAATACTAACATAATTTATTAATTATTGAAGGGGGATATCTTTGGAAGATAATTAATTGAATGGAAAAATACGGTGATTAATCTAAGAATAATTTTAGTAACCCATTTCAATATATATATGAATATTATGAAGAATTTTTATTATTATCAAAAATTTTAAACGATATAAACTACAGCTAGTCATCATCATATATATATGAATATTATGAAGAATTTTTATTATTATCAAAAATTTTAAACGATATAAACTACAGCTAGTCATCATCAAAATGCATAATTTAATATTGAAGTTCGTGTAATAATTTTTCTCACAGAATATCTAATAATCACAATACTTTTACCAAATCAATTCAAGTAGTTAATTTGTTACCTGATACAAAGTTTCCTGCATAACTAGACAATGATCATAATTAGTTTTACTACTGATTTTCAGACTAATAAGCAATTTATAGTTTTACAATATAATTTATGTCCGGTCACGGACGTTTAATGAGACGCCAAGGAACAACCAAGAGACCACCTCGCTTGCTAGGAATAAATAAATAAAATGAAAAGAGATGCTGGCGTGAGGGAAGCATTAAGTTATTCCATCAACCACGAAACAAGAAGTAGCAGACTCCCGTTGCTTAACAGGAAATTAAGAGGAGTAAGTGAACCGCCATGGTAGCATGACTTGACTTGTGAGTAGGTACTTGTAAGCGAAAGAATTCCTTTCAAATTTACATCAGCTGTTGATTGGGTAAACGAGTTAATAATATAAAAAATAATTATAATTAATAATTTATTAATAATAATTAAAAAATAATATAATTATAAACTCAAATTTAAGTAAAAAAGTTTATTTTATATAAATCCTACCATTCTACGAATATTAGGCCGGAATTATATTATAATTCGTAGAAAGGGGTGATTTTTATGAAACAAACTTTTTGAAACGATATATTATGTCGACTTCCTCGAACATTATAGTACAAAAAAAATATTATGTTTATAGATGGAACAACTGTTTAAATAAGAATTAGATAACGGAATTATTTTGTATGATAGAAGTTTATCAATCTTTCATGACCACAAATGTTAGACATCGCATTTCGACAAGTAGAAAATGACTAGAGAGACTTATAATTCAATCTAGAAAGAAAATATTATCATTGAGATTTGTCACACTAAAAGTAAGTTTTTTAATTGCTACTAGCTTTCTTCGACGAGTCATTGAAACACGAAAAAAATATTTCTGGAAAAACAATTGTGGTTATTGGAGATTCGTAATATTGAAAATGATTTCTTTGATTGTCTGTAGCTTTCTTACCGCAAAAGATTCATTGGAGCACCTCAAGGATCTCTCTCACAGCGGCACTTGTGCATCGCCCCATACATACCCGACTGCGTGCCGCGTACCCGCCCTTCCACAAGCTGCTTGGCAAGAGCCTCCGACCTGAACTGCACGACGCAAGTTGGCGCTTACGCATAGTTGCAACCCGCAAATGAGGTGCAGCGTCTACGAACTTATGCGCAGTGCGCATCTGAGGACTTCTCGTGGAGAGGGGAGGAGAGGTGCGGAGTGGCGTTCCCACTAAAGAACCTTCACGCAGAGATGGACCTGTTTTGACAAGTACTGGCTGAATCCGCCTGAAGTAAACTAGGGGAATGGTCTTACCTCACCAAAATAGTTTACACCCACCCGCTAAAGAACACCCGGATAAGGAGTAATATTACTTTTATTCTTATTATATCTGTTGGTAGTATTGTGGTAATTAGTTTAGATATTAATTATAATATATTCTTGAAAGAACAATATAATTTTGATTTCAATACTTTTTTACAGTAGTAATTTTTGCGACTCTTTTAGTAAGCCTATTCATAGATACAATTTCAGTTACCTGTCCATGGTTTGTAACCTTTTGAACATAAACAATAACATTAGGCAAATTATTCTTTGAACGATTATATGACAGGTACAATCATTTTCTTGGTCTATATTACACCACATATTTACATTGTAAACATATTTGAATGAAAAGTTTTATATGTAACAATATAGAGGTTTCCATTTAATTAACTTCAAATTTAATGCGAGTACATTTTAAAGAACTATAGTTTAGAAACATTTCATACTATGCTTCGAGCTTAAGTTCAAAAACAGTCCATTCTTAACTTCCCGTTTAATATAATGTATATATATATATATATATATATATATATATATATATATATATATATATATACACACACACAAACACTATTCCCCTTTAATATTTGATACTAATTTCAAAATGTGTTTATTTGGGCATTTTTAAGATGCAGACATATTTTGTAAGAGTTTTTCTATTAGTCTTTACATGTCAAAAAATATAACTTACCTCATTTTATTTAAAAATTAAGGCGTGGGCTCAAGAGAAACGAAGTATTTTCCTTTTCCAAAATACTGAATTTAAAGAAAATATGAAATAAAATTTCGATTCCTTTGTTATGGGTTAGGGTAAGGGATCAACTTATATGTTCCTGTCTGTGTGCTTCAATAAATAAACGATAAATGTTTCATAATATCACCTTTTATTTTGTCAAAAACATTTGTTCGCTTCATTCTCAAATACCCCATTACCATTATCATTTTACAAATATACATTTTCTTTTTAACATCTTAATAACTAATATTTATTTCCTAAAAATTTTATAAATAATATTCATTTCCTTCTGTGTAGATGTTTAAAAGAGAAAAAATCCCATTTTTCTATTTACTATTTGGAAAGGCTGCATAGATTAGAAAACTGCATTGAGTTATTTTCATCAGTAATAGCACAAAACAAAACAGAATATATATATTTGAAAGAAAATCGACGGTTAAAATACTTCGAATTAATGATTGAATATTCCTAAAAAAAGTGAGCTCTTACGCGGTCAAAAGTACATTAACAAGTTCATGAAATGTTGAAAGAAACAATCGCCTGTCTCGACAAAATCGTGTTCAAGAGTAGGACCGCATTTCACCGATCAATAAAGCGGCATTCACCCCAACTTACACCCAATCCCACCCGCACGAATCACACTTAAACTTCACCTCAGCCAAGTCGAATCAGGGATTAAACCCCAACACCCAACACCCTCGCCCATTCGCGTTAACTACTCAGCCAACTCCCTCGCACCCTCCGCAGCGGCTCCGGGCGCGGAGAGCAGCGGATCGACTTGAGGCATACAAGTTGGGCTGGTCGCCACGGCCGCAAGGGACACAGCGGGGCGTCGCGGTCGGCGATGGTGAGTGGACGGGGCCGGGGGAGGGGGGAGGGGGTGCCGAGTTGACACCGCGGCGGCGCCCGCCGCGCGACCAGACTCCAGAGTTCGCGCTCCGCCGCCCCAACTCCCCTGCGCGCCCACGTCATTCACCGCCGGAGTCCCGAGTTTGACTTCCGGCGCGGCCCAGGGGCGCCAAAGCCGCGCGTTTGCCACGCCCACAGTGGAGAGGAGCTCCGTGGTTGGGAGAAGTCGGGTGCGGTGAAAGGGGTGGCAAACGAGGTGGAGGCGAGCGGCAGGGATCTGTGGTGGGAAAGGGGTTATGTGGTGGAATTGGAGAGGAGATTGAGGAACAGGTGCAAGAGCGGGGGTTTAAAACGTAATGGTGTGCGGGGTGGTGTGAGGAAGGAAGCAAAAGGAAAGGGGTGTAGCCGAGGCGAGAATTCGGCATGGTGACAGTGAGCAGTTGCCAGGAGGAAAGTGGCTGAGGAAAAGGACGAATGGTGGTCAAAGCAGGGGAAGAGGTGAGGAGAAAAAGGTAGTGGAGTTAGCACGAAAAGAAATTGTTAGTAAACGGAATGGGAGGGAGAGAGCAGAACAGGCACAAAGAAGAACCAACACGAGGAGATTGAAACGACGTGAAGAGCCAAAATAATACTCAGTAAAGCAGAGTGAAGTACAGAGGGGGGAGGCGGGGTGGAAGTGGGAAGCGGAATGGAGAAGAGCTGGTGATGGGCAGTGGAGAGTTGCAGGAATGTGCTGGACAGCTGTGCAAGGACCCAGGCGGGGTTCCTGGTGGGGCGACAACTCAGGCCGGGGTCGTGGGAACACCCGGGCGGCGAGCCGACGGGAGCCCGGCGGGGAACAAAACTGAGAGACGGTGTGGTGTGCCGGTGGAGTGCCTGGTAAAGAACTGGCCCTCGGGCGGGGAGTCGGGCGGGGAGTCGGGCGGGGAGTCGGGCGGGGAGAGTCGGGCGGGAGTCGGGCGGAGGTGGGGGCGAGGGAGTCGGGCGGGGAGTCGGGCGGGGAGTCGGGCGGGGAGTCGGGCGGGGAGTCGGGCGGGAGTTGGGCGGGGAGTTGGGCGGGGAGTCGGGCGGGGAGTCGGGCGCGCGAGTCGGGCGGCGAGTCGGGCGGAGCGAGCGAGTCGGGCGAGTCGGGCGGCGAGTCGGGCGGCGAGTCGGGCGAGTCGGCGCGAGTCGGGCGAGTCGGGCGGCGAGTCGGGCGGCGAGTCGGGCGGCGAGTCGGGCGGCGAGTCGGGCGCCGAGTCGGGCGGCGAGTCGGGCGGCGAGTCGGGCGGCGAGTCGGGCGCGAGCGGCGAGTGGGCGGCGAGTCGGGCGGCGAGTCGGGCGGCGAGTCGGGCGGCGAGCGGCGTCGGGCGGCGAGTCGGGCGGCGAGTCGGGCGCGGCGAGTCGGGCGGCGAGTCGGGCGGCGAGTCGGGCGGCGCGAGTCGGGCGGCGAGTCGGGCGGCGAGTCGGGCGGCGAGTCGGGCGGCGAGTCGGGCGGCGAGTCGGGCGGCGAGTCGGGCGGCGAGTCGGGCGGCGAGTCGGGCGGCGAGTCGGGCGGCGAGTCGGGCGGCGAGTCGGGCGGCGAGTCGGGCGGCGAGTCGGGCGGCGAGTCGGGCGGCGAGTCGGGCGGCGAGTCGGGCGGCGAGTCGGGCGGCGAGTCAGGCGGGGAGTCAGGCGGGGAGTTGGGCGTAGAAGCGCGCGGACAGCTGGACAAGAGATCGGCCGTGAAGCCGGGAGGCGGGCAGCCAGGCGAGGTTAGGGCGGGGAAGCGGGTGAGAAACCGTGCAGGAAACCCAAGAGAGGATTGGGTCACCGGAACGCAAAGAGGCATGAGACAGCAGCTGGGATCAGCGAGGACGGAGCGCGACGAAGGCTGGGAAGGTGGCGGGCTGGGGATCAGCACAGGGGGGAGGGGCGACAGACGACGGGCGGCGTCCGCGAGAGAGACGGCGAGCAACCGCTAAGCGCCCAACTTGCGTCCGAGTTAACGCGGGCTAATGTGAGAACGCCCGCGTCTCTGGGGACTCGAAGTTCGCCCGGGCTGTGACGGCGCGACGCGGCGGCGGTGGCGGCGTCGCGCCGCGGCGCAATCGAATGGGGTATCGAGAGGGCGTGATCGATGCCGCCGGCGCGCAAGGCCGTGTTACTCATATCGGATATCGCCCCGGGCGCCGGGTGGCGGGATTAATGGGCGGGGGCGTACTTAAAAGAGCAGAGAAGCCAGCTGGAGCACGAAAAGCGACGGATGTTTGGGGAACGCAAAAGGACGAGATGGCTGAAGCGTCACGTGTTGCGCGTCACAGTTTCAATGAAGTGAGGAAAAATGAATGTTGAAAAGAAGTCTTTATCTCATAAAAGTAGAGAAGAATGCACAGTATATAGAGTTTATTGAGACAATTTTTTTGAAGATTGGATAATACATCCGTTCACGTAAGTTTCCGCAGCTGAAACAACGTAGTCTTTTATCTGGGGGAAACATTGTGTTCATGATAGTTGCGTCCGTCGGAACGCAATGTTTTATGGTGTGCGCAAAGGTAGGATACTCACAGTTTGGTATTATTATTCACCCTGGCCTACAATCCATTCATTCACGGTGACAATCTGATGTCATTTGGATCGAAGAGTTTAACGTGTTATCACTGACACTCATAATATATTAAGGCTTTAAAAATATGAAGTATATGAAGGAAATATCTATTTCCTTATTTGCGATTGGAATTTTGACAGTGTTTTAACTGCACCCATTAATACAAATTTGTGCACCTATTGTATGTATTTCTGGATTCTTTTTCCACAAAATGTGATATATATGATATTCAATGGTACATCAAATGAAAGACATTTAGTGATAAATGGTCCTAATTTAATTCTGTGGTCGAGACATAGATTTTTTAAAGCTTTGGGGATTTTTCTACATTTTTTAATTGTTTGCACCAGACGACCAGAAAGACTTCGTGTATTCTACAAGCCGCCATCAAATTCTCGCACTAAAAGACATGACATAACTGTCGTGAAGTGAATAATACATTTTAGAAATCTTACTATTTAAAAAACTGTAAATGTACTTCCGTGAAGCAGACGTACGTTACATAAGAATGGATATTTGAAACACACATTAATTGTCAACTTCTATTCTAACGTGTATTTTATATGACAATTTAGCATAAATGAGTATTGTAGATATTTAATAATCTCTAAAGTATTACTTATGTAGAAAACTGTGAGTAAACTATTTAATTAAATAAATGCGTTTGCAAATGCAGTCTGTGCACCTTTCCCATCTAAAAGTACTTCATTGGAAATTTTCATTGCCATACTAGCGACTATTCTGTCTACACAAACACACTGGTGTTTACGACCATTTCAATTGATCCACGTCCTCTGGACACCTTTTTATGAACGACAGACGCCGCCCACTATAAATCTCAAACATCAACGATGCCGAGCGGTAGAGGATTCCCCTTCGAATGCCTAGCCGCTAGTGAAAGCTGAAGAAGGAAGGTGAGTGCGACGTGAGCGCTGACGCACGGTGACTGCCTGAATTATATGGCGACGTAATAAGCGTGACGTGACGAGTCACCACGGTTTAGAAAACGAAACGTAAACACGTTTCATGTCAATGAGATTTGAATTGATTGATTGTTAGGGGGTGGTTCCAAGCCCGTCCAGGTTATTATTCCCGTAAGTGTAGTGTATGTTTTTCATCGGGAGGTGGCTGTGATCTTCCCCCACTGGATGGCGAGATCCGGCGCCGACCTACCGTCGACTAGCAGGGTTTTCCCCAAACAGGTATCTGCCACCAGCGGGGCACCGCTCCAGCTGGGAGAAGTTCTAAGTCCCCGACCAGTTTCCCGGCATGTGTGGTAGTGTAGTGCATGTGAGTGTGTGTGTGTGTGTGTGTGTGTGTGTGTGTGTGTGTGTGTAAGGGGTGAGGATGGAACAAGGAAGAGGAAGGAAAGATCGCGCGCAGTCTGTGGCCCGCGAGTTACGGTACTGCTCCGGTATTCGCCTGGTGTTGTTCGGAGAAACCACGGAACACTACCGATCAGAGCAGTCGGCCGCTAGAATTCTCCTCCAGACAGCGACTGTCTTCGACCTAACTGGATAGCTAGTGTCTAAAATCCTGCTCGGGACTCAAACCTAGGACCTGCCGGTCAAAGGCACTGCAATGACATCAGTTGATGCACTAAGCCGGTTTGAGATTTGGAGTTAAGCGAATATCTTAAAGAGGTAGACACATAATTCCAGGCAAGCTGCATTTACATCGTTTCCAATTGCGCTTTTCGTGTCATTTCATTAGTACAACGATATTATATCCATTTCAAAAAGAAATCATGCAAATTGCAATAATATTCAACATCTCCTTGGATATGAACCATCAAAAGAACCGATGGCAGAAAGCTAGAAACAACGTCCACTCTCGGTCAGACTCGGTGAGAAATGCCGCAGTTATTACAAGAAAAACTCCATTCGCATCATCTCCACTAGCGACAACTGTTTCCTCCCAGTTGGTCATTACTATCATTTCAATTGATACACGTCCACCGGACACACCTTTTTATGAACGACCACCGCCACCCACAATAAACCTCAAAAAGCAACGAAGCCGGGCGGTAGGGGATTCCCCCATCGAGCGAGCCGGGGCCCACGTGACGGCTGGAGAAGGAAGCGGAAGCGCGACGTGCGTGCGGAGTGCGTGAATTATGTGGCGACGCCGGCAGCCAGGTGACGAGTCACCAGGGATTAGACAATGAGCCGCGTCCAATGCAGCTGTCACAGTGCGAAATAAAAACACGTCACTTGACGCGCGACGAAAAAAATACAACGCATCGCCCCCGAAGATTAATGATGGGCGCGGAATGGACAGGAAAAGAGGGGGAAATTTATAGAAATGTTCGCTGTATTGTTTGTGGGAGAAACCAGGGTGTCAAAACGTCCGCTGGTGACGATTGAACGGACTCGGTCGTCTGCGCTGCGGAGTGTATGAACGCGGCGCACGAAAACAACAAAGATGATAACGAAAGTAAAATCCAGAGCGGACTTGACAATGCGTCGAATATACCCCCGAGCTGACCTAATTCGCGCCTAACGTTGCGGGTCTGAATGGATGCACTCTGAAAAAAAAGTTTTAAGTGGAAAAAGAAATTTCGGGTCTGGAGGAGGAGGAGGAGGGGGAGAGAGGGAGGGGACGAGGACGACGTAAAAAGGGTTGTTGAGTTGTTCTGCGGCGCTAATGTTAAAGTTGTGAACAAAGACCTGTACATCCGCAGGCGCCGTAAGTGAGCGCTTTTGTTTGGCTGAAACTTGTGTTCGTTTCTGTATGGTGGAAATACACAACGCACATATGAAATTCAGAGTCGATAACAAGTGTTGAAATGTTTAACTTATGTCAATATCAATGTGAGAAAACTTGAAGGAAGACATCATGCCGTTGAACGTTTCGTATATGAATTTTGTAAAATCTGTGATGTAGGTGGGTCGCTACAAAAATACTCATATAACTCATGTAACGTTTTAAATATATATTATATACATAGGATCACATGATCGAGTTCTACTTTGGGCATGATTGTTTGTCCCTCATGTATGTCGCGGAGGATCTCGCGTTCTACTGACCCTCAGATCAGAGGAGCCTGTAAGTGTGTTAGTGTCTAGTTTGTGGTCGAATATGCCGGGTGGACGTAAAGGATAACCGGCTCTATGCCGAAGAAGAAGATGAAGAAGAAGAAAAAGAAAAAGGAGAAGAAGAAGAAGAAGCAGAAAAAGGAGAAGAAAAAGAAGAAGAAAAGGAGAAGAAGAAAAAGGATAACAAAAAGGAGAAGAAGAAAAAGGAGAACAAAAAGGAGAAGAAGAAAAAGGAGAACAAAAAGGAGAAGAAAAAGGAGAAGAAGATGAAATAAGCAACGTTACTTACGATAGACATTAGCACATGTTGTGCTTCTTTTGTAATGAGAGTGTTATCACTCAAAACGTGCTGTTTTACAAAATTTATTGTAGAACAATCCGCATTGAATTTAGAGGGCAAGGCGGTTTCTAAGCGTTGCCGAGTTACGTGAAGCGGGGCTGAGCAAACAGGACAGAGAAAGAAGAGACCGAAGTGAGAGAAGAGTGGATAGACAAGGAAAGAGGGTGAAGCAGAAGAAGGGCGTACAGGACAAGCGGAGCAGCTTAATACCAGTTTGTGATGAATAAATACCAGTTAGTGATGAAAAACAATGAGAAATCGCTTGTATTTTATAATTACAAAATTAAAATAACTATAAGCATTTAGTCTATTGTTAGGGCACATTTCGTATCTAAAAACAGTATGCAACATTATTTTCTACCTTGTACTAATTAATTTAACTCGTTACAAAATGTTTTCTACAGAATAAAACTTGTTATTTTACTCGTATTAAATCAAACACATTATGGTGAAGTAATATGTGAAAAGGCATATGACTTCGTTTCCTAGAATTTTCACGAGCGAGCAATTATGACATTACTTTAATGCTGACGTTTTATTGAATCTTATCTTTCACACACATTTTTTCGCTCAAAATAACTTCGAAGAAGTAAATGTGAAAATTCTCTGGCTTGGTCACAGACTGGAGTTTCAGGCAACTTTTGAATAGTTTCAGAAAATCGGAAAAAGTTTGAAAATTAACGTAATTAGAAAATGAACTTGGTCAAGTGACGACGACACATTCGTTACAAAGTTGATAAATCGCAGAGGAACTTCTCAAATTGACGAAATTTTCCTTTCCTCGCCTTTTTCCGACTTCAGAACCGGAGGTAGGCTTTTCTGCGTTGATGAAAAATGAAATCACATTTTCCTTTTCCTCTGCAGTTGTAACTTCAAATTCTCAATGGGGAAAAAGAATTAGTTTCCAGTGCTATGTTGTTGGAACAGACGTACGAAGATTAAGAGTTGTAAAGATAGTTTAAGAGGTCACTGTGTTTTTATTTTACTAGAATTAAATCAAACACATTATGTTGGAAGTAACATATGAAAATGCATATGGCTTCATTTGCTTGAATTTTCACGTGGAGCAATTATGACATCATTTTAATGCTGACGTTTTATTGCAATTTTTTGGTATTCAATGATAAAATAAAGGAGAATAATTTTTGTCTACAGATGTCATTGACTATCGTTTTTGTTGTTTAATGGAAATCATTTTTCCTGACTTCATAAAAAAATAGAGGAAAATAAACATTTTTCATTACAATTAGTGAACTTCATGACGGAAATAAAACTGTATTTATGTAACGGTATGTATCGGTATGAATGTATGTACGTAGGACTATGAATGTATGACAGTATGTATGTATCGCTTGGAAATGGACATTGAGTGTGAATGCTAAATTGGTGAAACTGCTTTCATCAACAGTCAACTCAATTGTTTTTGCCGAGTACTGGTAATACAGATGTGTGTGTGTGTGTGTGTGTGTGTGTGTGTGTGTGTGTGTGTGTGTGTGTGTGCGTGTGTGTGCGAGGGGGAGGTGAGTCAAGGATTGGGAAGAAATGGTCGTACACAGTAAAGTGTACGTTTATTAGGGTACTGCTCTATCATTTGCCTGATGTTGATCGAAGAAACCACGGGAAACTCGCTGAGGGCCAGAGGCGGATCCATCCAATCGTTGCGGGGATGGGGAAGGGGGCATTATAATTTTTTAAAAATAATAAACAAATTTGTTATTTTGTTTATTTTTATCTACCGTAGACATATACTACAATATTATTGTTTAAATAAATACATAATTCGAACATAAGTAAATATTTAAATCAGTTTTGCCAAATAAAGGAAGGGAAACAAAAAACTCTAGGTCTTTGGGGGAGGGGTCTGCGCCCCCCCCCCCGATCCGCCAGTGCACAGAGCAACCGGCCGCTATAGCTTTCCTCCTGACAGCTTAAGGGGCAGTTATCAAGCTAGTACCGAAAATCCGCCACGTTCGAGATCCAACCTTTAAGGCGGCGGCACACATTCGGCATTCGTCGAGTAGCGAGCCACTGCTCGCCCAATCCCGAGCTGACGTGTTCAGCAAATGTTCGCTTCCTTTGATGTAGCCAAAAGACCGACACGCGGTGGTTAGGGCCGAATGTTCGTTACTGGACAAATAACAATTAACTCATCCACACTACTCGTGATTCGGTGAACTGTTCCTCGCTGTTCGCCCAATAAGAATCTGTCGAGACGCCTTGATGTGTTCGGCGAATACTCGCTTCCTTTGATGAGTCCCAAAAACCAACATGCGGTGGGTAGGGTGAGCATCGATTATTCGTCACTCCGCAAATAGCAAGCAACTCATCCACACTATTCGGGATTCGGCGGGCGGTTGCTTGTTGTTCACCGATTAACGAATGTGTGGAGCCGCCTTCAGGGCTTTTCAGTCACTCATAGTCAACAGTTGTTGCCATGAGCCATCACAGCCGCTACGCGCTCGGAGGTGTTTTTTTTTAATTTATTTATTGAGTGATTGGAAATTACACAGATCAGTACCAAATTACTCATGTGCATTTGCTGGCTTACATTGTAACTTATACTAAACTTAACACTAAAACTTAAAACAAAACTACCTTACTAGAGGTGTAGGAAACTACAAGAGCCCCTACTATAAACAATTAGTAGAGAAAATGTTCAAGAACGCTTCGAAAGGAAATCTATTCTTAATTCTAGTAGGGAAGTCATTTATAGTGGCCAGGTTGTAGTGGACTGCTCGGTTTATTGTATTTAGGTTGGAGTAAAAATTTTTGGAAAGATGGGCAATATGTTTGATGATCGGTGGTATATTCAGTTCTTTATGAAGTTGGGCGTTAGAGATGAACCATGGGCCATGTGTTGCTAATCTGAGGAATCTATTTTGTACAATTTGAAGTTTATTAATGTTAGAAATAGATGCATTGGTCCAGATGGGACATGCGTAGAGCATTAATGGTCTGACTATTGCTTTGTAAATTGTAATGGCATTTGTTAGGGATAGCCAGCTTTTGGAGTTGATAAGGAATTTTAGTTGAGCTATTTTTATTTTTTATTGTTGTTGTTTTAGTGTTATGTGTGTTTTCCTCGGAGGTGGGTGGTACGTCCGACATCATTATCCGCACGCTTCTCGATGGCCGTTACGCGGACGGACGCGACAAGAAGTCCGAAGCATGACAGGCGAAGAGGGAGGGAAGGGAGAGGGAATCTTTTCACTTCGCTGCCCCAGCCGTGCCGCACACCGCCGCCTCCTCCTCCATCCCCGCTCTCTCCCACAGGAACATGCAATGGGAGGATAGTGTTGCGGCGGTGTCCGCCACACCAAAGCGCGCGCCGCAGAGTCGGCACGCCGTGACGTCTGTGAGCTTTTCAATTTTCCCCTCGCCAGTAGCCCTGGCAAGGCGGGAATTTATTCACGAATGGGAATACATTTTTAAGCTCCAACCGGTAAGGTTTTTGGAGCTGGATGAGGGCGGTAACTTAAATATACTAACTAAAACTAATCTTAACCTAATTAAAACTACACATGGCCACTTTGGGCTATTTGTTTTATACAAAAAATACGCAAATGAGAGATGGTCAATAAGTTCTTTAAAATGTTTGTCTTTCTTCTCTTTTCTTTTCTTCTATGGTCATTTACTCGCTCATTCATGCTTAATCTATATATATACAAACTCATTCACTCACACATTCATACCGCACTTCACAACACTAACACTACACTGTTTACACTATTTACACTATTTACACGACGTCTGTGAGCGGGAACTGGGCAGCCTAGCAAGGAAGGAGCCGGCCAATGAGGACAGAACGGCCGGCGCGCGAAGCCTCTACGAGGAGACGAGTCTTCGACGCGCAGCAAGTTATAACGGGCAGCCACCGGGGTAGCGGCAGAACAGTATACAGAGTGATTCGACGGTAACTTGAGCCTGGATTGTGTTGAGTATGGTGATTGCGACCCGGCGGTGTACAAAGTGACATCTTCTGGATTAACTGTGGTGAACTCGGCTTTGGACTTGGACTTCTACTGAACATCTGGTGACTCGGCTAGAGTATAAAGGTTTTCTCTCTTTTGGATTTTGGTGCAACTATTGTAAAGACTGAGAGGCTGTAATAAAAATCTTGTTTATTGTTAATTTGCTGATTTCCATACATAACAGATAGCCTTTCAGAGCGGTTGCTTTCTTACTTGCATTGTTCGTATTGAAATTTTCTCACTCTCACAACCTCTTTGCACGAGTCATGATATGATGATGATGATCTCGACAAAGTCTTCGACGAGAGATTAATAAAAATTGAACAGAATAAAATGCTTTTTAGTAAGAAAAATGTTGTGGGAATGCTGATGAAATATTTTTGACATTATTAAAGGATGAAATAATTGAAGTCATCTTTATCAAGTTAACTCTCCCGACTTTCGCCGCATATAGTGAGACAGATAATGGTGGGAAAGCCATTGAAAGCCGACTTCTTAGATAAATTTAAGTTAACAAAGATTACTTCATTTATTCCAGCAATAGTCCAATGTCGTGTGTTTAAATATTGTCGATTTGTAAGCTTCGTAACGCTGTCAAGGCGAACGATTTCTGTATAATTTCGTCAACATACATTCTTCTATGATTTTAATATAACAAATTATAAAGTTTAATAAATTAATAGACATTGATCACAGAAATTTGTAGATAGCTTATTTATCGTTGAGAATCCCTGTCACATTAAATAACGTGGTATCTCCCATGAAATATAACAAAAACACTAATGGAAAGAAAAAAAATTAACTGGTATCAGAAGTTATGTGCAAAACATGGTTATTTTTATACACAATCGCCGTAAAGATTTAGGTATTTGTGTTTTCTTTGGACGAGTTTTTCGATTCCCATTTTTCGACAAACCTTACCGCCGGTGACGGGAGATGGGTCTGAACTTTGCTTTGAATTTCCTCATTAATCTGGAAGCTCTCATCTCCTACTCCATTCTTCAATTCGAGGAAGAGATGAATACCACTCTGCGCTAGCTAGGGGTATAAACTAAGTGATCAAGCACGTCCTAAATACCCGAGTTGTTCGGTTACAGCAGCAGTTCTGTGTGGTTGGGCGTTGTCATGAATGAGATCGTCCCTATAAGCCAACATTCCTCTTCTTTTGTATGAAAGTTTATGCCATTTTCTTCGCTCATTCTTTAATGAATATCTGCCTCACTTTTCCTTTGAAGAAAGCGATCAACACTACGCGGCTTGCACTTGGCAGGAGTGACAATCATTCCAGCCCTTTTCCCATAGCTTAGATCAAATTGGTGAAATTACGTCGGTAGTAGCAGAGTGTAAGGTGAATGAGATGTGCGATCAACCACTGTATTCCTTGTTCCTACATAACGGTTCTACGAATCGATTAGAGGTTGAAAAATAGGTATAAGTATATTTTTCTCAAAAATCTCTAAAATATTCAGAGTTCTGTAAATAATTACATCTAATTAAGACATGTGTAACCTACTATTTATACACCTACTACGAGTCGAAAAAGGGTTCCAATGTTGTCATATTTTTAATGCAACAAGCAATGTACTGGTTACGACTTCTCAAAAAAAGCATGGCCGCCTGTTCTGTTATATTCAAAGAATCTAACTAAAAAAATAAAAAAAGGAATAAAAAACAACCTGCTCAGTTTTAACCATTCAGATTGATTGATTAACTGATTAGTGATTCGAGGCGCAACAATCGCTAAGCTCATTAGTCCCCTGATTGTAGTGTTGTGATCTCCCCCGCTGGATGGTGAGAACCTACCGTCGGCTAGCGCGGTCTTCCCCAACCACATATCTCCCACCTGCGGGTACCCCAGTCGCAGACGGGATAAGATGTACGCTTCCGACCGATCTTCCGCAATGTGTGGCAGTGTCGTGCATGCAAGTGTATGTAGTACGTAAGGGTGAAAATACAAGGAAGAAGAAGGTAAGATCGCGCCGATGCGTGACCCGTTTGTTAGAGTACTGCTCCGGCATTCGCCTGGTGTTGATCGGAGAAACCACGGAAAACTACCGATCAGAACAGCCGACCGCTAGAATTCTCCTCCAGACAGCGACTGAATTCGACCTAGCTGACAGGCTAGTGTCGAAAATCCTGCCACCGTCGGGATTCGAACCAAGGAGTTCCCGGTCAGAGGCACTGCAGTGCCATCAGTTGATGCCCTGAACCACCTCTCCCGGTGTGTGGCCATTCAGAATCTACATCCCAGCCACTGAGCTTCCGAGGAGGGCAGGAGGGAGGGCCAGGTCCCGGTGGCAGAGAGCACGGGAGGGAAGTCACCACCACAGATCTCCGGGCGCTCTTCCCCCACGACGACCGCGCCCTCCTGACTGAAGGCAGCTCATTACAGAGGCGGGGGGTTGTCTCGCAGGGGAAATCACTCACGATTGAGGGAAATAAAATCTGGGGAGAAGGGCGGACTCGTAAAATATAAAAGTTGGGCTCCCCGAGGTGTCGCTACGCCGGGGCGGGGGAGTGGCGGTAGAGGGGGGAAGGGAGGGGGGAGGAGCACGTCGCCAAGGCAGGGGATGGGCAAAGAGCGACGCCCGATTTCGATAAAGGTCCTGACGAGGCGCTCACCCGGACTATCCCGAGGCGGAAATGAAGTGCACTGAGAAATTAGCCTTGTCTGCTGGCAATCGAAGGCGTCTGCGACTAGGATTGAGACGATGGCCAGCATGAGGAGGGGAGGAAAGAAGGTAGAGATTGGAAAGAGGAGAGGAGGAGTAAGAAGGGGGAAGGAATTTGAGAATGAGGTTGGGGAGTTGGAGATTGAAATGGGGGATCTAATAATGGTGAGAGTGTGAAATAGATTTTGAAGAGCAATGAGAAAAAGAAAGAGTTAGGAATGGAAAACAATAAGACAAGGGAAAAAAGATCGGAGAATAATATATTTTGGGCATCGAAGAGAATAAGAAACGAGAAAGAGAAGGAGAATTTGAACAATGAGGAGGGATGAGGATTTGTTCATTGAAGTTTCAGGGCAATGCAATGGTCATTAGTCTCGTTTGTATAGTGAATTTTGTTTATCCCCGGAGGTGACGTTCGTTCCGTCCCCACTATTTGGTGGGATGGTGCCGGATCTACCGGCATACGGGGATATCTCCCTTTCCAGATATTTCCCCCAGCAGGACACTGCATCAGCCCGGAGAAGCTCTTGGCTTCTGACTAGTGGCACTAGTGGTGGTGGCGCTAGTGGCGACTAGTGGCGGTACTCCCGACGTGCGGTAGTGCAGTGAATGTAAGCGCGCGCGCGCGCGTGTGTGTGTGTGTGTGTGTGAGAGAGAGAGAGAGAGAGAGAGAGAGAGAGAGAGAGAGAGAGTGAGTGAGGATAGAAGAAGGAAGTGGAAGAAAAAATCGTGCACGGAGCGTGGCCCGTTTGTCACGCTTCCGCCCAGGCATTCGCCTGGTAATGACAACAGGGAAACTACCGATCAGAGCAGCCGGCTGCTACAATTCTCCTCCAGACAGTGGTTGCATTCGACATACTTACTGAGCTAGTGTCGGAAATATGTCGCAGCAAGGTCTGGAATCCCAGGACCTCCTGGTCACCATAGCTGCAGATACACGGCAATATTGGCTCTAACCGACTGCTAATTCAGTCGGTTGAGATGGATTGAGGTGGCGAGAGAAAAGGAACTGGAAAAGAAGGGAGAGGTGCTGGTTAATTTTAAAAAAAATGAAGAGGAAGATCCGGAGAAGAGGACCTCACGAGAAATGAGAGAGGGGAAGATGAATGTGTGCTGAGAGGGAAGAAGTATGAAGCGAGAAAAATCGACCGAACTGATAGTATGTACGCTTTCTGGTGTCTTATTTAATGGGATAAATCCATTTCCTATAAAGATGTTATTTACCGTTCGCCTTGGGGAACCAATGAGATTTGACAGCTTGGTTTACAATGTTGTGATTTTTAATTTCATGACTGCATACTACGCATACTACCGAATATATAGAAATAATGAGAATGGTTTCTTGTAGAATTTATGCCGAAAATTAGTGTTTTTAGGTTCACGTGTTTTAAACCTCTTCTATGAGTGCTCTCAATATTTTTTCAATGTTTTTTTCTTATTTACAGATAGAAATGAACTGAACATTGCAGCGATAGTCAGTATTATGTAGTGATTAGGTAAATAGCAATAGTGCCCTTATTGCACATTTACCCTAGAATCTTTGTAATTTTTAGTTGCGAAGAATGAAGAAAATATTTTAAGTATAACATTTTTATCAGATTTTCTATTCATTGGCATGTTTGTACCATCACATGACCGCATTGGTTTTTTGTGGAAAGACGTTATAAGTACCACATACCTAATAATAAATCCATAAAAAGGAAATAAATGTTCAAACTTGAAAGATGTAATTTTATTAGAGTTTTGCCTCCAAAGAGCGTACAAGCCAAATGACTTGTCATTACAATACTGAAATGATTTACTTAAACATGATAATTCTTCTTGATGGAAAAATATATTAAATTGTTTTAATTAACGTGAATAATGTTACAAATCGACATAATTTGGAATACCTATAGTGTCTTGGGAGACACTTAGAGATTTTGGAAAGATATTAAATTTCAAATCTTGTTAAGTTTTCCCACATTATTAGATATCCAATTCTTTGTTGTGTTGAATATATACTATTCTAATAATCTATAAATTCTACTTAATCTATAACATGTTACTAAAATTAGAGAAAAATTAAAACAAATGTAATCTATTTTAATACTTTTTAATTTTTTATAAGGAAAACGGCAATTTCTGGGACCAAATTTGCGAATCAATACACACTGACTCGTACTTATGAAAATAAGACGATTAGAATGTTACTCAGGGTAACGAATACAAGGCGAGACCAAACTTTTAGCGGTTGAATATATTTTTCGGGGTTAAAACCAAAAATTCCTGAGCAAACAACGGCCTAAAGAATCAGGATGCCTTATCTGTAGACATATATTAGAAAAGCATCACTCCTCTTCACATTTAATACTAATTGTAATAAATGTAAATTTTGGACCCCCATAATTCGCCTTGTGTATTGATATGTACAGAATATATATATCAATCCGTGAAGTTGGCACTCGTAAATAAAAATAGATGTGACTCAACTCTTTGTTAAAAAGGATTCAACAATATTTTATTTTTTAAGTTGTTAAAAAATTGTGAAAGGAATATTCGGAGTATTTTATGAAAACCAATGTTGATTGAGAAGCAAAACATCAACAAATAGGAATTTTGTTCCTGATATTTATGTAGGATATCCATCAGAGAAGTATTATACAATCTATATTATATTTTTTGAATGAAAGAGATGCAGTTTTTGCAGAAACACAGTATCACTCGTTCCCTTGTTTCACTTTCATATTTTTTCGGGGGTGAACTACATACGATACAAAATTTCTATGAAAAAAACGCGGAATAAAATACTGTCGGCATTCCAATAAATGATTCGAAGATAAACTAGGTGCAAAATCCTCATATCATATTTCTGAGCGACTACAAACTCATATTTCTCGGTGGCATAAAAATCATGCAGTTTTATTTCCACGTTGAAAGAGGATTCCGTCGGCAAAAGTCGTAATGTAAAATCACGATCGGGACTGTTTGAACGTAAATAAAAAGATATCACGTGTTTTACATGCAAAATCGTGTCGCTCAGCATCGTTTAATAAAATAAAAATATTAACAAATCTATATCCGTGCGTCACATCCGAATTCACAAGCACGACTTCCTGGTCCTCTTGTCACGTTCCTGCTTTGTTCCAACCTGGCTGCCATGTTGTCCTGAAAAGACAAGCGACTGTTTGCCCAGCAGATGGCGACACGCTTTATGACAGTATTCACCACGAGACGGCAGCACTTTAGCGCCGCGGAACAAGCCACTGTCGCGCGCTTTGTGGCGCCATCTTATTTCCACAGGGGAACAAAACGCACCTTAACGAACGAATAATTATTTTTCTTATTTTTATTAAATCCCCCTCTTTCACCGAGGAAGTACGTTTTCCCTCTCGGAGGCGGAAGAAACATAAACTCTCCTTGGTCTGCACCTGCATTAGGGAGGAATATTTACAACTCAAATTTTATGCAGCTGGAATTTTTATACTTCACTCCGTCGAGTTATTTTGCTTCCCCCTTCGTCTTGCTGGCTTGCCTCTCGCCCACAAGGAGAAACTCCACTCTGTAGGCAAAGTTTTATGCCTGGACTCGCAGCGTGGTCGAGTGATAACTCCGGATAGGTGGCGCCACTATATTACGGGAGTCTATTCATATTTTATTATGCAATTTCCCGGGGCTTTTTTCGCCTCGAGAGCGCGTGTGGGGGTGTACCAGAGACCCGCCGTCGCTTCCCTCGCTCCCCTTGAAACCCAGTCGTGCCTTATCGAAGAGTTCGGCGAGAAGTCCTTCAAACGACCTCTACGAAGGATTTCGCTTGAAACGACATTTTCGCGACCCATGGACCATTGTAAAGTAAGCCGCTGATCTTAATAGCCTACACATTCGTGCCTTGCTCTTGAAGCATTGAACATATAAAGGTTCCGGCACGCCGGTGGAACGCGGAAGACAAAACAAACATGTGCTAACGTACGTGAGGATTAGGAATTCTTTGTAGAAAATCGAGGTACATGTTTGTTCGGGTCGCTTTTTCTGTTTTATCCGCTTAGGGTTTGATAAAGAAGGAAAAAAATTTGGGCGTTGTAACGTGCAAACACATTTTCTGAAAATGGCGACTCTAATGTAATCGTTCTTTGTGATTTAGTACGTAATACACACAGATAATGAGACATTAATTGTAGGACCTGTAAAATAAATTTATTAATATGAGGCAGTTCACCGTCAGTGAAAAATGCTTCAAAGGAGATGAAAAAATATTGTAATGATAGTTCAACATTCTTATGATACTTAATTTTTTTAAAGTTCTTAGTGGGTGATTCATCTTACAAGTGTTGCTAAATGTCAGCAAAGTATTATAAATTATTCCTTCTTTAAATACTTGTAGTGATAAGAATTCTGTCGCGATTGATACGGTACAGTCGGTACCAAAGGAAAGGAGCCACTTTATGTGTCTTCAAGATACTTTTTCTTTAAATAGCACAGAGAATCAAGTAATTTATATTTTCATAAAGTCCGCTCTATTTTAAAAGATCGTCCAAGTGTATATTCAATTTTTATCTGATTTTTATACACCGGTACATGAGTTCTGTTGACAGTACTCAAAGGAAAACCTATACCCAAGCTGAGGTTTAATATTTTATGATATTTGCATAAATTCACAGAAAAATGTTTCTATTTAAGTTCTTTACAGCTAGACGCTCTTGTAATTCATATTGTGTAAATAGTTGCGCAGCTAATAATTTATACAAACACTACGTGTTATTTTAAATCCACACGTAAAAGAACTACACGGAACATGCATTACGTACTCTAGTATAAGGTTGTCACATCACTCCACTATATGACCCCTTATGTCGCGTTAAATAAAGTTGTCACGAATAACACGAACTCATTTTCTAAAATACTCAAATGCATCCGCGAAAATGCACTTACACGTGTGTGTTCTAGCATGTGCACGTAGAGACACGATAGTGTATCTCATGTCTGGCACCTACTGTTAATGACGCGCGCTGCATAACGCAACAAAGTTACATTTCAGTAGCACTAGCTCAGCGCAACCGTGCCTTTGCAGCCTCTCGCAAATCTTCTCTGCTCCAAGCGTTGCTCATTGTGCCCTTGCTTCATTCCCGGTACCAAAACTGTGTCAGCGAAACCAAATATAGCGGGACAATTTTTTTTCAACTGTATAATATGGCGGATTATGAGCATTGTTATCCGCACGTAAATAATGTCATTTTTAATATCCATTAAAACAAAATTTTTGAAAAGACAACCGCACTGAGTGCTTCTTACCATGAAAAAGTACATTCGCATCAAATTTAACGAAGAAAACAGACGTATCCCTTTTAACGCTAACGTTTACGCTTACACACACACACACACACACACACACACACACACACACACTTACGCCACGCTACCAAACATGTCGGGAGACCAGTCAAGAGCTTAGAACTTGTCCCGTCTTGGGCGTTAGATCATTGGTGGGAGATACCTGAATTGGGAATATCCCGCAAATTAACGCGTAAGTCAGCACCAGATCTCACCCTCCAGCGAGGCAAGATCACCGCCACCTCCCATGATAAAACATGTCCTACTCTTACTAGACTAACAACCATCGCAATTGACGAACCCGGAAACGCGAAATAGTCATTCGAGATTGATATATTTGATATGTGCGGCATCGTTGTTCTAAATCAAAAGAAGAAACATATGTAATGTGCTTGTGAGATATATTCCAATTTGTACTATGTCAGTTTGACTTTCAACAATACTGTAAATAGTTTCATCGCCGTTTGAATATGCTTGAAGAAGATAAAAATTACATACAGGGACTCTCAAAATTGAACGTATACCTTTACTGTACACCATACCATAATTCTTCTCGTATGAATATTTCTGGAAATACAATACAAACGTTTGATATTTGAAATTTCCTGGAAGGAATAGTGCAATTTGAAAACAACAAATGCTTTAATTGGTTTAAAATTAAATATTTTGTATTCTACTTACAAATAAGCATTGCTCAGAAATGACCGTACACCATCAAAAGCGCGCTTTCAAACGTACCCGTTGAAATGCTTTATTGGGCACAATGTAGTGACAAACAGATAAGTTGATGTTCAGATTTGCAGAGAGCATGATCGAATTAAAAATATTCGTCAGAAGAGATCGACGGTGGAAGAACCAAGATTATTTCGTGGTATTGCGAAAACAGTGGGAGGATCTCATTCAACCATTTAATATATGGTAGATCAACTCAAATACGTTTAATTAGTAAAAGGGGTAAATGCTGAAATCCGCTACTCAACGAACGAGATAAAATAAATATTGTCAATTACATCAGCAGGAATACCCGCAAAAGTGTCGCTACGATGACTCCGTGGGTACTTTCAACAACAGGGAGAATTGTTATCCACAGAAATTGTCCGAAAGGCACTATGAGACGCAGGTTACAGTTATGATAGACTAGCAAAAAAATGCCTTGGATCACTAAGGCAAATCAGCACAATAGACTGCAATTCGCGAAATCTTACTAATCTCACTCTTCGGAGGACTGACTGACCGTGATTTTCAACGATGAATGAAAATTCGAGATATTTGGATCAGACGGGCAACAGTATACGTGGAGGAAGGGTTACGCAGTCTTAGAAGATAAACTAGTGGTGATACAGAATGACACAGACTTTCTCGTATTAGTGTTCTTTTTTCTTTAGTCTAGGCTAGCTATTCTTATATGCCACACTCTCTTGACAGTTACCATTTGTCGTCACTCATAGTATAATATTTTTTTAATTATCTCAACTTTTAGGTTTCCGAATAGTAGATATTACTTTAAGAATATTAAAGAAGAGTGAAACCTCGTCATAAACAGTAATTTTAATTGAAACATTTGGAACCGTTTCTATGGAAATTTCGTTTAAGCGTTACTATAAATGCGAAATTTGAAGCACTTCTTTACAGAAAAATATTGAGTTTCGTTAAAATTCATTAGTAGTCATTTGAATCACTTTCACTCCGTAGTGTAATAATGTCTACAAACCGCACACCGCACTTTGTAGTGTAATAATGTATACAAACGAGATATTTAAAAAAATATATTTGTGTATTATTTGAAGAAAAAAAAGAATATAGCAAAATTAATTTTATATAATCTTACACATTTCAAGTGGCACTAACCGTACGAAAAGTTTGAAGAAAACATTTGAAGAGAAAATTTTTGAGAAAATGGCGTTTGAGAGTTTCTGAAAATGCAGAAATTAGAGATTATTTTCTCAGAAAACGTTTCAAATTTCGAGAAATTTTATACATCATTTAAAGCGCGTCCTCGTAAATACAATAAGGTAAACAAATTGTCGCTAATGTAAATATAACTGACGTAAGACACAAGTCAACGAATTTCATTTTTTTATTTTTTGTAAAACAAAAGAATAGAGAAAAACAGCATTTATGTCATCTCATAGAGTATACTTACCACAATCCTTACCAAAAGCTTATAGAAAACATTTTGGAGCCGTTTTTTGAGAAAAGGTTGTTTTTGTTATTTTTTAAAATTGCACATATTGCATGCAATCTTGCGTAAAAACTACTAAAAGTTTCAAAAAATGTATATGTTAATGACAGGACTGATTAAAGAGAAAAAAATACTTAAAAGAAAAATCTGCATCTATAATTTTGTAGTTGTGGAGAGATGCCGAAAAAATTCAAACTTTTGCAATTTTCAAAAATTCAGCTCTATCGGTGGAATTAGAAGCTATGCAACATTTATAAGTGTACTTTGCTCTATTCTTACCAGACGTTTAAAGAAAAAAATTGGATCTATGTTTGAGAAAATTTTGAAAGTGTCTCAGGGGCTTCATGTAAAGTACCCTAAAAATTCATAAGTGTTTTTTCAAAATCGAAGAGCTTCGGCTCAGGCCAGACTGACAGGGGTTTCTTCAATTTGGAAAAAAATCGCACGCATATTGTAGGCGCTAGTGTTGTTCACATACAGAAGACAGACGAACAGACGGACGGAGGGACGTTTTAAAGAGAACAACTTTTTCGGTATCAGGAGACCTCAAAGCGTGAATTCCCGTTGAAATCTCGAAATCGATTTTCCGCAGCATTACATAACTTCCTCTATACTACGTGTATCACTCCGCATATACGTACGTATACGAGAAAGTAAAATTGACGTGCAACTATAAAGCACGGCCGTATCTCCGTTATGGTATGGGCGTCAAATATCATGTCAGGTGTCGGGGATTTCCATTTTATTCATTTCACAGTTGACAAATTGAAACATGTACCAATTTTAGAAAGTAATGTCAAGGAAAGTGTACCTAATCTTGGACTGGGGTCGATGTATAACTTTCGCAAGACAACGCGTCCCTTCACACAGCGCGTATTGTGAAGTAATTGTTGTTATACAATGCACCAATACGCCTTGAAACGATGCCACAATCATTCAATTTCAATTCTATCGAAAACTTTTGATGGGGATTGGAAAAACATCTTCAAAAGCATAGTTTCGAATAAAAAAGAGCTGAAGAGGATCCTGGCTAAAGATGGAAAACATCACTCAGGAATTTAGAAGGAAGTTTGTAAGATCAATGCCAGGGAGGCTGGAGACTATTTGTGCTAAAGGTCGTTCCACAAAATATTGACTTTTTCCGTTTTCTGGAAGACAAATTATCAGGGTACGTTCATTTTTAGGGTAATTGCATAAGCATAAGAAACACTTTATTTATTATTTATCCACTTGTTTCAAAATATTTTTGTAATATATGAGATTAGTGAAGAATATTTCCATTATTACCTATATTTGTTTTGTACCTCACAATTCTGCTATAAATGTTTTTTTATGCCAGTTTGTATTTTCTTACATAGTGTACAGTCAATTTTGAGAGTCATTGTATTTTTGGAATTGTAACAATTTTTCTCATTTTATCTGGCACAGTTCCTCAGAATGCCATGTTTGAGTACTTATTACAAAAAAAATATTAGGAGTTACTATGAATCATTCGCTACTGAGTTAATTGTGAACCGGTCAACTATTTAGAATATTATTTAAAATCTCCACAATAAATGCACCAAATACGCATGTTCAAGAATTTATGTTATACAAATCAATCATTTTCAAGTTTATATTTCATTAAAATTAACTTTTCCAAATTTAGCATTTTTCATCAAGTCACCAATTACCGGTAATTAAATTAACAAATTTTATTATAAGTGTTGATTTATTAATTATTAGGCTATTAACCGTTGCTTCTAAGAGTAATGGAGGACAGGCGTGCAAAGTTGTTCGTTTCGTTCGGAGGACAGGCGTTCGAAATTCGTTGGCGAGAGTTTCACACCGTACATATTCAAATGCCACTTACTGCGTCTGTATAACTCTTTTTCTCAGAGGAATTTCTTCAAACAGTAATTTCATAAAATCATAATGGCAATATTTTTATATAGAATAGTTACATGTGTTCATTTTCTTATTAAAGGTGAACTACACCGTAATAATCGATGTTACTGACTTGAGGTTTTTAAAGAAAGAACCGTTATTTCGAGTTATAGAGATTTTGTAAAGTGTTGTCGTTCTGAATATCGAGATCTATTTATAAAAGAATGATTAAATTATGGTGCTTTAAATTGAAAATTATACAATTATACTTGACAAAAAATAAATGCACACGCTTACAAAGCAATTTTAGTACTTTTCCACGTTTACACTAAGTCAAACATCATCATTAAAATGATTCTCAATGCTACAATATTAGTGACTCAACAACAACAAACTGGAATTATGAATATGCTTAGTTTAAACAAGAATTTTGTAAATTAGTTAATTTCTTTTGTTCCTGTAAAACATACAAGAGAAAAACGAAACAATTTTTTAGTCAACAGCACACAACGAAATTTCAGCTCACTGGTCCAGTTTCCTCCTCACTGTGCCCCTGGTTTGCTCACACACATAACTCCCCTGCACGCGGCCAGGTCGAGCTTACCGCACACATCCCCCTAGCAGCCAACTACTCGCCCCCATTTCACATCCATCACCAGGTTAACGGCAAAAGTAATAACCACGCTATTTTTTATTCAGCAGAGGTTTGTGACCTATCTCACGTACGTAAAGTTTTGATTACGTGCAGAGGCCACTGGGACTTGCAGGGAGCGTGAGTGAAGCACGCTCTGGAGATTTCGTATTGGTGGAACTCACATCACCCCCCCCCCTTCCCCACGTGGGAGATTCGCTTCGTTTTACTCGTGCCGAAGACCTGTAAAAGATTTTTATTAAGCATAAACATCGAACGCAGAAGATGGAATCCTTACAAAATGCATGAAATATGATGATGTTGTGAAAAAATGCGACGCTCCAGCCTTGATGATGCCTGTTCTGTTATGCATTCGACTACATACGTCAACGAAGCTCGGAGCATGTGTACCAGATTTGGTATTAACATGCGAAATGAAAGTGTGTCTACAGTATTTATGAGCGCAGTATCTGATGCGAGGAGGTGGTGATGGTGCAGGACCGGTAGGAAGGGTAGAATTTGGGGATTGGGAGAATACAGGGAGTTGGCAATTTTTCAAGCAAGTACACCCATCGCGCCAGCCTTCACTGAATCTTCACTTATCTTTTTCCTTTCTCTTTTGACTTCTCTCTTGTTCCTTCTCTTATATCTCCGATCTAGTTCCTAACATCACAAAAAAAATCGACAATATATTGGTCGGTATGGTTTTATTTCTTTGCTTTGGATTTTGAGGGGTCTAATAACATTCTTGTAACTTCTTCTTCAGTTGGAACACTTAAAAAAAATGTGTACTTGAAAAAATTTTCCTTCTCTAAAATCTTACATTCTTTTAGATAACTTTTTTAATTTTTTTACAACTTTTATAGATATCTATACTTCTTGAGTACAGTGGTTTATGCGACTTTTTTCTGATTCTATATCTTTCTCTTGTTCTTATCGTTGGCTCGTCTTCTATAGCAAACCAGTGAATTTAGATTCTGCGTGGAAATCACCACGTTAGTATGCGTGGTTGGCACGTCTTCGAATGGAGCTGAATTGAAAAGAGTGCGATAACACATACGGCTCAATATCGAGATTGGAACCATAAAATCTCAATGTCTATATTCTCCATCGAGATAAACGCATCAAAATATTACGCGAAGTTTTCTTTCCAGAGAATATTGGTTATACTGCACTGCACTCTAACGAAAGTGCATTTTTATGTCGCAAATAAAGTTTCCTTTCAAAGATATTAGCCAGAAGAAGTTTTCAAGAAAGACTTGCGTCATAAAGTATTCAATTGGGCGCAGATTTTGAAAGTGCATTTTTAATAATCCGTTTCTGTTCATCATCGAGATGTTTCTATATTTAATAAGGAGATTCTTAATAATAAATTGACAAATTATTTCAATAAAAGGTAACTTATTTTCAATTTTGATTATTTATTTTTTTAAATCATACGTACGTGCACTATTTCTTCTTGATATCAAAACATCCAGAATATTTTACTAGGCACTAGTATGTTATCTGTCATTGTACATGAAAATGATTTCCATTTTAAAATAATTCTAAACTACTAGAGGCATTTATGAAATTCTGTAATATGAGATATGGGTTTGTTTCAAGCAATTAAATGAAGTAATATACACCATAATTTTCGAAAAAAAAATGTTTATAGTAAGTCAGAAAAATGTTGTGCGCAGTATTGAATTGGTAATAGTGAAAATGTTTTGTGCTTTTATTTTGTTTCCTGTTTCCTTAATAAGTGAGAGTCTTCGGGAAGAAGAAATCGTACATACCTAAGCACTAAGCAATATACATCTGCAACTATATGATACAATACCCACTTTCCATGTAACTGCTTGTCGGAAGATGAATTGAACGCAATATGCTCTACATATCAGATTACACGCTTATCACAACGTATAAATGTCCTACCCGACGGTTGAATTATCTCCTTCAATCATTCTCGCACGAGAGCACACACAGATTTCGATCCGTCGCTGACCATTCCACCAACCCACATCCACTAGTTCTCTGCATGAAGAATTAAATTGCACTGTAATTATAATTACTATTTCAATTACCAGTCTCGGACAAAGGCAATGAAATCGCTAAACGGTTCGAAATTATCATCAGGTTCGCAGGTCCACGCCAATAACAGAGAATTAATACATAATTTCAATCACAGAAAGTTATTGAGGCAGGAGTGGCGATTCGAATGGATGGGAGGGAGTGGGGCGGGGCAGGGCGGGGCGGTTCCGGATAACGACTTGACACATTGCAGCTTTCAATTAACGTGGATCGCGACGTGTCGAGCTTGACAACTGATGTGCGGACACGCTTGGCCGGGGCTAACGGATTCGCAATCCGATCTCCCTATGCAGATTTTTTCTGCTCTTTTTAAGCCCGTGCTGTTGCGATAATCGTGGTCCGAAATGCAGAAAGACGACCGGGATAAGAGTAGGGGGTCGGGGAGGTCTAAACGGCGGCAAATCGCCGTATTAGCATCGCGAGTAAACAGAGTGGTGTTAGCTCGCTGATGAGCAGTTGTGCGAAAATGGCGTTGGCGGTGACAAGAGAAAGGAGATGGGTATTTGCTTGGACGTGTGAGGATTGGACATGTTATAATTCTGGAAAACAAATGATGTTTGGCGTTCTTAGAAACAAAATATAATATCGGTTCGTCGATGTTATTGAAACTCATCGACTATCGATAGCATCGATTGGTATCAAAATAAAATGAGCATTAATATCAGTCGGTATCAAGATGTTAATTAAAACTTAGAAAATTATAAGTAGTTAGGAAATTATAAGTATTATATAATTCAACTCCTTTCTAGGATAATTGTCACAATCCAAGGTGGTCCTAATGGGACGTCAATAGAGAAAATCCTCAGGAATGGGAACCAACAAAAATTCCTTTCACGGAATACACAAGATACCATTAAAAACTTATATTCTCAATCTTCATTGTTTAAATGGCATAATAACCAATCTTATTCCATATTGGCTTCTTACTAAATGTGATCTATCTCGTAGTCGCCAAAACGACATGATCGTTAATAAGAGTAATTTCTAGAGTAAACGTTTGACTATACAGGCTATTATTTCTTTTCTGTCCATTTGCGCCATCAGATTTTAATTTTTTCCACAAGTTAATAGTATAAAAATACTATCAATGGAAGCATGAAGTGCATATTGTTGCCAGCTCAAATATAAATAATAACATAAGTAATTAAACAACATAGTGCATGAGTGTGAAATAAAAGAATATTTCAGGACCATTCTGCGTGCTTTTTTTATTGTAAATGTTTTAACCAAAAAACAAATAAATGTAACACAAAACATCATTTTCTAAATTGAAAAATTCCAGTGCATTTTTGTTAAAATACTTTCACACTCTGTTGACTCACCAGCATTGTTTAAAGTGGGTGGTGAAACTCTAACCTCCGACATACGTGGTTAACATTAAAAACATAATATGGCCAACGTAAAATTACCCAGGAATGTTGATGCGAAACAACAACAACAAACACCTATACAGTTATAATTTCAATCTCTTAATCCTTCACACAACTTAATTCAATTCATTTGCGCCTTATTTTACGCGGTGGGTCTCAGGTAATGAAGCCTGCACTTCCGACTGAGCACGCAAATTTGATGACGCTCCTTTCACAGTCTGGCAGAGAAAGGAGGTATCACTGGGGGATGAAACAGGCAATTTGATTTTTTCTCAGAAGCTTCATTTAGGCTTGAGAATCTTTTGCAGTAAATCTACAACATGGGCCATCCGACTTTACTTTACCCCAGCCTACGAAGGATTTCTTCGCTCTTAAAAATCCACGTCTTCGATTGAGTTTTAATACGCGAACTTGGATATCAATCGGATATGCTAACTGAAGACACATGCAAACGCTCATAGACGCCACTTAGTAAAATGACTCTAATAAAGTATAGTCAAACAGCACTTTTCGTATGCCCCAATTTTCGTAAGATTCTGTTTTCGGCGATGTTTCTTTGATTGTCAACTACTGTGGTCATTAGTCCCGTTAGTGTAGTGCATGTTTTTTTCTCGGGAGATGGCGGTGATCTTCCCCCGCTGGATGGCGAGATCCGGCGCCGACCTACCGTCGGCTAGTAGGGTTTCCCCCTAACCAGGACTCTCCCACCAGCGGGGCACCGCCCCAGCCGGGACAAGCTCTAAGCTCCCGAACGGTCTCCCGGAATATGTGGTAGTGTAATGCACGTTAGTGTAAGTGTGTGTGTAAGGGGAGAGGATAGGACAAGGAAGAGGAAGGACAGATCGCGCGCGGTCCGTGGCCCTTTTGGTAGGGTGCTGCTCCGGCATTCGCCTGGTGTTGATCGGAGAAATCACGGAAAACTACCGATCAGAGCAGCCGACCGCTGGAATTCTCCTCCAGACAGCGACTGAATTCGACCTAGCTGAAAAGCTAGTATCGAAAATCCTGCCGCCGTCAGGACTCGAACCTAGGACCTCCCGGTCAGAGGCGCTGCAATGACCAGTTGATGCACTGAGCTACCGCTCCCGGTGTGTTTCTTTGAAATTTCTTTACATTTCACATGTATGCTATGTTTTCATACTTCTTGTATTTCGTCCATATCAAATTCGTTGGTCTGCCAGCGCGACACATCTACTCATTACCTGATCTCGAGTACCCACATACATTTTTTTATGCCTTCGAGACTCACTTTGCCTTTGTTTCTCCGAGAACGTTCCCGTTGAATGAATACCACTTCAATCATAAGAACCATTTCATAATATTATTTATGTGGCTTTCTCGTGACCGTTTATTGCATGCAAATTCAAAAAGCTATTACAGGTCAGCCGAGTGTCAGTTCATTGATAAAGAAGGCGAGAAACAATAAATTTCAAGAAAGTACTCATATCAAAATACGACAATGGCGTAGGAATTTGGCGAAAATATTTATTTGATATTTTTGTGTGTATGAAACCACTTACGAGTAATTGGGTTAACATTGCTTCATATGTGAAATATTGCTACATGTTTCATAAATTCATTTTTCTCATAGTTTTTCAAGGGATGTAATCACAACAAACTCTGCAAACATATTCCTTTTGAGTAACCACCTACACGCACCAAGCTCTTCAATGTATATGTATTTACATTATTTTTCAATGCTTTTATCAATAAACACTAAATAAATACAATGAAACCTCTTCAGCTCGAGGCTTGTGCAGCAAAAAATACCAATAATTGAAAAGTCCAAACTGTGAACATTTTTCATCTTTTATTTAAAAACTGTTTCCAGATAATTTTTATTTCTTTAATTGGTCACACACGTTTATATGGCTCATTAACCTATGAATGCCACAAATGTTGGTTGTACCGAAAAATATAATTGCTCGAAATTCGACCAGCGATACAAAGTTCTCGAATACAAAATCACAATCCGCCTACAGTTGATCAAAATTTTCCAAACATAATATACAGTAAAGTGAAATAATCATTAAAACACCAAACAAATCAATGTGCGATTACAAATTGTATCAGATATTTAGTATACAACACTGACATTTTAAATCTTCTTTGGTGAAGAGTACTTCAAGAAGAGCCTTGATTCATTGTATGTCCCATCTCTTTTAACAATGTTGGCGTGACCTCCATTTGAATCCAAGGGACGTTAAAATATTCGCTGGCAACGACCTCACTAGCCTACATTTCACAAGAAAATGCCGCCAACTAAGGACACTCGGAAAATTTCCTTTCGTTTCAGCGGGGAACTGAGCCGCAAATCCTACTGCTCAGAGAACTCGACAATGGGAGAGCTTTTTATCAATGAACATTTGCCTATTCGCGTTCGTAGTGAGGCAACAAATAAGAAAGAATAAACCGCCGGAAATTCCGCGCTCGTTGAACTGAACGCACATTTCATTAATACTGTCTCGAGTTCAAGGAAGACCACCATTCCTTCAGAGCTCGTCTTACGACGCTGTTTACATTTTCTTCCGCACTGCAGCGCTGCCGGCGCAGACCTCTCCGCCATTTGTCATCGTCTTTTAGATTTCCTGCGAGAGGAAGTCAGCTCGAGGGACGACGAGGGTCGAAACGTTGCAGAGGGAGAGGAAGATAGAGAGAGATGAAGAGAGGAAGTGGGAAAGTGTAGTTTCGAGCTCTTGAGAATTTCACTTCCCTAGCCAGTTAATAGGGACGCGGTGTCTGGCCAACTAACGAGTGATTTGAAAATAAATGAACTATATACTCATTTCAGAGCTATGGATCATTTAAGAGCTTATTTACAGCGTTGATTTGCATTTACCTTCCACTGTATGAAGACAAAGTATTTATGGAAGAGATATTTGAATGATTTTGAGAACACTAGAGGTGACTTATCAAAAACAACAAAGCGAAATCAAACTTCTAGATTAATAATACATTACATTAAATAGTAGAACACATTGACCTCTAAGGGCCCATAATTTCACAAGGTGAAATCTTGTGCTATTTATGATTTTTACCACTAGTTGTCACTTATCATGAAGGAAACGAATTTTATTCCTCTGATATTTGTTATAGTTGCTTCAAGAAACTGCGTTCTAGAAATTCAAAAGCATGTGTATCGAAGATTAACTACACTGTACTCGCAGCTCGCTCGAACAAGTACCTCTAATATTCTACCTCTGGGGCAGGGAGCTCGGTCATATCTCTTCAGGGTCGTCCTCTGTTTGTCATATTTTTATTACATTTTATAGCCTTTCCTCATTTATTTGTTTTTACAAATTATTTTTACTTTGACACAAATTCCTAGTAATAAATAAGTACTTTTGGTTTATTTTGCTAATTGATGGTGGATGACAGTACATTTTCTATTGAGCTCCTTTAGTTTTTCTCTAATCATAAACGTTGTACATCTCTAGCGTGCGTCGTGGTAAGGGATATTTAATCCTTATGCTTCCGTAAATCTCAAGTTCCGAAGCGTGCATTAGCCTGGGCACCGACTTCCTGCACAAACGCCCAAGAGCGATTGCCTTCCAACTCCTCAAACTGTAAAACCGAATTGCCACGAAATCTTCCCAATTGTTTCGTCAGTTGTCGTTCCAATAACACCACATTTTACAGCGATTTGATTTTGTTTTTCTCTTTTGGTTTAATCCGAAATTGTTTTTAGTAATATATCCTTAAATCATAAGAAATAATATAGGAATGAAACCAAGTTTCTATTTTGCATCACTTCCTCATACTTTACGATACAATAACTGGGAAGCTGAATATTATGTTCTAGTTGATGTTCAGATAAAGGATTGAATTAAGGGACGGTGTTCAGCAGATAAGTGGTAAAAGGTAGCATATGAAAGTGAATCGCGTAAGATCAAGTCGCAATAATCTGAAACTATTTTTATACAATCAGAAACTATAGGCCTACTGCTACAATTTGAGCTTTTGAATTCTACGTCATATTGTGTGTCAGCTTCAGGATCAATGACTCCCAAGTTTTGTGTCCAGTTTCTATGATACATTGAGTAAATGCTCTCTTGCTTTGCTTCTAAAGATCAATGTAGCGTCATTATGCACACCATCTTGAGCTTTGTGGGGAATATAGTAAGTCAAATAATCGTTCTCCTAATTCTCAGGGCAGTTAGTCCATTCCGTCACGAAGGGCACAATAAGAGAACAGTCAAAATATGTAACTGATTTACCTTTGCAAATAGTTTTTATTAAATGAAAGCGAATATTTTCTAATCAATTCTTGTCAAAACAATCGTTGTTACCTTTGTGCATATTTCAACTTAATGCGTATATGAGTTAGGGTAGAGATAAACCCATGAACAAATTGCACTTCTCTTCATAATACGTCACACAGTTTTTAACTGTTTTTTGACGTTAAATAAATAAACCACACAATACAAACATGTATCACACATGAGCATGCATTTTTGACTCCACGTTTATTGGACCTTACTCCAGCCTTCACTCGGTCAAACCCGGCACTACGCAGAGAGTACACTTATTTCAAAGTATACAAGGGATAAAAAGGTCTTCAGTAACACTACCAGTAAGTGTTTGAAAAAAAACTAAAATTATATTTTATTTAATATGATTCAGACAGGAAAAATATTTTTTCTTAGCACAATTTGTAATCATATTTTACACCTGACACTTTTCAATGTAGAAATTTAAATAACAATAATAAAAATAAAATATTTTTATAAGCAAATAGTCAATTTTGGTCGTCGGGAAAATGATACTATCAAGAACATACATTTCGAGAAAGCGGTCTGGAGAACTTAGTAGAGAGCCATTGATACTGTCTTTTCATGAATTTTTTTCTGTAATCGAGTAATTGAAATTTTTCTCTCAAAATATTTGAAAAATTGCGTAAAATGGAAAAATTGCGTAAAGTGGAAAAATTTTCACGCTGAGTTTTACGTCTTCTTCTGTAAATTTACTTAAAAATCGTAGTTTTCCTGTCTGAATCATGTTAAATAAAATAAAATTAAAATTTTATACAATGCTTATGTATACCGTGTGCCCGTTTCATCAAGAAAGTATGCCTTCATTTACTAATTTTTCAGTGTACAATTGCACCTTTTCAGATTTCATAACCCAAAACATTTATTTTTTTACATATTCCTCCTTTTCTTTCCTCTTCTCATTCAATTTCCACATTATCAGTATTTACGCGCTCTATCTTTGTGTTCCCTTTTCCGATCTATTTTCGGGCAAGCCATCTACGAATTTGACTATTCTCTACACTTTTTCCATCACTCTTTCCTCTTCCACATTTCTCAGCCACTACCCTCACGTTCCTCTGCTTCTATCCGCATGGTCAGAGTGTCTAGTTTTTATCACTCATCACCCTTCCTGTGTCTCTGCGAACGGCTAGCCCCAGGTTACGGCGGACCTGGAGCGGAGGTAGGAGTGGAAACTGCGAATGGAGATGGGTCTGGGCTGGGGACAGGAATGGAGAAAAGATCTGGGCCAAGAATACAAATGGTATGAATGCGGGGACGGAGGTAGAGGTGCAGAAACGGTGCGGCATAGGGATGGGTACTGAAAGGCGGGAATGTTGATGAGGGTGGCGCAGGAATATGGACAGGTGTGCGGGTGGGAGTGGAGTGGGAAGAAAGACGGGATGAGGGCAAGGGGCGGTGTTTGGTGCCGGGACAAAATCTGGAAGGAGACCTAGGTGGAAATAGGGGCGGTGGTAGGTGCATGGACGGAAGAGGGGTTGTGGTGGGGGCGGGGAAGGGACAAGGGCCCGGGCGGGGTCGGAGGGACAGGCTCTGGTAGGATTAGTCCGTCTGCGAGCTGCTTCGCTCCAAGTCAATTCGCCCGCCTCCGCTGTCGCCGCCGCCCTCGCTACCTTGTTGGCATTCATTACAAGTCTCCTAATTCGCCAGCCGGACGGTCGGTGGGCCTGCCGACGCCTCGCTCGACTTCTACCTCCCTCCCCTCCCTTTCAGTCGTCGAGGCTACTCATCCCACTCCTCTCCTCTCCTCGCCGCCACTCTCAGCTTGCATTAAACTTCGGCTAAGTCGGTGTGAAAATTAACTCATCACGGGAAGGGAGGCAGTCGTGTGGGTTTAATCATGAAGACACCTCCCGACTCATGCACGTCTCACTGTAATTTTGTGGCAATACTATAAACACTTCTATGTAATGTTACGTAGTCTTCAGAAATTGCACAAGAAATGGTCTAGCAAATTTGATATAATATCGGAACGTGCAGCTCCTGCAGATATTGCAGCGTATTACTTTTACCATGGAAGACTTAGGGATTCCTTTTCATATTGTTTTCAAAGTAAAGTAAAGTATTTGTAAACTTTCTTTTATCTTTAAAACCAAATTGTCAGTTCCATATTTATGAGCAAAGACTTTACAAGCAAATTACGCCAGGAATATATTCCTTTTAAATACTTGAAATAAATAAGAAATATGCATCATAAATGAATTTTCTTGTTCCTTCAATTGTAATATGCACTATAATGTAATATGCACTAATATATGTAATATGCATTGAATTGAATGCATTTTACGTGGCGAGACTCAGGCCATGAGGTCTGCTCTTCCGTCTGACCACGCAAATTTCGTTAGACTCCATTCACCAATCATGGGAGAAAGAAGGTAATACTTGGGCGACGAAACAGGCGATTTGAATTTAGCTCAGAGGCATCTTTTTGGCTTGAGGAGTCAGTGTAGATTTATATGCCGTAAATCTACTAACATGGGACAGCCGGCTTTACTTCCCCTCCGAAGGAAGGCGAATGAAGGATTTTTTTGCCCTTAAAAATCCACGGCTTCGATCGGGTCTGAACCCGCTAACTTGGGTATAGCAGTACGGTACGCTAACCGCAACACCATCGCCGCCGCTGATATTGCTTTAACTTTCGAATCAATCCCTACCAAAACTGAAATTAAAGAAATAAAAAATATTGAAAAGTAAACTAATTAAATATAATATATACAGGGTTCTTATTTCAGAGGAGATTATTTGCAATTGCATTCATTGAAGTATTGCTTACTGTATTATCAGAAATGAAAGTATTTCTTTTAGAATTTTTGTGACAAATCTAAAATACAGTATATCAAATTTGATCATAATCGCTTATCTCTTTTAAGCTTAATATAATTTTCATACGTTTCATCTAATTTAAATGATACGCATGTACCCACGTACAAAAATTGTAAAAAAAAAAAACAACTAAAACATCCTCTGTTTCTAGTTCAGTTTATTCCGAACAGCTAGTTTCTACCTGCACTTTCACTGCAGATATTGGCTTTTGCATCTCTAGTGTTCAAAACGTAATGACGAAATTCTCACATGTAACACCCGTCAATCAGTAGTTGTCAAATATTTTATGAATGAGTAGCAGATTACCAAAATTATTCATTATACATGAAAATCTCTTCAATACTAAGAGAGTCACTGGAAAACTGGCAGCGATCGATTATGGAGATTGTGTTTCAGAGCAGAGAACAACACCTCATACTCTATCTGCTAAATGATCTTCTTTCCAGTATTACGAATAATAATAATAATAATAATAATAATAATAATAATAATAATGTGCAGGCGCGCCTCATCATAAAAGGCGGGGCCTCCCCTTTAGAAATCACCCCCAAAAGAAATTTAAAAATATATTTATAAACGTATTTATAAATTAATAATGGATTTTTGAGTTACAACAATCATATCATAACAATACAACAATCATATCAAAACTTTTCGAGTTCGATAACCGTCTTCCATAACGCTTTTGAAGCTGTGACAAGGGAAGGCAAAAGCGTTATTCTCCCACTTCATTCCTCCATAGGGCCTGTGTAAAACGACGAGGCATGACGTCGGCTAAACGGGTGGGCGAAGACTGGACGAGCAGCCTTCAAGGGTGGGGCGTAGGGTCTGAAGAAGGGCATGCTCACCAGATAGCATTACTGTGCAGCTCAGCGAGTATCATTGAACTTCAACTAGTTTTCCCAATAGGCGGTAAGAGTGCGACTCTGTTATGCGTGTATCGAAAAACATTTTGTTTGGAAATACAATGCATTCAATGTGATGCAATGAATTTGCAGCATTCCCCATTTACAAAACCACGAGCCGCGACTGAATTAATCCCTGCTATTATATCGCACAAAAACAGCCTCAGAGAAGTAGTACAAACTGTACAAAAGTTGCCTTAGGAGAGTACAATACTTGTACCGTAAGTAAACTGGAACACCTCAAAATATGGTATTGTTTCATGTCCAAGTAATGTTCTCCAAGATTAATGAAATGAATGAGGATTACAAATTCTCAAATAATACAATTACTATCTACTGTAAAAAGAGTTTAACACATTTCAGAAAGTGTAATTGAAATGTTTTATATTTACCAAGATCTAAACCTTTAATGCAACGGACAGTACAAAATAATGCTTCCTACCTGAACTTAATGATGTAATGTATCAAGTACATTTATAAACAATGTGAATTGTTTCTTAAGGGACAAACGTATTAAACGATGTCTGCACATTACGTTGACCTATACTCACTAATCTTGGCATTGAAAAATACCCAATCTTCGAACTCAAAAATCCCTCTTGTTCTTAGCTTTGCTAACTACAACTTCCCGACATGTCGACTACTTTTGCTAGGTCAATTGCATCATGCACATCAAAGTGACCTTGCTCATCTACATTACAAGTACACAATGTAGTTGGTCTTGACAACGACGTAAAGACAAATGACGATAGATGGGCCTTAATTCTATTAACTTTAAGATAAAGGATTCATAACATCATTAAAACCATAAACAGATAAATCTGCAGTTATTCTAATGCAAGGGTTAAAAAATTTAAAATTTAGAGTTAATACTAAAACTGGTTAATAATGGCAAGTTAGAACACATTTCGGATCCGCTACCTTTTTTTCATCAAAAAATCTAGAAATTTGGTTGAATAGAAAGCTATTTCTTTCTAACCGAAACCCATAGTGTTTCATCTTGTTTTTGGAGAAATTTTGTAGACTTGTAATAATGATATTAGGTATTAACTCTAGGTAGTATTACGTTGCAATTACCTTAAGTGTTTTTAATCATTCTTGAGTTAAAAGTAGTCCCGTTTTGATTTGGGTCTGTGTGATTACTGGAAAACTAAAACTGACAATAAAGAGAATAATATTAATAGCAATAAATTTTCAGTTAAATTTTATGAAATAAATTTGTTTCACCAAAATTAACACATTACACTTACTCTTGCATTGTAAGATTTATTACCTTAATAAATCATAAAGCTATAAAATATGATAAAATTTAGTGTTCAAGTTCTTCTTATCAGTAATATCATTGATGTAAAGAAATTTGAATACAGTACAGGTATGTGATTATTGTTTTAAAAAGTTATGTAGTGAATATTATTGTATGTTGCTTGTAAACCTTTAAATCGGTGGGAATTTCACTTTCATTTCAGGTTCCCGTAGTCAGCATACTTGCTTATTTTAAAGTATTTCAATTGACATTCCTAAACATTTAACGGAACACAAAGAGATGTGACAAAGGCAATGCCTTTTTGTTTTCAAAACGTTTTAATTACCTCCGTTTTATTTGGAACATTCCAGAAACGACATTCTCTTGGGTAGTCAGTTTTGCTTTTCAGATACATACGTAACCTTAATAAAAACATTAAAAAACTGTTCTCTCTGCGGGAATATTACATTAACTCGCTCAGAAGACTTCCTCATAAATGTCAGTGTAGAAACGAACGTAAAGGAGACCTGGCGGTTTTTGGTTTCCGACAAAAGTAGCCAAACGACGCCATTCCGGTCCTACCTCGCTACGTGCGGATTCTCTTCGAATATGTAGCCCTTTCTATGCGCCCCGCGCCAGTCGTCGTGACGCAGGTGTCCTTTCCGTGAAAGGAATACAGCAGCTACCTATTTCATCTTTTATGTTACGCCTTCATAAATCGTCTTCTATTAGTCGTAAAACTACCTCGATCTGTCAGCCGTCGAGATAAAAACATCACAATAGCAGCACGAAGTCCGAAAGACTTTACACGGACAGTATATTAAAAGAAAGTGCCTCCATGTAGTACTCCCTTTTCATTTTCTTTCCTCTCTCGTTAGAGCAGCAGTCGTTTAAATCAATTAATTACGTTAATTAAACCGGCATATGTATTAAAAGGCGGCGAAGAGTGAAACAAAAGAAAACCACAATACGCCCGGTACACAAAAGAGCAGACAGGTTCACAATACGAAGAGCCAAAAAAAAAATCATGTTAATTTACGATACGATGATGTGTTGTCTTGTTTTAGAATTTAGTATCAACCTTTTCTGTTTAGCCGCTTTCTTCTTTGTCGGCACTTGCCGTGTTGCCGCTTGCCATCCAATCTTGGGTCCACCCCGACCACGTGGTGCAAACACGTTCCTTTCAATTTGTTTTGTTTTCATTCCGTTTCCACGTCTGCTTCACCGACTGCTTTTTATTTTCCGAACTTCCCAAAAAAACGGGAAAGGCCGAGAGTGAGAGGGAGGGGAGAGAGAAAGAGAAAGAGAAGAATTCGTTTCCTGGAACTAGCTCCCCGGAATTCTCCTTACGACGCCCGGTTCCCTTTTTGTTCCTGCTTCGTCTTCCACTAACAAGTGTGGTAGCAAAAGGCAGGTACCCCCTCAGGGTAGGACCTGTGTTGTTTCGCTACATCTTTATGCTAAATGCGGCTCATAATATCGGAGCAGTGCAGCCGGTCCGGGTACTGACAAGGCCTCCTCAATGGACCGCCAGGCATCTAGGGGGCCATGCTGAGACCTGCCGCGGGAGGTGATGGCTTCCTGCGTCTGCAGGTCTTTGACCTTTGGCAAGTGAGAATCTCCTGAAAGAGAATCAATACGATAGTAATCCACAGCTCCACAGAACGGTTTTAAATAAACACTATTCTTGCTTGGAGTGTGAAATGTTATTCCAGACAAATACAAGACATAATGAGTTATATGACAGATTTTTATTGAATTCTACGGGTATATTTTCTAAACATAATTCAAGAACAATTTTGTTTCTCCATTTTTCGGTTTATTTTTCGGTTTATTGTCATTCTAAGCGTATTATAAATTTAATTTTAATCACTATTATTATCATGTGGTAAATAAATAGTTATAATTGGTGTACTTTTCTGTTAGGTATTTTACTAACACTGTTATTCCTATTTTTTCAGGTAAGGCACATCTCAACGCAGATCTCAGTTCTTCTTCATCGTCCGTATTGCGTTGCATTGTTGGTATGTACAACTCATTCAACTTTAGAATTAAATAGAATTTTGTGATTACTACGTTAAGAAAATACATTATGCGTTGATGTAAATATGTCATTCTAACATTTTCGTAATAGTTTATTTCAAAGCGTATTCTTCTTGCTGTTGTTTGTTAACATTTATTTCAAAACTAATACACATACTGGCGAAATTTCGTTTCCATGTTTACTTCACTGCGGTGTGTGTATTTCCTTTAATTATCATGTGTAGAGATAATACAAATTCTATGAAATATGCTTACTCCTTCAGCATTACATTCCGATTATTGTGTTTTACGTGACATTTTAACTTATTAAGGTATACTTCTCACGTTTTCATATACATTTCTCGTGTCTTATATCAATGATATTTCACAAGCCCATGCCATCTATATTTTTGACGATCGGAAATTTGATTAACATAAGCATCAAGGCTTTTTGCAGCAGCTAAACAAGAACTAGTGCTTCGTAAAAAATGACATCCAGAGAATATCTATTTAATAAACGGCATTTCTTTCTGTAATTTTTAATGTTGAAGAAATATATTTATTGTATGGAAAGTACTTAATAAGACGCTATTCATTGTCAAAGTGAGAAATTGAAGTGGAAAACGCTCTTACATAAACTCGCCATTTGCCAAACAATAAGTTTTGTTAATTCCATGGTTGCCAACAATAGAATCTAGTTCCACTATGCTAAAGGCCATTCTGCACTGTTCGTCTCTAACAAATATCATTAACTTAAACTATGTCTGCCCTTTAGAATTACTACAAATATTTATTTTATTTTATTTAATAGATAATTATTACATACAAATTAGAAAACTTGATGCTATGTGGCTAGGCCGAAGGTCTTTAAGCCATTACAATACCTACATTCTACCTCATTCTAACTCTAACAAATACAAGAACATGCTTTCCTTTCTCTTCAAACGAGCATTCGGGCAATGAAACAACTTGACCCTATAAAACAAAATGTACGATATCGCCATTGCCCTAGCATTCTAAAACTGCTGATGTCTAAGATGTTTCGATGAGAGGAGTTTGTGAAAGAAAATGACAAGAACAAATGAGAGGTATGAATAACAAGAATGGGAATGAGACATGTTAGAAGACAAGAAAAAAGTATTTATTAACTTAGCATTAACTTCTAGTAAATTTACATAAAACATGAAGATGAAATTAACAAGCTAAATGTAAAAAGAAGCCTTAGAGGAATAAGGAGAAAAAGAAGTAAATTAGAACTTCGTGTTACCTCAATATGATATTGAAATGTGTTTGTGAAAGGTTACTATTCCGCATCCAATAATGTTCAACTATATAATTTATTGAAACGTACTTATTATTATACTTTTCTCATCATGTATATTTGCAATCCTCGGCATCGTTGGCAGTGCTGCCAATTTCAATCCCTCCATAGCCATTTGCAGTCCCATGCGAAACTTTGTTTTACTTTCCCACTAAACGAGCATTTGAATAACTCCGGCCCTCGGGCCTCCTAGCAGAAAAATACGACGCCGCGGTTCGGAATACTGACTCACCACTACCAGTTTCTCCCCAGCAGAACGATTTTTACTACAAGCTGCGCATCCGCCAGATGTCACGCAACAGTGGCGGGGAGGTGGAAGTGGAGGTGAAGGTGAAGGTGGAGGTGGAGATGGAAATGGTAGCTGTGCTAATGTCAGAGTCGGAGGTGGCAGGGTTGGTGGTTGAGGCGGAGGCGGCGGCAGCGGTGACGTCGATGGTGATGTGACGATGGCGGTGGCGGGGACGGGGGAACGGGAGGGGGGCGATGTCGGGGGCGATGTCGGGGGCGATGACGGGGGCGATGATGGGGGCGATGGCGGGAACATGATGGCGGGCGATGGCGGGGCGCTGGTGGGGCGATGCAGGGGGCGATGGCGAAGGATGGCGGCAGCCGATGGTGGGCACCGGCGGGGCGATTTATAAGCAACGGCGATGGCGGTATGTATTAGCGGGGCGATAGCGGGCGATGGCGGGGAAGAATGCTAGGGCAATGGCGGGGGATGGGCGATGCCAAGAAAGATTAGCGCAGGGCGATGGCGGGGGCGATGGCGGGGCGATGCAGGGGCGATGGCGGGGGCGAGATGGCGGGCGATGCGGGGCGATGGCGGGGGCGCGATGGCGGGGGCGATGGCGGGGGCGATGCCGGCGGGCTGATGCGGGCGATGGCGGGGCTATGAAGGCGATGGCGGGGCGATGGCGGGGACGATGGCGGGGCGATGGCGGGGGCGATGGCGGGGGCGATGGTGGGGGCGATGGCGGGGGCGATGGTGGGGGGATGAGGGGGGATGAGGGGGCGATGGGGGGTAATGGCAGGGTCGACGGCGATAGTGGGGCGGTGGAGGGGGCGGGGCGGGGTGGGGGCGGGGCAGGGGACTGGAAGAAGAGGGGCGGGGCTGGGGTGGGGTGGGGCGGAGGCGTGGCGGGGACGGCGCGGGGCGGGACGGAGGCGGAGACTCGGCCGGGGTTGGGGGCGGGGAAGGGGTGGTGACGAAAGCGGAGGAGGAGGCGGCGGGGTCGGCTGTTTCGGTGGCGATGGCGGTGGCCGTGGTCCTGGGGGTAACCACCGGCGTTGGCCTTTGGACCGCCAGAGCCGGGCGGAGGGCAGACGGCACGGGCGCAGACTGGTCGCCAACCCTTTTTATCCTCATCGCCACCACAAAGGCGAGAAGGCCACCGACGGCACGTGCGCCCGCCCGACACATGCAGTCCCTCCCTCCCCCCTTCCCCCCTGGCAACCCGGTGCGCACTGGGCGAGGCGGACTTCACGCGGACGAAATTGGTTTGGAAGTTGCAAACTTATTCTTTCGATTTCGAGATTTCGATGGTCGACGCGGTTAGAACGCTTGTACTGTAGACATTAATACTTTCATCTACAAAAAATAGGAACCGCAAAGGAATATCGGAACTAGGAGACGTAGAAGCACCGGAAAATAGTCTAGTAGAGTCTTCAAGCCTTTTCTAATGGGAACAATAATTTGACAAGAATATCTCGTATATTTTGGCTTTCAAATGTCAGAATACAGGCGAATAATTATTTGATTATCATTGACAAACAGCAAAGTATGTAACGTCAACGTAAGAAATAATGTTTTATGTATAATGGAGGAGATATAACCTCTCGGGTGTTGTGGTCTTCTGCTGAATAATGTCTGAGTAAAAATGAAATAATAATAATAATAATAATAATAATAATAATAATAATAATAATAATAATAATAATAATAATAATAATAATAATATAGTGTAAGATTACTTATAAAATGCAATTACACACTTGCTCTGCAATTTAAAATATTTAAATCCCTGGCTATATTTTTTGCTGCGTGTTTGAAAGTTGGTTACGATATAGATGAAAAAATCAACAGTTCGAAGTAACAAGAAAACATGTTTATGTTAATTATTTTTAACAAACTAAATAACAAGTAGAAAGTCTTCCAAAATTAGTAGTTTTAGAAGTAGATAGGTCTTGTAGATCGATAATTTCAACACAGGCTTACATTCAAATAAGAAATTGTATTTATTTCGGTCATAAAAGAGATTAAATGTCTCTTCAGTAGATCGAAACCCCTAAAACTGGTAGCCTATCTGAATCCGATAATTGTTCACACCTCCTACGATGGAAAACCTAAAATAAATAATCTGGATAGGTTTTTTTCTTAAAGGAACTTCGTCAGCATAAAAAACACTTTACATATGCAACATCCAGGAAGAAAAGAAGATAGAGGGGAAAAAGTGTTTGGCGATAGGGAACAGAGATGGCACAGGGAGAATGTAACGGAAGTGTAATGGGTCACACGACCAACGACAATGTCCGCGCACGGTTAAGAAACCGTTGTTCTGCGGTTCCTCATTCGATACTTTGGCGAGGTGCAGCGTCTTTCTGCGGTTTCCGGCTGATGCGGGAATAAACGACTGTGAAATAATGTGGTGAGATGATCAGGCCATGAGGAAGGAGACTGGTCGCAGTAATCGTTAAAAAGGAAACGAGAAAAGAGGACGATGACGTAATAATCTCTTCGCAAACCATAGGTTAGCATTAGTGTATATTTACATAAATGAAACAATATTAGAGAAAGAGTGTTAATGAAACGTGTTTTCTATATTTCATTTTAAGTTGAAAATATTGGCATCAAAATAAAGAAATTTATGCAATCAATGCGAAATAGCAATATTTTCCTTTGGGGATTTAATGCCTACTAACTTTTTCCTTGTTCAGATCTCGAGTTGGAGGGTCATTTTGTGGTTTCCGGCTTACGTGAGAGCAAATTGTGAAATAACGTGACGGGATGATGGAATGTTGGGGTATGGAATGATTCATCGCTGAAAGAGAGACGACGGACACCAATGAACCCGATAGTTAATATTTGTACTGTAATATCGATATTACTTTTGTGACAAAGTTTGAGTTCAGAATACCGCGGTTTAAAAATGGAAGTCACTTCGGAAATTATTCAATGATAACAGAAGTAAAACACCAGCTATTGGAATGAACTACCTTGCCTATTCATTTGTAAAAATTCATTCTTAAATAGTTCTTCTTAATTCATTCTTAATTCTTTAATCGTCACACAGCAACATATACTGGAACAATGCAAGGAAAGCGCACATGTCCCGATCGGCAAGCGATCCCGGGGTTAACGTCATGAAAAGTGAATACATTGACGAATGAGTTAATCCGCGAGGCATGTGTTTCAAAGTAGGTGGTATAAATAATATTTTCTTGTATTCAAACAGATAAAAAACTGTACGTTAGGTCTCTGAAAGAGTTCCATAGGGCCAAGTGTCGTAGCACAAATTGAAAGTTCCCGCGTACAATTTGTTACTAGTTCTGAGACCATTATGGAGTCATTATGTGCAATATTGACATCGAAAATATTATCAATTCATTTTCTCTATTCAAAGAAGCCAAGTTCACAACATGCAATACACCATTAACTGACGACGAGCAGAAATTGAATATATGTTTTTATTCGAGTAGTTTATTTAATTCATATTTGCATGAAGTGATTTAGTTTGTCAGTTTTCAATAAAAAATATTTCTGGAGAGAAATAATAAAAATATGTCAAGGAGTAACTTACCTGAGCTCCTACACACTTCCTCTTTTATTATCCCCTCAGGTTTGCGACTATCTTACGGCGTAACGGTTAGATATTTGATTAATGCTCGAATTTTACCTCTAAAATTCCACATTTCATATTATAAGCAATATTAATTTCATCTTAATTCTGAAAAAAAGTAAACAAATTACATAATTCTTTATTTCGACTAAAAATATTTATTATATTTAATAATCTCCTTTAAAACAAGATATCTAAGGTTTCACGAAAATTCGTTCGTAAGTATACACGTTCAAACTCTCACATATTGTTCAGAATTAAGTCAGTCGTGACAGTTCCCGTCACTGCACACTAGCGAGCATTCATCGTCACCTGTCTTCCAACCCATCTAGCGAACTCGATGCCTTCTCTGTGGCGAATAATCGAGTTACTCATCGACCCCTGTAGCTACTTTGTCAGATTCCTCGTAGCGGCTGTGGCTGGGATGAGGACGGGAGGACGGAAGGACGGAAAGACGGGAGGACGGTAGAACAGGAGGACGGGGGACGGGAGAACGGAGGGCGGGAAAACGGAAGAATTGGAGAACTGAGAATGGGAGAACGGGACAGGAAAACGAAATAAGGGTGGGAGGGAGAAAGGAAAGGCGACATGGCGGGAGGACAGAAGGATTCCAAGTTCGGAGAGCAAGAAGTCGGGAGAGATGGAAGGTGGAATTGCAGAAGGTTGGATGACGGAAATATGGGAGATCGAGAAGGCAGGAATGAGTCCATTAGGGTAAAAGGACGTACGAGTGGGAGGGGTCAGGAGATGAGAGGACGAAAGATCGAGAGAGCAGGAGGATGATTGTGGGAGGCTTAGAGAACGGCCGAGAGGGAGGTCGAAAGGCGAAGGAACGGGACAGTGGGAGGCCGGGAGAATGAGGTGGGGACGTGATAATGGGAGGACGGGAGAACGGAGTAAGGGTGGGAAGTAGAAAGGAAGAGAGGGAGGAAGGGAAGGCAAGAGGAAGGGAGGATGGAAGAGGGACGTTGGAGGATGGGAAGTCGGAAGGATGGGAGGTTGGAATATTAAGAAATTCGGAAATTAAGAGGTTAGGACAGCGGAAAGGCAGAAGTTTGGGTGACGGGAGGATGGGAGGCCGAGAAGGCAGGAGGACGAGAGTTCATTAGAACGGGAAGGTGGAAGAGCGGGAAGGGTCGGGAGGTCGATGGGACGGAAGATCGCAAGAGCAGGAAGACGGGAGGCTGGGAGAACGGACGGTCGGGAGGTTGAGGACCGGAATGATGGGTGTGGTGGGAACAAGGTAACGAGAAAGCGGGAGGAAGAGGAGGTGGGAGCAGAGAAAAAAAGGATATTGGTGGAAACAGGAGATCAGATGGGCGTGACTTTGAGAGGTCGAGATGATGGCAGGTATAGACGTCGAGGGGAAGTGGTCTGTAAGGTGGGAGAGATTTTGGTTGGTTAGTGATTCCGGACGCGTCAACAGCTTAGGTCATTAGTCCCGTAAGTGTAGTGCATGCTTTTTCTGAGATGGCGGTGATTTCCCCCCGCTGGATGGCGAGATCCGGTGCCGACCTACAGTCGGCTAGCGGGGTTTCCCCTAACCAGGACTCTCTCACCAGCGGGGCACTGCCCCAGCCAGGACAAGCTCTAAGCTACCGACCGGTCTCCTGGAATATGTGGTAGTTAGCATGTTAGTGTAACTGTGTGTATAAGGGGTGATGATAGGACAAGGAAGAGGTAGGAAAAATCGCGTTTGTTGGGGTACTGCTCCGGCATTCGCTGGGTGTTGATCGGAGAAACCACGGAAAACTACCGACAAGAGCAGCTGGCCGCTAGAATTCTCCTCCAGGCAGCGACTGAATTTGACCTAGCTGAAAAGTTAGTGTCGAAAATTCTGCCGCCGTCGGGAGTCGAACCTAGGACTTCCCGATCAGTGGCGCTGCAGTGACATCAGTTAATGCACTGATCTACTGCTCTCGGTGGTATGAGAGAGTTTAAGCCGGCGGGCAGGAATTGGGTGGGAAGGACGCGGGAAGGAAGAAATGCGAGAAGGCAGGTGAGCGGAAGAGCGGGTCAGCAGCCGGGGCGGGAGGTCCAGGGCGGTGACGGTTCCGGCAGCGAGCGGTAGGCTCGAGCAGCTTTCTGGTTGCGGAAAGGAAGGAGACATGGAGGATAGATGGAAAGAAAGGAGGATGACTGCGAGGGAAGGAGGGCTGGCTGCGAGCGGGGCGGGCGGGAAGGCCCGGGAGCGGCTCGCGTCGGTTGCCGAACATTAACATCTTTTAACGTCATCAACTCGACTCAAACGGGATCAATTTGTCACCGGCGGCGGCGGCGACTGGAAGCGACAGGCGCTGTCGAAGAGGGGCGTGGCATCGCCAGCGCCCTGATCGACCCTCCCCCACCCCCCGCCGCTCCGATCGCGTTTGGAGAACCCTTTGGTCAAAGAGCATGTGATGAGGATTGCGAGGATCTGCCACAGTTGGTTCCAACCTTTGTCACTGGCGACTAGCCGGCAGCGCCGGTGGCATCAATGACCAGAGACGTTTCTCGTGAGAGAAAATCACTTTCAACCGAAAAGTGGTACTGCAGGCTGCCGTTTAAAGACAAACGATGCCTGATATTGCAAGTGGTGTATGTCGTTTGCCCTAATCTCTCAGGACGAAGATTTGCATTTGATAATTCTAACAATTCTGTTGTCAGGAAAATTATATTTTAGCTGTGTGCTCTCTCCTAACAATAATTCAAAATTACTGTCCCTGAAATATAAAGTATAGGTATATTTAAAACTCTCATTTCTGATGCAAGTCCCTTTCACTTCATAGATTAAGTCAAACTAACTTGCATTCTCATCCTCGCAATGATCACAACAAATAGTCAATCGTGAACCAAAGTAAAGCAACCAAAATAAATAGTAAATTGTCAAGTTTTAGACATCAAGTATCAGTAGCATTTTTTGCTGAGAACGCTGCTCTACTTTCCACTAATTCCGATATCATATCCAAAATATCATATCCAAATTCTTTTTGATGAATTCTTAAGTTAGACGCAACATTGAAGAGTAAAAATTAATCCTGATACATGTTAAGTAAAAATATTAACCTTATGTAGACGATAAAAATCAACAGAGCCAACAGTACTAGGAACGAATGGGGCACTCCATCAATAATATAACTTAGAATTTTATTTGATAAAAAAGTTAACGTGGAATCCACACATCAATGCAATAGCAAATAAAACTAGAATAAACATTTCAAAATTATTTTTATTATTTAATCGACGCTCTTCACTGAAAATTGAATGTCGACTCCTACTATTCACGTGAATTATCCTTCCCATCAACATACGGATGTTCAATCTGGAGGTGCAGTTCCTGTCATATAAACTAAATTAAAGTTATCGAAAAATGTTTTTGAGAAGCATTATTGCTCTTTGGTTAATTATGAATGAACAAATCCACGGAGAATTAAAAATTCCCAAACTGGAAGAATCTATAGCCAAATTAGCAAATAGTTTTCACAAAAACCTTCATACTTTCCCAAGTGTCATCTTACTTTACATTACAAATAGTTCAGTAGTTGCAAGCACAAAAACAATATTTTCTAAAGATAAATAAAACCCCCTCAACCCGTAACACTTTTCCTTTCATGTCTTTCCTCTTTCCAATCTAAAACAAATTAAATGTAATTAACAATCAATTTAAGAGTTACAAACCTCTCATATAGTACGGAAGGCCTATACTACAAAGTCACGGATTACTCATATGTGCTGTTACATCTTTTGAAAGGCAATTGTCAAACAAAAACAAATAAATATAAAAATAATTTAAAATAGCGTCAATTTTCAGTTCAACAATAGTCCAGTTTAGTTCAAAAATATTCAAACAATTTTTAAATTTTAGTTCTATGTTATGAACTTTATAGATAATTGTTCTCTCAACTCAAATAGGCCGCGACAATAAGAAATTAATGAATACGTAACCCACCGGTCACAGGTTGAGGAATGTTATTGGAAGCGGTGTGGATGATGTTCAAGGGTAGACCGTCCCAAAGCGCCTCCACGACCACTGAGCCCCATCCCCTCCGGCTCCGGCTTCAGTGGAAGTCCGTGTGGTAAGACGAACCGGCGCAAACGCCCGGGCGCCTGGATCTCCTCCCCGACGGGGCCGCGTCCGTGCCCGCGCGAAGGGCGCAGGGATCGAATCTCGGCGGCAGCACTGTGACAGAGGCAGGCGAGCGGGAGTGCGGAAGGATGGACGTGGACGGATGCGAGGAGGGAGAAAGAGTGAGACAGAGACCAAGTGGACGTCGATGAGAGTGAACGACTAGGCGTGTGCGTAAGTGTGTGTGTGTGTGTGTGTGTGTGTGTGTGTGAGAGAGAGAGAGAGAGAGAGAGAGTGAGAGAGAGAGAGAGAGAAAGGGAGAGAGAGGAGTCGGCGTAATAGAGAATGAATGGGTGGGTGAGTGAGTGAGTGGGTGAGTGAGTGGGTGGGTGAGTGAGTGAGTGGGTGAGTGACTGGGTGAGTGAGTAAGGGAGGGAGGGGAGTAGTGGGTGTGATTGATCGGAAAGGGATGAGGTGGAGTAGGAGGGAGTGTGACTGAGTAGGAGAGGGTAAAATTGCGGAACAGGTTTAGACAGAGCAGGAGGAGGTGGGAGACTAAGCAGAGGGAGAAAGACTGAGAGTGTACGTCAGTAAGTAGTTAGGAGGCTGAATGGGAGATAGAAGTGAGGCGACACAGTCCATGAGCCCGTGCGAATGTCTAAGTGGTGTGTGTGGGTGGGGGGAGTATGAGGTGGCGGGCGGCAGGCGGGCGGCAGGCGGGCGGCAGGCGGGCGGCAGGCGGGCGGCAGGCGGGCGGCAGGCGGGCGGCAGGCGGGCGGCAGGCGGGCGGGTGACAATCAGGCGGGCGAGTAGACGAGAAGGGTAGTAAGAGCGAACGGGAGAGCACACAAGAGGGCACATTGGAGGGTCGAGCAGCTGGAAGGGAGAATGGGCGAGTGAATCTGCGCCGAAGTCTCGCATTGCCTTTCCTGCATAGCTGCAAGTGATGCTGCTGCAAGGTAGAGCATCCTGGGGATGCGTCGGGCAAAGGTCAGAGGTGTAGGTCATGTTCCCCAATGCCGTGGCAGCACATCACTCGCGGTGGCCTCGGCCGCGCGTTTCGCTTCGATCCTCCACTGGCCGGCACAATTCCGAATCACGCTCAGCCACTGGGGCGAGACTAGTAAAGAGAGATGCAAATGAGGACGAAATGTAACACTTGGAGGAAGCACTCAGAGATTCAAATAAATGTATTTGAATACTTCACGGGTATGTATTTCAATCTTAACTAACCAGGATGTCGTCATGCCAATATTAACGCAATCTCGCTTCAATGGCAAAAGCAAACTTGGAAGTGTCATCGCAAAGATTACTTCACGATCCCAAAAGATTGTACAATATGAAATGGGATAAATAGTTTGTAGTTGCTTAGTGATACTAATGCTTCCCAACTTTTCTTGAAACAGTATATAAATTTTCGACAGAAATAATGGCTTCGTCATTATTTCAATTATGCAAAGACGTTTTGCTTACCATCAGTATTCAGATTTTATCCTATCATACGAAATAAGAAATCAATGAAATGTATTCACAGTTGTAGAAATACGAAGAATTCTGCACAATTAGCCGCTCAACGAAAAAGAACTGTGATCGTGATCGAAAAATCCCCAAAACTAAACGACTCAATTGCCAGAAAATCATTTCCAGATTTCGTTCAGAGACGGTTTTGATACACGCTCACACAAAAAGAGACTCCAATGTGGAAACCCAATTCTTTCTCGGCGTCGAGCAGAACTCTTGCACAACTATGTTAAAGAAAAAGGTCCGTAATTTCAGGAATTAGAATGCATGGAGAGAGCAACTATTCGTTTCCCTTTGTGAAAGGGCTCTTGTTCGGAGCTGCGGTCTGGGCACAATCTGCCCCATACATCAGAGTCCGCCCCCGCCACTCCCGCCGCCCCCGCCGCCCTCGCCGCCCCCGCCACACACACTCCACCGCACGCACCCGCCGCTGTGCGTAGGAGGACGGGGCGAGGATGGTGTGACGTGGGGGGGGGGTGAGGGCACGGCCAAACACCGTACGCGGAGGCAGTGAAAAAGTGGTCGCTGAAGACAGGAAAAAGGAAGAGGAAATGCGGGGTGACGGACAATAGTAGAAAAACGTGTAGAACCTCACCTTAATGTGCTTAATGTAGGACGTAGAACTGAAGTGTATTTCGCAGGTTGCCGATCGTTAACCGCTAAACAAAGCCATTTTTGGCAGTCAGTAAAAGATCGATAACCCCTTTCATTAATGAAAGTCCTGAACTCAAATAGGTACTTATTCTATTGTCACCAAGCATTTGAACTTTATCAGGTTGTACACAGCAGTGGAATTAAAAATAAATTTTAAGCTTAATATTCTCTACACTGCAATTCACGAAAAATGTTACTTTTACACATGAATACGACTATTTTTCTATACGGAGGAAAAATTCGATGTCAGTTTTGAAAATGACTTCTCACACCATTCGCCCCGTGAAACTCACGAACCCCGTGAACGATTCCTCATTTCTGCTGACCGTTAACAGTTGTCCAACGTTCACCTATATATGGACGAAGATTTTAGGGGCATTTTTCTCGAAATGGGCTTTCAATGAGAAACGATCTAAATAAATTGCGTTGACTGTAAACATGTGTGTAGTTCCATTTCATAGAAGAATTCGTGTACAATTTAATATGATCATTGGCATTCGTTGATAAATTTTTTTTTAATTTTTGAAATGAGTTTTTTAAATTTTGAAATTCTTCTGGGTGTTTAAACATGGTGTGGATTGAAGCGTTCGGGTGTAATTAATGATATGGCAAAATGGAAATTATTGATTCCTATGAACGAAAGGAAATTGCTCTTTCTGTTTCCCGGGTGGACGTACAGAAACAAATATCAACGTAAATGTGTTCGGACTTCATAGCATTTGCAGCTTGTTACTTGTAAACTGGGTGGTGGGAGATACCTGGGGCGGTGCCCCGTCGGTGAGAGATACCTAGTTGGGGAAACCCCGGTAGTCGACGGTAGTTCGGCGCCGGATCTCGCCATCCAGGGGGGTAGATCACCCCCTACCTCCTTATGAATAATCAATGCACTATACTTACGGGACTAATGACCTCAGTAGTTGACGCGCCCGGAATCACTGTCAATCCCCATGGCATTACCCATGCATATTTTCTTGAGCCTTCCTTTCGCTAATGTGTAAGGAGTGGAGAGGCTGGTTATTTCGATTTCAGGGCTAATAATCAATGTATCAAATCTGTCGCTCGTTTTTCAACCAAAATATTTTCTATTACAGAGGAGCAACCATTTTGATTATCATTTTTTTCAACAACCCTCCTAGTTATCATTTACTCTTTATTCAGATAGGAGAGGAGAGGAGGTATGTCCAGAGCTCTAGAAAACGTACGCGTATCATTCCGCGCAAAGACGTAAACCTAGAATTTGTACAATATTATTTCGAATTTTACTATTTCCCGACACAGAGGATGTAGTACACTATGTGTATCGTCACGCCAAAAATATGAAATAATTGCGCATTTAAAAGTTCACAACTTTCGAAAGCCCTGCCCTGCAAGGCGAGTGATATTGAATTCCCGCGTTCGCCACTTACAAGGGGTGGAGAATTGCGGTGAAGGCCCATTTTAACTCTCATCTTGACGCTGTAACATATGTTGCATTATCTTACGAGGCTTGCAATAAGCCATGACACTTTGTGGAGTAAAATGTTATTTTTTTATACTCCATAATCCAAGCAACTGATAGATGTTGCTATGTACCGTTTAGCACTTTGAGAATAGCTGCCTCAAGCGTTTGAATTGCTGCTACGATATTTATTTATTTATTTATTTACGTCAAAAACAGTTAAAAAAACTGCGTATGACGGGCTGGGGAAAGTGAATTGTGTGCAATATTTTCAAAATTCTGTGATCCCTACACTTTCAAATCATATATCATTTAAGTTTTGAATTTTGAAAGGGAAAGAAAAACAAAAACTCCATGTAATAAAAATCGCATTCTCAAGATAAATAAGCAATAAATTTTGAATTTTGAAAGGGAGAAAAAAACAACAAAAAAACTCCCATGTAATAAAATCTATTTTCAAAGATAAATAAGCAACAAATTTTGGCTCTTATTACTTCCTGCCGCGACAACATGGAAACGATAATTTGAATAATTGTATTTCCCACTGAATTCTAGAAGACGTGCACAGAAAATGAAGTTGCATTTATGTCCAGAAGCAAAACAAGGGGCCATCTCAGCATTTGCTCAATGGATCAGGGAAACTGGACGAAAAACCTGATCGAGATGGGGGTCATTGACCCGGAAGCTGCGTTACAATAGTTGTTACAGGCTGCTTTGAAAATTACTTGCAAGTCCAAATGGTAATTAATGCATTATGTATCATTGTTAAAATTAATGTTACTTTTCTTGTGATGCTGAGTATATAGTCTCCCATAGTTAGCCCCAGTACAAGCATTCTATTCAGCCTTTTGTATGTGCAGTGTGTGTGTGTGTGTGTGTGTGTGTGTGTGTGTAGAGAGAGAGAGAGAGAGAGTAAATGTGTGTGTTTCTTCTTTATTTGACTGCAATTCCTGCAAATTGAGGAAAGTACCTTGTAGCTATTTGTAAATTGTGTCATGCTCAACAAGATGTAAGTAGGCATTTTTCGGACTCTATATATTTGCAACACATCTGTAACATCGCCAAATCAGGTGCAAAATATAAGAGACGTACTATTCTCCGACAAAGAGGATATACAGAGTGTGTACCGTCACGCCGAAAACCTGAATTAATCGCGCATTTAGAAGCTCTCGCCTCCCGAAAGCTGTGCCCTGCGTGACGAGTGATATTGAATTCCGGCGTTCGCCCCACACAAGAGGTGGCGCGCGGCGGCGGGGGCGAGGGCGAGGGCACGCGCTTTTTAATCTGGGCGGCTGGCTCCTGCCGGGGGAACTGCCCATCACCGGGCGCTCCCACACTGAACCAGCGCCGCCGCGCAACCTGTGTTTACAGGCTCCGACGGGCGAGCGAACGAGGCCGGTTGCAGCTCCCAAAGGAGGCTGCGGGCTATAATGAGCGCCCAGGTGGAGTGGCGGGCGGAGGTGTAAGGGAGGGACGGACGGGCGGACGCGGTGGAGGTTTGGCAACACTGCACGGGCAAAAACCTCGCCATGGCACACTCGTAATAGAAAAAAACACTCAAACTAAAAATAGTAATAAATCTGAGAGGTTTTAATAGTTTAAAATTTCAGATTACATAAGTAATTTTTGAAATAAAAATGAGCTCACATCAATTACTACTTCTTTCGTCGATGTTGAAATCATGATGTTTTCATAAATATTTTATTTAAATATCCATGCACTGAATAAAATGCTTTGCTTATTTTTAAAAAATGTAACATCGCAACTCTACATAATTATCTATTATGCATTACCTCTTGTCTCTTACTAATTATTTGCCTGTAACATTTAAGAGATATGAGCTTTCGGATGAAGAGGCGGATGGAGATGTAAGGGGCGGATGGAGGTCACGGTAAAGCTTTGGCAACATTGCACGAGCAAAAATGTCGCAATTGCACACTCGTAATGATAAAGAAAAACTAAAAATTTACATGAACTTAATAATTTTTTGTGGTTTTATTAGTAGTACATTTCTGAATATTCTCTCATCAATTATTTCTTCTTTTGTCAATGTTGAAATAATGACAATGTCGACGTTAAAATTCGTGATGTTATCAAACATACTCTATTTAAATATTCATGCAGTTTTTGCATAAATTACGTTGCCTATTTAAAAAATGGAAAATCGGAACTGATCACAATTATCTGTCGTGCATTTCTTCTTATGCTATACAAATTATTTGAAATGTAATATCTAATTGCTAAATTGACCGTCTGGGTGGAGTGGCGGGAGGGGGCTAGAAAGGATGGAAGAACGTGAAAGTAGGCAATTATGATCATATGTCACGTAAAACAAACAAACAAAAACTTCAGGCAACTTAAATTTAATTTTAGTTGCAGATAGGGAAAAGTTTAGAATGTAGAAGCAATTTCAAAATAAAAATTATTAACGTCACTTATTCCTATTCATATTCTTACGTTGCAATTCATTTTATCATCGTTTAGAATTCGTAATCAATATTCATTCAATTATTGCAGAAAATGATATGGCCATTAAAAAAAATCAATCACGCGAGTCTCGAAATTTCAGCCTTTGGTTTCGCCTATTTGAACTCCAAACCCTACACTACAGTGGCAGAAACAGAGTTAAAATGTAATAAATTTGGTCCAATGAACCTACTCAGGAAGAGATTTCTAACTGCTGGATGGTACGTTCTTGAGAGACGAAATCAATGTTTGAGACCACAGCACAAGCGCCTCTTTCTACTACAATGGGAACAATTTATTTAGAAGGGTCACTTCCCCCCTCTGCAGTTCCCACTCCGTGATCACATATTCCCCTTTCACTATGCAGAAGCGAAATTTGGACGATTGTTACCCTCGAACAAGCGGTGGACGGACTGTGCGAGAATGAGTAGTGGGGAGACCTCAAAAATAAACCCGATTAAATTTATTGCCCTTAGAGGAGTAGCGGAACATTCGGTATTCAGCAGCACATTATCAAAGAGAAATCTCACCAATTCAAATTTCTGACTATTTAATTAATTCCCAAATGCCCTACATCTTCTTCTACAAGGCAAAATTTTTAATTTAAACTCGAAGACCACCTTTAAATTATATTACAATTTGTAAATTGCTAGTATCATTAAATAAATTCATAAATAAATTTTTATGAAACATGATAGTAATTAACATGTATTGTGTATTCTTTGCCATTTGCAATAGCCTGAATGGTGACCCTCTGAAGCCGCCCTTGACCGCTTGGCGCGTTCCCGCAGGGCAAATCAATGTTTGAGCCCAGGTAGCCTAGCAGGCGGAGCCCGCCTACCTCACTGGCACCGCGGGCACCGCGCCGGAGGCCACGTAGGAGGGTAACGCCTCTTACGGGGAGAGGAGGGAGGAGTGGGGGAAGAACCGAATAAGATGGGATAGGTGAGGGAGAGATGGAAAGAGCAGGGAGGGGTGGTGGAAGTGGTAGGGGAAAAGAGAGGAGGAGGGAGGGAAGGGTCTGTGGAGGAGCGAGGGGGGCAAGGAGGGGAGGGGAGGAGGACGGGGCATGGGGAAAGGAAGGAGATAGTGGTGAGAGGAGGGAAGGGTGGGTGGATGGAGGGTTGGAGGAAGGGAGAAGGCGGATGAGTATGGAAGAGGACGAGGCAGGAGAGGTGAGGCAGGAAGGGTTGGAGGTGGAGGGAGGTGGGAGAGAAGGAAGGAGGAGGAGGGAGGGGGAGGGGAGGAGGGTGATGCAAAGGGAAGGAGAGGAGGAGTGAGTGGAGGGTCAGTGGAGGAGCGTGGGGGCGGAGGAGGTAGGAGGGAGTGGAGGAGGATGGAGCAAGGGGAAGGGTAGGAGGTAGTGTTGAGAAGAGGGAGGGGTGGGTGGACGGAAGGTGGAAGGAAGGGAGAAGGCGGATGGGCAGGGAAGAAGACGAGGGAGGAGAGTTCGGGCAGGAAGGGTTGGAGGTGGAAGAGAAGTAATGAGGAGGGATAAGCGGAGGGGAGGGAGAGGGTGATGAAAGGGGAAAGGAAGGAGGAGGGAGGGTTGGGAGTGGGAGGGGCGAGGATGAGGAGGGAAGGGGAAGGAGAGGAGGCAGAGGGGCTGCCGTGACCTGAAACGAGCGCGTTCGCGTGGTAGCATCTGGAGGAAACTGCCGGCGGGGCCTCACGGAAAGACAGGTTCCGTTCTGGGCTTCCGAGGAACGAGCGCCTGGCGCGGCGCGGGGCTGTGTGCCATGGGGTGGGGTGACGTGACGTGTCATGGGCCAGAGTAGCATGGCGTTGGGTTGGTATGGGATGTAAGGGCAGCGGTTCGTGGATGTTGGTTCAGTGGAGAACGAGGAGTTGGTGCACATAGTGAACGCAATGGAGTGGAGTGGGACTTGGTAGGGTTGTATGTATTTATGTATACATATGTATTTAACAACATACTACAGTGATTTTTCCAAGATTGTGCGAATATATAGTGTTAGTATTACAGCAAAGGTATATAGATTATAAAACATTTTCTTCTTGGGGTCCTTTCCGCAAAGATCCAGAAAGCAATTTTTTAACAAGTGCAAAATTTATAATATTTGGATTGCAGAACAGTTCTCTACATCGACATACACTAAATTCCGATTCAGATTCCGTGTATATGTGCCGGCCTGTAAGAGAACGCGGGAGTTTTCACGAAGCGATCACATCTTTTTTCTAAACTTTCGATAACCATTGCAAGGTGAAACTATCACGTAAGGTTAAGAGAGGTTCTAATAATAAAATTCCTTAACGGTGAAACAGTAACTCTTTTCCTGAACTAATATATGAATAAAACCAAAATCATCCATCATTGACCCTCACCATTGGTATGTGACTGTTAAGGAGTAAGGTAGTGTCTGTTGACGTTTGTGGGGAGATATACCAAGGCTCTGAGAATTTATGAACTGACAAACGTACAGAGCAATACCGTGAGAATAGTTAGATGGGCTGAAAAGACATGGTAAGAGGTGATTGTAAGAAGTAGTGAAGTCAATAAAACTGAGGAGGGTGACAATAGAACGAGAAGACCAGAACGGATTCGTGGAATGAGACAAAGAAAACGATACGAGACGGTGGATAAGAGCGGGTGCAATTGTTAGGATGAGAAAGTAAATGTTCAAGAAATGAAGTCAGAGAATGGCGACCAAGATGAAGATCCAAGGGTTGGGGCAGAGGGCGATGGCGAGAAGCAAAGTTGGTTAGTTGATTAGTGATTCCGGGCGCGTCAATAGGTTATATCGTTAGTCCCATATGTGTAGTACATGTTTTTTTCCTCGGGAGATGGCGGTGATCTTCCCCCGCTGGATGGCGAGATTCGGCACCGACCTACCGTCGACTAGTGGGGTTTCCCCCTAACAATGACTCTCCCACCAGCGGGGCACCGCCCCAAACGGGACAAGCTCTAAGCACCCGACCGGTCTCCCGGAATATGTCGTAGTGTAGTGCATGTTAGTGTAAATGTGTGTGTAAGAGGAGAGGATAGGACAAGGAATGGGAAGGACAGATCGCGCGCGGTCCGTGGCCCGTTTGATAGGGTACTGCTCCGGCATTCGCCTGGTGTTGATCGGAGAAACCACGGAAAACTACCGATCAGAGCAGCCGGCCGCTAGAATTCTCCTCCAGACAGTGACTGAATTCGACCTAGCTGAAAAGCTAGTGTCGAAAATCCTGCCGCCCTCAGGACGAACCTAGGACCTCCCGGTCAGAGGCGCTACAGTAACATCAGTTAATGCTACCGCTCCCAGTACGAGAAGCAAAGGGGATATAGGAACAGTACGAAACTCCAACTGGGGAGAAAAGTCTGTGGCCAGAGAGTCAGAAAGGAACACAGTCGGGAGAGGCGAGGTAGAGGGGAGGGTGTGGGGGCGGTGGAGACCGGCGCGACGGCGCAGCGGGCGCGGCGCGTGACTGCAAGGCCGGCATCGGCCGACAGGTTGAGGAACCGCCACTGGGAGTTCGTGAGGCGGCGGCGGTGGAGGCGGTGGAGGCGGCGGGATAGCCGCCAGCGCACACGGAAGGTGCGCTTTTACGGTCGGGGAAGTCAGCTCGATACCCAGGGCTCGTATTTCAGCTTGTTACCATCTTAATTCGTTTTCTTTACGTAACGGGCTGAAGACGCTAAAAAGGGAGCAATAGCAGAGAACTTTTCAGAACTGAAATTTGGAGTGTAAATAACTTTTCAACCGCTCTTCTTTTTTTCTGTTATCGACTTATTTTTCTTGTTCGCCATCATTTTCATCCTCTTCGTCATTGGCATCGGTAACGGCTGGTGGACCCAAAAAATGTAACATCTAATGCCAAATGTAATTTCCAAAATTCAGAACATTAATATTTAATAGAACGAAAGTAACTCTTGTAAATTCATAAAAATATGATTCACGAAAACCTGTATTCAAACATTATTTACATAACGTTTGTTTAGAGTACGTGTCAGGTATTCATCTTCGATTTCAAATGGTTAAGGCTTTGAGTTCCAACGGACATTTGAGTTTATGTATGAGTTCTGAATTGAGACAATTGCAGGTAACATAATTGATAAAAGAATAAATTGATGAAATATTGATAAAAGTGGACGAGAAATCTAAAATACGGTGATGACTCTAGAATGTTTCAACAAGCACTGTGGTATAGACACGTTTTACTCTATTTTATTCCGTAATTTGTGTTGTTTTTGCTGCAACTGTCCATAATTATAATGAAATAAAATTATTTTATTTTGAAAATTTTACTAGCCTAGTATTGTTTGCAATAATGAAAGATCTACAATTTCTCAAGAATGTATGCTTCTTTACTGCAATGTTATTTAAATCCAGGATTGATCTACATGCACATGTACTGAGTTTAAAAGTTTAAAAATATACTTAGTTTTATTAGGAAAGTTCAGGTAAAAACCCTCAATATCTCCAAACTATGACGATGTGGGATAGTCACTTGTTCTTCTGAGCCCTTCAATTTTTGCTCGAGATCTCTAATGCACGACGCAAAATGACAACAAATTCACTGCACGTACTGAGGCCAATAAAGAGGAGGGACTGTCATCTAAGGCGCCCAACCTATCTACTAAAGAAACTGCACTCATCAAGGGCACATTCTGAATCAAGAAACCTAATTAACATTGGAAATAAATATCCCAAACATTCTAAATTATGCATTAAATTCCATCACGAATTGACTGAACTTGTCTTCTTTCAATAACGTGCAAATTCATAAAATTAAAATTTGTGGTGCAGACGAAGACAAAAAATTGGTATTCCCCTCCGAGTTCTCCAAGGCCATCAAGGAGATCGCCAGTGAGTTTGCAAAGGACAACGATGTAAGTCTGTGGCGCTTTCTGTTTATCGTTGTGGCACTAAATTCCATGAGGAATGACCGAGTACTCGCACTGTTGACGCACTGGGACGCGTGGTCAGTTGGATGGCTCGTGCTTTGCAATAGCAAACGTCCAAAAGCGTGAACTCGCACATCGCTGCACTGCCTGGCTTGCAAATAGACGTCAGTAAGAGCGATCGATATGCTCTGTTTGATTTCAATATTATTTCATGCGTTGATATTACTGCAATAATTAAATTATTGACTTAAAATGGAAAATGTATATTCCTAATATACAAGGATGTATTTTAATATTATTTAGAGGTTATGCAACCGTGTAACCTAAGAACGAACCACCACTGGTTATCAAGTTCTATTTCCAACATCATCTTCTTCCTATCCATTGTCATCTTCATCTTCTTCTTCCTCTTCTTCTCCTCCTTACCATATTATGTGTCCTCGCACATCATCCATCGCCATCTTCATCTTCTTCTTCCTCTTCTTCTCCTTAGCATATTATGCATCCTCACATTTGATATCTTTTCAACAAAGTGGAGTATCGTGCGAGGTATGCATCGAAGACAAATCTCTAGCATATCAGCTGCCTCCTGCTGTTATCGTTACTCGTTTAGTTTCCTCTTCTGATCAGCCACCCTCTTAACTTTTCTGTCATTTTTTTCTCACATTTCCATTCCTTAGTCAACTCCGATCATTAGTGATTTCAAAATATTATGCTATTACTGTTTTTAAGCAAATTATGTGAGGGTGAAATCCAATGAAACAGGAAAAATAAGTACCAGAATTTTATTTTTTCGGTTCGGTGGTAAATCCATATTTTCTTTATAGTGTGCCGTTTCAATTGTTTCATACCAGGAGAGGTGGCTCAGGGCATCAACTGATGACACTGCAGTACCTCTGACCGGGAGGTTCTAGGTTCGACTCTCGGCATGATTTTCGACACTAGCTTGTAGGCTACATGGAATTCAGCCACTGTCTGGAGGAACATTCTAGCGCCCGGCTGCTCTGATTGGTAGTTTTCCAAGGTTTCTCCAATCAACACCACACGAATGCCGGAGCAGTACCCTAACTAACGGGCCACGGACCGCGTGCGATATTTCCTTTCTCATTCTTGTCCTATCGTCACCACTTAGTTACACACACTTACACTAGCATGCACTGCACTACCACACATGCCGGGAGGTCAGTCGGGTGCTTAGAGCTTGTCCCGGCTGGGGCGGTGCCTCGGTGGTGGTGGGAGATACCAGATTGGGGAAATCCCGCTAGCCGACGGTAGGTCGGTGCTGGATCTCACCATCCAGCGTGGGGAGACCACCGCCACCTCCCGAGGAAGAAACATACATTACACTTATGGGACAAATGACGATAGCAATCAATCAATCGTTTCAGTACCAAAAAGGAAGTCCAACAATGTAAATAATAATACAAGATCATGCAAACCATTTTAAAAGCTATTTAATCGCTTTGAATGGTCATTAATAAATGCAACATAGTTTTAAATATTAATTGTAGAGCAATCAACAACAGTGTAAACGACGTGCAACTTACAGGTAAAAGGATATTTTGCAACTCTACTATTCTATTCTTGATAAACGTTGTTGATAGCTTTCGTCCAATTTTTATGTGAAGTATATATGGAAAATAATTTAACACCTGAGGAGCAAAATGGCAATTCAATATTTAGACAGCTAAAAACATTTGATATTGTTGTAGATGTATCTAAATAAGAATTTAATCAGATGACTCTACTTACATATTTCAAATCAACTTTGTCCTTCTCTACATAAATATAGCCACTTCAGCTAGTTATGGTGAAAGAAGATGTAATGTCTAATTTAAAAAGAAAATATGACCCTAAAAAAACTAAAAATCACGGATTTTGAAAACTTCGCAATCACAAGAATCTTAAGATTCATATTTTCTTTGTCAAAATAATTCTTGTATTGAAAGAAATGAAATGCTGCTGGGTAATTCTATTTTCATTTAAAGTAGTGTATGTTATAAAATAATAAATTTTTAATAGCTGTATCGTCGTTACAATATAATTATTAGAAAACACGTAATTTCTAAGAAAAACTATGCAAGATATTGTAGTTACAAACGCATCTTAATTACTTTAGAATGAAATATTACTACTTTCAGTTATAGTGCTTTCAAAATTAAATGAGCGGAAAACAACACTATTTTTTTTTCAAAATTATTACATAGTTTTTGGCAGGAATAAGAAAGCTTATTTTTGTGATTAATATGCTGCAATCCGAGTTCAATCAAATACTTACGAATAAAATATTATTTTTGGTAAAAGCCATTTCAACATCCAATGAACGTATATTAACAGTCAATTAGTTTATTTTTACCTATTGCATACTCTTCGGTAATCAGACTTGTCAGATCTACAAGAACTCAAGCTTCCTGTGGCTCAACTTGACAACGCATGCCAATCCCAATGACGAATTAAGACAGCCACTCACGCTAGACGGCATACTTGTACCGCAGACAACAAATTACGCTGCCGTGCGAGCGTTGGAACATATCTGCACGCAGCAAAAACAAATAATTGCAGACGCAGGAAAACAACTGTCATCTGGAAGTGACAAACGCGACACCGACGCACGCCTGCTGCTTAGCGCTGTCGAGCGGGATGCCTCTGGAAAGGCCACTGCCCGGGAAGACTTTCGGCGGGCGGACCAAGTTGAAGGACGACACATCTCTTCGTTGTGTCACAATCCACGAGTTCCTACGACGCACATTATTGGCTTTATTATGTTGCTGGAATGTAACAAGTCTGATGACATTATGAATTAATTTATTGACTTTACCCTTCTTGTAACCACTATTATTATGTATTAATGATTATGGTACAGTTGTAATGGATTATCAACTACTCTGTTACATCTTGTCAGTGCAAATAATGATACTGAGCTAAAAAATCATTGATATTGTAGTGTACAGTAATAAGAACTTAACCTAAACTAGTTAAAAGAAGTCCGAATCAGGTACACTGGATAGCCCCTCCCCCTACAGGATTGAGTTGTAATTCATTAGAAAATAATACATTATTTGAGAGTACGAAAAGGTCGCATAAGAAACACTTATTTTACGTGATCGTTACGAATTAGGATTGTAACCTACATTTCTAATGTACTGACACAGCGAAGTGAGGGAATGCAATCTTGTCATGCATTACCTCCATAGCAGGCCTGCACAACGCTAGTTCGCGCGGGCATTCTGCACTCAAGAGCCAAGTCTGCACTAAACTGCCCGTGAGAACGGCGAAAGTGCAAGTACTGGGGAGTAAGCGGATTTGCAGGGAGGGAAGAAGCCTGCCATTTGCACAAAGAGGTCGTTGTGGCGCGCAGATTGAATTCCTGGGCATCTAATACAATGGTTCACGCTGTAAAATTATTTGCCCACTTATTTAAATGGGTATTCTCCCGTATTTCTAAAATTTGAAAACAAACTGTTGTGCAATCATCAAAAACCGAAGCATCCAAATGGATGTCGGTGAGCCCTCTACTTCATAATGCAGTAGATGTCAAAATCTTTAGACCCGATATATCGGGGGAGTTGGCTCAGGACATCAAGTGATGTTACTTGTTGTGTTGGTGATTACACTACCACACGTGTCGGGAGGGCAGTGGGGAGCATAGAGCTTGTCCCGCCTGAGGCGGTGCCTCACTGGTGGGGGATACCTGTTTGGGGAAAACCCCCGTCATACGACAAGGGGAAAAACACCGCCACCTACCGAGCAAAAACAAGCCCTACACTTACGGTATTAACGACCTTTGCAGTTGACGCGTCCGGAATCAATCTTCAATCAATCAATTTAGACCCGATTTACACGATTTCTCTTCACGAACGATTTCGGAGTTTTACCGAATTCGCGCATTCGCAGTGTCATTTCTGCTAAAAATCTGAAATCGTTCGTAAAATGAAAGCGTGTAAATCGGGTCCTAGGAATTTTAAACGAATGAAGCGCGCTTGTCGCCGCGCCCATGATTCGAGGAAGAAACTTACTGGCCCCGATCCACCCCGCAGTTTCGCCGCACACCGTCCTTGCGCCCAGCCACGCGTAGTGGCGTGTGGCCAGTGGCTGGGCCGCCACCTGCGGCCGGGGGGCGCCGTGGGCGCAGGCGGCTTGTAAATATTGCACGCGCCGCCGCCGGCGGAGGCGTTGGCGGCGGTGGCGAGGACAGCGAGTGGTGGAGATGGAGCTGTAGTGGTGGGGGTGGCGGGGGCTGGGCCAGAAGGGGACGGGGGAGAGGAGGATGAGGAGACGGGGTCGGATGCGGAGATGGAGATGTTGTGATTGATTGATTGATTGATTTTTTTGTTTCCGGGCGCGTCAACGGCTGTGGTCATTAGGCCCGTTAGTGTAGTGCATGTGTTTTCTCGGGAGAATGCGGTGATCTTCCCCCGCTGGATGGCGAGATCCGGCGCCGACCTACCGTCGGCTAGTGGGGTTTCCCTCTACCAGGACTCTCCCACCAGCGGGGCACCGCCCCAGCCGGGACAAGCTCTAAGCTCCCGACCGATCTCCTGGAATATGTGGTAGTGCAGTGCATGTTAGTGTAAGTGTCTGTGTAAGGGGAGAGGATAGGACAAGGAAGAGGAAGGTGATATCGCGCGCGGTCCGTGGCCCGTTTGGTAAGGTACTGCTCCGGCATTCGTCTGGTGTTGATCGGAGAAACCACGGAAAACTACCGATCAGAGCTGCCTGCCACTAGAATTCTCCTCCAGAGAGCGACTGAATTCAACCTAGCTGAAAAGCTTGTGCCGAAAATTCTGCCGCCGTCAGGACTCGAACCTAGGACCTCCCGGTCAGAGGCGCTGCAGTGACATCAGTTGATGCACTGAGTGCACTACCGCTCCCGGTGGAGATGTTGTGGTTGTGGTGGTAGGGGCGGTCGCGTGGAACAGCTCCAGCGAGGACAGCCAGGTTGATAGCGATGGGAGCTGTAGTGGTGAAGGTGACGGCGACGATTAGGCCACAAGGGCTGGAGGGGGGGATGTGGGGGCGAGGCCAGCAGGGGGCGAAGGAGTGGCGGGTGGGATGAGAATGAAGCGGCGGGGACAGCCGAGGCGAGGTGGATGACGCAGCTCATGGTAGTGCTGGTAGTGGTAGTGGTAGTTGTAGCGGTGGTACTCGTGGTAATGGTGGTGGTGGTGGTGGTAGTAGGGGTGTTAGTGTTGGTAGTAGTGGTAATGGTGGTGGTGGTAGTGGTGGTCATGGTAGTGGAAGGGGTGGTAGTGGTGGTAGTAGTGGCGATGGTGGTGGTGGTGGTGGTGGTGGTGGTAGTGATAGTGATAGTGGTGGCGGCCAGGGTGGGGGCAGAGGCGGCGAGGGCGGCATCAGTGATGATGGGGGCGGCGAAGGAGAGCGCCCTGCCGCAGTGCGGTCGCCGGGTCCCGGTTCTGCGCTCGCCACCAACGCTGCAGGCCGAGGCGGTCAGACCTCTCCCGGTGTGTTCCCAGGCCAAGAAAAATGTATAAGTGTTACTTCTTAAGAAACTACCTGACTTTTCTCAACGACTCTGGAAGGCTCAACTAGGGTCGTGACAGAATCTTAATTTCAAGGCTCCGCTCTTTTCCGAACGACTCAGCGCACTATTCGTCTATAAATAACGGCGCACGAGGCGTTTTTGCAGCGTCCATTAAAAGGCATCGTATTTCTCCGGATGACAGCTGCTGGGCCGTCAGAAGCTGCTAACCTCATACCAACAAGTGGTACGCTTTAGAGTTTCCTGATTGATTTGTTTAATAAGGTTGCGTGATGTTCTAAGGTCATTTCACCTTGCCACGAAAATTTAAAAAAAAATTCATAAAAAGAGTAAAGACTGAAAATCTACCTACAATTTAAATACATGAAAACGCAATAAAAATCACAAAATTCATTCAATTTAAATGTGATCTAACAGCGTAAAATTGGGATATGACAGGAGAAAACGGTGAAAGAAAGAGGAAATACGTGGCGCGAGAAAGTGAAGATGGAGTTACAAAAACAGTTCCATTTGAAACATTTTATACATGGTTAACACATGCTCCGCTTTTAGGGACTGATGTTCAGGTTTTCACTGCTGAAAGAAATAAGACATGAAGCTTTTGTTTAAATTTTTCTCGCACCAAAGAAATATGAATCTATCATAATGAGTCCGACAAAGTGAAAATGACCAACGAAAATTTTGCTTCATGATCCACCGCCCAAATACGTAACCAATCAAGTTCGTATATGTTTTGCCCGGTCGGAATCGTTGTCCCTAAGTCGTAAATTAACAATCATACCTGATTTATATAGAACTTTTATTTATAACAGCGAAAGAAAACAGCGCGATTCCTGAAATAAAAGAAATTTCTTTGGGTAGCAAACTTAACGAAGAATTGAGGATTTCAGAAAAATGGCGCGGGGGCGGCGCGGGGGCGGCGCGGGGGCGGCGCGGGGGCGGCGCGGGGGCGGCGCGGGGGCGGCGCGGGGGCGGCGCGGGGGCGGCGCGGGGGCGGCGCAGGGGCGGCGCGGGGGCGGCGCGGGGGCGGCGCGGGGGCGGCGCGGGGGCGGCGCGGGGGCGGCGCGGGGGCGGCGCGGGGGCGGCGCGGGGGGCGGCGCGGGGGCGGCGCGGGGGCGGCGCGGGGGCGGCGCGGGGGCGGCGCGGGGGCGGCGCGGGGGCGGCGCGGGGGCGGCGCGGGGGCGGCGCGGGGACGGATCGGGGGCGGCGCGGGCGCCTGCAGTGTGGCGAGCGGCCAGCGCGTGGATGGCGCGGGGTGGAGCGGTGTACCGCGGGGGCGGCGCGAGTAGAGGCAGGTGGCGGTGTATCGTGGGCTCCGTAAACGTCACCAGAGTGAAATACGCGCTCCGCTTCCGCCTCATCCCTCCCCTGCGCCCACTCCTTTTGCCCCTTCCTCCTTCTGCGGGCGCCACTTGCAGGTGGATCTCCTCCGCGCCGCGCTCCGCTGGAAATGAGACGGCGCCACCGGGACGTGCGCCCGGCTGACGACCGCGCGCGGGCGGGAATTTGGCAAATTGTTTCAACGCGTGGGATGATTCCTCGAATTCGCGCCGGAAATGGATGAAGAGGGAAGGTGGAACTTTTCCATGAGATGACTTTCATACCGATTTTCGAACACTTTTATCTTTCTCATCACTGACAGGTTTAGCACCTAAGCCACAGATTTTAGAGGGTTTGTTGTTGTTATAAATATGTTTTTATAAATATGAAAATCGTATGTCAAAAATGTGGCAGGAATAAGTCATTGGAAATGAGCGTAAATATTACGTTAATGTAAAATTCTCCGAATATAGTAAATTTACATTGGATGATATGTAGTAAAAATACTGAAAGAATTGCACTTTTAGTATTGGATTCTTTCAGTAAAAATCTGTGGCCCGACCTGAGTCTCCTCATGATGCGGGTCACCTTAAAGAAGATAATTTCAGGTGTAACTCGACGAGACAAAAATATTGGGTAATCCGCTTTGAATGATTTTTTGGTGGCACTTAGATAAAATTACAAATGAATGTTGTAGAAGAGAAAGAAATTTTCCCCCCGAACTTGTAAAGCAGAATAAAATTGTTTCAAAGTTTTGCGATTACCTCGCCAATGGTGAGGAAATTGGCGAAAGTGACTACGAATTTTTTTAAATTTTCTACGGAATGCAATTTTCTACGGAATCCTCAAGGTCAAAATTTGAAAATTTGTTCCAAGAGTGACGAGGGTATCCAGAACCAGCTGAAGCCTTTCATTTTATTGAGATTCAGCTAATTTTCTGTTTGAATAGTCAACAACAAACGGCATTCCTTTCATCGAAGAAAAGTTGCAATCCATCTCTTTTGTTTTTGCCTAACAATGTCATTACGTATGGCCCAGCTACGCTACTGCTTTTTATTATACTACCATGTTTGTTTCTCACTATTCTTTATATTATTCTACCTCACATTTCTTTACGTATGCATTCTAGAAAAAAAACCTTTTTTCCCCATACGTTCCTCTACTAACATTACATATCTAGTTTCTTCTGATAATTTTTGTCACACTCTCAACTGCCTTCTCCGACACCTCAGCTGCTGTTTCTTCTCCTTCCCTCGCATGCTGCCACACGTGCACCGGCGGCGGGGTCGCCATCATGGCCCCCGCGCGTGCTGCGCCGCCGCCGCCGCCGCCTCGCAACGAGATAATTACGCGGGCAAAAACGAAACTCGCGCGTCCCAGCCCTCCCTCTCCGCTCCCCGCCCTTTTCATCCCGCCTCCGCGCCCGCGCCCGCACCAGCTCGCCTCTCGCTGCATCATTAAGCACTCTACTCGCCGTCCCGAAAATATCGCTCATCGCGCTGTGCAGTTGTCCCCGATGCTCTTCTGCCTGCTGGGTGGAAAAGTTGCATTGTTGCGAGAGTTCAGTTGTTTCCGGCATTTTTTTGTTATTTCTGGGTTCTATTGTTCACTCATTTTTACACGCTCCTACGCACGACTCATATGTATCTGTTCAGAGACCTTGTGCAGATAGAACCAGCAAGGGAATATGTTTTACCGTTACTGTATAACGAATGCTTTCCTCGGTCTCTAATAGTGGAGTGCGCCGCTCCAACTGGGAGTTCATTTTGTAGTTTGTTAGCGGCAGAGGGTTTTTTATTGTATTTATATAGGTTTCGTAGGCGTTCTGTTTGAGCACTGATAGCGGTTTATATTTTGGCTTTGACTACCCGCGTCGAATCCTTATACTACTGGTATGCCTTGCAGTGTATTTATGTTGCCAAGTCAAGTTTGAATCCTACCCTCTTCCGACATTTTATCAATAAGCGGCATAGAGATGATCGGTTAAAAAATGTAAGGAAGTACAGAGAACAGCTCATAGCATTTCGGCAATTCATATAGATTACTGTACATTGATTCTATGGGTTATAATACGTCAGTCTAATATCTGAATTGTCTTCTGTTGAATTTCCTTTCTCGTCTCATTTTTTACAATCCCCTACGAGAATATAAAAAAAATACTTCAAAACAACTTTGCAAAATCCATAAAATCACTATAGCAAGGGATGTATTCACAAAATGATAATTGAAAAATATGATCTTTTAGCGAGTTGAAATTTCTTTTTTCTTTTATTTTCTTTTTCCTTCACCAGTTTTTTTAAATTTATTTACTTGCTACCTGTCCAATTGCTTTACAAATTTTCAGGAAGTTTAATATAAATGTAAAACAATGTAAAGGCAAGATACTAGCATTTAATTCTCGGGTAAATTATTCCCAATATTATAATAAAGCGCTATCACTAACTTCAATTAAGTTTTTGAAAATTAATTATGTAATGTGTACAATAAAAAGAACTCTAAGGCGATGGTCATAGTGAAGCCGATTTTGGTCAAAATTTCCGACGGCGGTCGCCGGACGTTTCCGTCCAAAGTGGCCGATTCGTTCAAACGTTTGCTAGTAAGTGGAAATGGGCATATTTAACCCGAATGACCTCTTCCGACAGCGTCCGGAAACATCGACTGTCGGACGAAGATCTGATTCGTTTGATTTTGTCGTTTCCATGCGCCCGAAATCAGCTGGAGAGTCAAGGCATTCTGTAATCCAAGACTACTTGCAATACATGTAATACAGATAATCTTGAGTGTGATTCTCGCAAATGTTTCAAACAATAAACTGCAGAATTATGGAGATATTCGGACTATTTCGAATGCAATATTTGGGTTCTTTTTGGAAGAAATAAGTCGGACAATTTCGTTCACAGTCGTCCAACAGCGACCGACCGATACTTCGGCTGCACTGTGACCGTAGCCTGAGTGTCCATGTCTCAATAATCCGGTGTTGCTCATTTCAACAATGCGTTTTATGATAAGCCCTGAACAAGCTTAACTTTCTTGGGTGTATTGCGGTGTGTGTGATGGATATAACGTTATCTCGTGTCAATGGTTGTACCGTCCAACGAGACGCGTTCTATAAATAGATTTTAAGTTTATATTACCATAGAAATGTTTCAATGTGGATTTCATTTAGAAAAACTGAAATATCATACGATGCGAAAGATGAGTGAAAAGATATTTTTCATTGAAACTAGTACAACACATCAATTAACGGCAAAAACGACTGGGGGACATTCCATTTTACATTGCGAGCACTTCCGGCTAGAATCCCAAAAAACTTTGGCCCATGATTCTGTTGACAAAAACTCTTCCATGGTGGACTGAATAATATTAAATGTGTAATCTTAACGTATCTTGGTTTATATTTATTTTTGTCATTTTCTTTTATTGAATAGAGATAATTAGAAGAACTAGGTTTAATTATCCTGTCACTAACACAGCACAGTTTTATTAAATATATTGATTCATACTGATATTATTAAAATTGCATTATTAAGTTTTATAATAAGCAAATGTGTTGCAATATACTGTAAATAAACTGATTGAAAAGTTTGCAAAAAACAAAATTTTTGTTCCCTTAATGTCGGGAAAATAGAGAAAATAGGTTAACAGCAGTTGCAGGGTGAATGACGTAGTTAATGGAAATATGATTACCTTTTTTCACAATGCCTAGTTTATTAACATCGCTATAGCTAAAACTATTATATTTTGCTTGTGTATGCAAACATCGAAATTATCCAACAAAATACCCACTGGCATATATTCAAAATATACGATAATTTACGATCAGCCACTAAATTACATTTTCAGTGGACAAAAGGGTAATTATTTTTACTTATACTAGCGTACGGACGGCAAATTAGAGCAAAATTTCTCTTTGATTATGAGATGGATTAGACTAGACTAATGTATAATCCTTGTTGATAAACTTTGCCTACTTAAATCTGTGATGTTCCATCCACATATGCTTTTTGATTTATAGAGCTTAATATCGGAATTATTTATTAATGAAATTCACATCAATTACGAGGTGAGAATGTTTCTCCCTGTATCATGGGAAATTATCGAACAGTAGAGTTCACAATTTGGAATTACACAAATATTATGTTTCAAAACATAGAGGAACAGCTATGAATTGTTTAACATCTTGCCCTGAGATTTGAAGAACCAGCATTTCCTTGTCTGATCCAAATCAAGTTTATATAATTTTAGGTCCCGGAACGCTCCCCAAATTAATTATTAATTTAACAGAAATAATTATATATTCATTAATGATATAACTAAATATTATATCAAATGCAACTCGCAACACACTAGGATTTTTTAAATGAATATCGTTAAATAACTCTTAAACGAAGCGATCTAGGGCGATAAAACTAAAATTTTGAAGCCCTCAAAGAAAGATTTTTCACACCGTAATCTATACCCGGGTTCTTCTTGAACATTCTATTACATTTTTGCTGGTCCGGTGCTCCTCGATATTACTCCACCTGTGCAGATACGTGCAGAATCTGCAACTAAATGTAAATGAGAGTGACAGAAAAAAGCAGGGAGAGACACACACAGAGGCAGAGTTCGACACACTGAGACAGACAAAGAGAGACGTGGAAAAAGATTGATGTAGAGAGACAGAGAGAGGGAGAGATGGGGAGAGACTGAAAGAGATGGAGAGAAAGAGAGAGAGAGAGAGAAAGAGAGAGAGAGAGAGAGAGAGAGGGAAAGGGGGAGGGAAGAAAAAAGAGGGATCTGAAAGGCAGAACAACGTGTGTCGTTAATGAATTCATAAAGAGAAGACCTGTACCGCTTAGCAAAAGGTTCGTAAAAAATGTTCAGCAAGTACATTTTGGTAAAGTACTAACGTATATTATCAAACCCAATTTCTAACATACATTTTTAAATTCCTTAGTATAAATAACTTATTTGTCATAATTCAAAATCATTGAATAATATTGTTGTCATTCAATAATATTTCTTTATTTAGATGCCATTGATCATCTCAATTAAATCAGTGAATTCACAATTGTTAGTCTAAAGCTGTATAAACTAGAATGTTTTCTAATTAGTACAATAATAAAATATTACATTAAATGTGAAATATATAAACAACAAAATACAAACGAATATTTTTCAGAAAAGAGCAAAATAGAAAACATAAAACATGCCTCGATTCTACGGGTTCATATCCAACACTGCAGCTCGACCGACATTCACTGTTATTTTCCCAGAAGCGCAGATACACTTAAAAGAAATTTCCAGCGCTCGATCCTTTATGAGAGAGGCAGAAAGCAGAAGGGCTCTATGTTGCTAACGAAGGGCGAAATGCCGGATAAGACGAGCTGCCGGACCGCGGGCGCGCTCAAAGACTTCGGAGAACTCTTTTGCGCGTAGGTTCTCCTCCCTCCACAACGCAGCTGTGAAAAAAAGCGAGCGGGTGCAGACTGCCTGAGGGGCAGATGGGAGACGAGCGTTGCGTGAGTCGGGAACAGGCGGGGAGTTAAAAGAGCCGCGGGCGGGTGCCTCTGCGACACGTCGGAGATAGTGACAGTAGACGGTGATGGTGAACCACAAGGACAGTGGACGGTGACAGAACGGTGTGGGTGGACTGTGACCCTAGACGGCGACCTTGGGTATTGAAGGTGGACGGAGATAGTGCCTCCGACTGGGAGGTCCTAGGTTCGAGTCCTGGCGACGGCAGGATTTTCGGCACTAGCTTTTCAGCTAGGTCGACTTCAATTGCGGTATGGAGAAGAATTCTAGCGGCCGGCTGTGCTGATCGGTAGTTTTCCGTGGTTTCTCCGATCAACACCAGGCGAATTCCGGAGCAGTACTCTACCAAATGGGCCACGAACCGCGCGCGATCTTTCCTTCCTCTTCCTTGTCCTATCCTCTCCCCTTAGACACACACTTACACTAACATGCACTACACTACCACATATTCCGGGAGACCGGTCGGGAGCTTAGAGCTTGTCCCGGCTGGGGCGGTGTCCCGCTGGTGGGAGAGTCCTGGTTGGGGGGAAACCCCGCTAGCCGACGGTCGGTCGACCCTCGGGGGAAAATCTCTGCCATCTCCCGAAGAAAAAAATGCACTACACTTACGGGACTGATAGCCTAAGCTGTTGACGCGTCCGGAATCACTAACCAATCAGTCAACGGGGATGGTGGACGGTGAGGGTGAACGGTGGACGACGATGATAGATGGTGATGTTGAATTATCACGGTGAACGGTAATCATAGATGGTGATGTTGGATGGTCACCGTGGCGATTGACGGTGACTTTGTATGGTGACGGTGGAAGGAGAAGTGAATGGTGAACATTGTACAGGGACGATGGACGGTGAAGATCAAGGTGGTTGCTAATGGTGGGCGTGGTCGGTGTCGGTGAATGTTGGTGGCAAATGCCGATAGAGATTGTCTAGGAAAGATTGTGCCGGAGATGATGCATTTGGTCCAAGGCAGTGTCGGTTGCTACTCAGACGCCCCGATGCGTTGGTGACGAAGCAAGTCCAATAGTAGGTACAGAGAGTGACGAGAGTTATGATGATGATGTTATGATGATATTAAGAAAATCATCCACAACAACTACGACATTCATGCGGATTTCTCACAGGAATGCATTTTTTGATTTATAGTTTTTTTTTGTTTTTGTCTTTTTTGTTATTTAAGGTCGCATCAACATCTAAGCGACCACTATTGCTGTTAACGGTATGGTGGATGAAACGATATGGTGATTGATGATAAGGGGTGAAAGGACGAACACAAATACAAGCATGCCCGAGGCGGGACTCGAACCCGCGACCCTTCGGTCCGAGATCACTACGACACTACTGCCTTAGCGATCTCGGCCACCGGGCCGGCGATTTATAGTTTGTATCCTGGCCTCTAATAAAAAATTTTTAATTTATACAAAAAAATTTAATAAACCTCGCGGGTTGCCAGAAACAAATAGATGAACAGTTAGCGTAAAAAACAAAAACAGCGTTTCTATTTGGATGGAACTTTCCAAAATATACAGCTATACAAACGTACACATTAATTCAATTTCAGAAAAGCCAATTCCATGGGCCCAGAAGTACACCACGATTATCAATAATTCACACTATGCCAATTTTATTCGGAAATGAGATTGACTTCGAATGATAAAATTAAATTTTGAATGGAGAATTAAGAAACCTACTGATAATAATAAATACCCTTCATGGCATGTACTGCCATCAGCGAAAAAGTCTGGTGAACACTTCAGAATACTCAAATAGGCATGTTGTCAAAACCAAACTCATCTTCCTATCTTTTCCTTATACCTTTCTTCACATCTCGTTTATATCCATTTCAGAAAACAAAATAAAATTGACAATAATAAATTGAATAATATATTACAATAATGAGTATTTCTTTTTATTAGATAAAATAAAATGAAAAGCAATGTTAACACCTATTTTAAAAGTAATGATATAATGTAAATTTCTTAAAAAAGGTAATAATAACCCAAACAGACTTTATGCAACATTGATGGACAAACTCCAAGATGCCTGCTCAACACACACGAATAAAAAACTTGAACCTAAAACAAAACCCGCAGCTAATTACCTTAATCTTTCCACTTATCTCACCGCGGGTCGTAGCTTAAGAAACGCCTCGTACCAGGTTAACATCCGTCTCAGCTGCGTCGGCAACGGTTGGTCGCATCCAGGTCACAAAAGTACGCACTAATCACCATCAGCTCACCCCCCCCCCTCGCCGCTCTAATGAAGTGGATAATTACCTTAAACGGTGATGGGACCCCTAGCAGACGATAATAGCGTTCGCGTGCCGAATCTGTTTTTCCGATTTTCGCCGCTAGGATGTGGGCGTGTCGTTTGCGTGTCCTCGGCTCTTCATTCACAGCTCCAATTCCACAGACGGACGCATGCTCTGAAAGAGGCTCTCTTTTACTTTTTATCTCCGGTGTAATTGTACTGATTTGGGTAGCGCGAAGCGCTAATCAATTTTCCAGTACTAGATTATGTTTGTGTCCAATCAGCGATTAAACATAGTTTGGTACATTCACCCAAAGCGTGTCTACGATGATACTGTTTGAATAAATTCTTCGATTGAGTAGCTAAACAATTTGATCACAGTTAATTAGAAATGTTTATGGGATGATTAAATAAAAGTAATTACAATCGCTTTGCTATAACGACAAGTTATGTTGTAAATGCAGTAAAAAAACAATCGGAAAAAGGTATAAAGAGATCCGATTGAATGAAACTAAAAGAAAAGTTGATGTAGAATAGGGTGAATGAGCTTATAAATACGTATTTACGTTGCTTAGATATTTAATGTAGTAGGATCAAAGAGAGTGTACGGAGATGTGCTTTCTTAGACTCCTTACTTTTTTATGTATAAAGGATGAGGCATTTCAGGTGGTAAATAAATACACTACTTCATTTTCTTCAGTGAGATGAACAAAAGTGACCCATGTAAAGACGTATGCTTCCGCGTTAAAGTCTTGCGAATACTCTAAGCTGTGACGGCGTAACAGCCTTCAACGCGGCGTCACCCGGACAGCCATGAGCATTCCCAAACATTTCTCACGACATTTTGCCAACAAACGGCTCGTTTCGGCCCAGCAGTTTCCCTTCTATAAAGCTATAGTGTAGGGATCACAGAATTTTGAAAATGTGCACACAATTCACTTCTCCCCATAGCATGTCATACGCAGTTTTAATTGTCTTTTGACGTAAAATAAATTAAAAAAATAAAATAAAATAAAAAAAGCCCAAAAGATTGTGCTTATTGTAAGTCGAAGAGTCGAGGATATATTGAAGTATAGGCGAAAAAAATCTATTTTGTAATACAAACAAAGAAAAATGCGAAGTTTTGAGTTGCAGCAAATAACAATAGTCCTATATCGCGCGGTCCTGTGATTGCGTTCGATTTTAGGCCGTCAGGTCCTTAGTCTGCCAGCCGGCTGTCACAAATGCAGTGCACTCGCAGTTCACAAATAATGCTAATGGCCTTTCAGCGCTTTGAGTCTTGTAAATACGCATGAAGTTCTCATGCCTGACACGCTGCAACGAAACTGAGAAATTACAAAAATAATTTTTTCTTTAATCTAACTTTCTAAGGCTAAAACAGTAAAGGAGTTACTTCTTGCTAATATTTTAAGACACATGCCGATGTGGGTTTTTTTACCACCAAAAATTATTTATGGTGTATATTTCTTTTACATCCAGTTGAAATATTGAAATATGTTTTTTCAAATAAAAAAATTCAAAAATACAAATTGCCAGAAAATATTAAACATTTGCTGTAAAGATTTTTATTTTCACTATTTGCCATTCTCACAAAATACTATTTTGTTTAGGAGTAAAATTTATTTTAAGTATATACGGAAACAATAAGTATTTTTAGAAGTCACGAAGTTTTATTATTTCCCTTCATCCCTACATATTTATTAACTATTGGTTATTGTTAATCAATTTCTATGTAAATTGCCCTGCACTCTTCATGGGTGCAATACACGGAGCCGTTAATGGCTGGCAATATGTTCGGCGAGCAAATGAATATTCGTTGTTGAAATGAAAAGTTGATATCTACCCACTAAGCCTACGCCACTAAACGCTAAGAGTTAATAGCAAGTTCTTATGCGTCTTTGTGCGTACCATTTTATGCGCTAAAGAAGCTAACTGCATAAACGTAATCTCCGCCACCCATTGGAATGTGGGTGTGGTATGATATGTTAGAAGGTTAACAAAGGTAATCTATGACTTTGAAGGATTCGATTAAAGGAATTTTCAAATTTTAATGAGAACACTAAGGAATAATTCTTTTGCCTGAAAAGAAGAAATATAGTGAATAATTATTAGTTATTTGCATACATGTAAGGAAAACAAAAAAATGTTTTATAGATTATTCTCGTCTACATCTAGCAAAGAGTAATCGATTTTAACGTCAAAGATTAATGGAAAATATCGAAATTAAATATTAAAAAATACCGTTTCTCTACGAATATAAACAAATAATTCACAAATATATTCGTTTATTTCCACAAATTTCACAAATATATTCGTTATGACAGTCAACTAAAATACTGGTCATTCCTTATCGTAAGTAAATTTTTCGCTTCAAAGACTTGCGACAATTATTTAAAATATATTTGAGAAACAATATTGTACTTTTTAAAAGTCTGAATGGTCAATTTACAAGTAATATGCAAGTTATTTATTCAGAAAGAAAATGACAGTTAAATACAATATTTATTCTAATAACATAAAAATTTACTAGAACTCAGCACTTCTGATTACTTTCGCTTGGCATCTCAGGTAGAGTCAAACTCAGTATTCTTTGCTTTAAAACACAGCAGTCATAGTTAAAGGCTCAAAGTAGAATGCACAACATTAAAAAAAATGGCATTTTCATTACTCCTGAAATTTTATGTTAAGCAGTTCACTGTTTGAGTAATAAGTGTATTTGTGCCGAATGCTTGTTCTTCTTTATTTTGAATACTATTATGTCTTCTCTGATTCAAATAAGAACATTCATTAAACGTTGGTCTGTGAGGTACCTTTCTTGTTCTACTTTAATGCAGAGTTATTTGTGGGATACGTTTGTGTTTTAATTTTATTACGCGGAATGTAATGGAAGTAGTACCGAATTATGAAGAATTTAGGAAAACATGTTAGTTTATGGAAAACATGAACAAAAAAATGAAAATGACCCTGGCGTACTACATGGTTTTGCAAATACTTTTCCCAGCTTATTTTGAAGGCAAGTGACGTTTTACCAAACGTAAATAGTGCATTTCGGGTTGTAAAAAACACTGCATCGAACCACGGCACGACCTTTAAGCCTTGCCCTCGCCCACCCTCGGGTCCACCCATAAATTTGTTGATAATAGGACCCTCGCCAACTTGGCCCTTGCATCTAAGGCTTCCTCCTCTCAAACGACTACGAGAACCTGCTTTGATGTCGGACGCTGAACTTCAGCCTCAGGCACCAACCCTTGAGAAAAGTCCCGTCACGCCCCCACCCCCTCCGTTTACCCCTATCTCCTCTCTCCTACTCCCGCACCGTGTCCGCCTCCAACCTTTCATTACAACATATTAAACTACTGTTTGTTTGCCAAGTTACGTAACACTGAACACATAATGATTTGTTAACTAATTGACAATTAAAATTAATTGTTCATAAAGCTCTCGCGCAAGTTGTATTTAATCGAGTTTTTCATTAAAGGAAAATTGGGCAAAAGCGTCTTGGAAAGCGGAAAAGGGAGCAAATAGCTTGTCTAAAATTATTTTTAAAGTGAAATAAATGTAAGAAAACAATTGCCCAGGCTGTTTTATGTCCTCACTTTGTGAGCGTTAATTTCGTGGATGGAATGTGCGTGAGCCATCTTTTAAAAGAATGGAGCATAAAGAAGTGATATACGGGTGACATTTTTATGCACCGAAAAATCTACAATTGAAGGAAGATTATTGGTTATAACCCATATTTTACTGGCTTCGAACAGATTGACACGATTTCACTAAATAATGGTCGTGTTTTCAACGTTTTTACAATGATGTTCTGGCTGAAATTTTTTTCTTAATTACAGCTTTCATTTTTTATACATCATTCGGACAGCAATGAAGAAATAAATTTGACTGAAAGTATTGTATTTTTATTACCTTATCGAAAATAATTCTATCATTGCCAGCTAAAACAATTGAAAGGCGTTTTTACTTTATTTTATCAACTTTTTTATTTATACAACAAAATGGAGGTGGGCTAGTCGTTTCGAATGCAGCAATGCAAACAATTTAGTGCGAACTCAGGATATCAATTGAGAGATACAAAGTTACTCGTATTAACAATAATTACTCTATAAAAAGATCCGTCAATTTGTCTTATTTAGTTCTTAATTTTCAGGTAACTAATGTTTCAAATATAATTTCCGTAATTGTAAATCTAATCGTACAGATCCCAGAGAATTAGGTAACCGTAAATTTCCATAAACACTTGTTTCACTGAATGAATATATCTTTCTTAATGTGAAATTGAGGTACTTTATATTTACGAGTACTTCTGTATTTCTCACAACTACTGAAAAATTAATCATGAGCAGTATTTATTGCGAAATAAATGAAGAAACTACGTTTTATATTGAGTGCAAATTAACGTATCACGAAACTTTTATCTCTTGAATGTAATTAGCATTATTTTCGCTCATTGTGTGAATGAAACTACTGCTGAAGGTCCGTTAAGGAAAGAACAAGGTACGTTTCCAACAAATATTTTGCCAATGAACTTTCAATATTCCCAATACTTGGAAGTCAACTTTAAATTAAAATATGTTGTGAAGGTAGATTCCATTTAGCACCACATCCATTCGCTATGTTGTAGTAGTAGTACACAAATATCACCGTCACTTTACAACGCATTGCCAGATGACATTCAACAATTAAAATCGGTACACAAATTTAATTTAAATGTAAAATCTTTTTTGCTGCATAACTGTTTCTATACAATTAGAGACTATACTGATCGTCAAAAATGAAAATAACGTTTATTTTAACAAACAATGATATATACTGAATTAGTTTATACTTGTATTGTATAATTTAAAAAAACTACTTAATATGCCTGTAACAAGTAATGTATTTCAGCTTCCGGGTCAATGACCCTCATCTCGATCAGGTTTTCGTCCAGTCCCCTGATTAATTGAGCAAATGCTGACATAGACCCTTGTTTTGTTTCTGGAAATAAATGTAGCTTCACTACGGAACACTCCTTTTGCTTGTAGTGGTAGGAGTATAGTTGAAGATGAGTTACTATTATTAGCAAGCAAAAAATCAAATCTGCAGTTCGTTTACAGTCGCAAATAGGTTTTCTATAACTCGGGAACGAAAATGTCTGTTTCAATTGTTGCTAATCTCGCGCTTTTTAAAATTTTAGTATCATATTTATTATGATTAATTTAACTTTCATTAATATTTCAACTATTTATAGTTAAAATGTTGGGATAAACTTCTTGTACTCAGGAAAACGTGAGCAGATAATCTTCTCCCCCATACGTCATACACAGTTTTTTACTGTTTTTGACCAAATAAATCAAATCAAATCTTTGCAGAGCAGACCCACTAAGCATTAGTGTACATATTTGATTAATTATTTACTGTATGCCGGTAAGTCAGCTGCAATGGTTATTACTCGACTAGTGTAGTGAATACCACATCCCGGGAAGTGCCCCCTCACCCCCCCGAACGTAAGATCGGACTCCAACCTGTATGTCGTACCTGTGTGTGATTCTCTCTCCATGTATCTCCCCCCAGCGAAACAGACCCAGTCGGAATTATCTCTACGCTTCAGACTGGTCTCTGGATATGTATTGTAACGGTCTTGGATCGTATGCCTATGCCTATGTATTGCATCCCTATTGCATGCCTATGCATCCACCGGTAGCGGTAGCTCAGGGCATCAACTGATGTCACTCGGCTCCCGAACCAGCGGGTTCCGCGGTTTATTTGCCGGTCGCATAGAAGAGTGACGCAAGTTCTAGGACCTTCTAGGCGCGCGCCAGCCCTGCGGGCAGCTCGACAGTCGGCAGGGCAGTGTGTGAAGTGAAAGCAGAGCTGTGAAGTGTGTGCATCGCGGCGAACAGCGGTGCAGTCCGTGAACAGAAGTGCAGTGTACTGTGGTAAGCGCCGTGAACTGTGGTCAGCTCAAGGGATTGTGGTCCGAGCACTGGGCGGTGAAGAGTGCATGAGACAGTGTGACAGTGCAAAAGAAAATAAATGATCAAGAGAAGTTAGCCGTGTGTAAAGAAATAAACAAATGAAGGACACAAGGACTGTGAAAATTAACTATACGTAAATCAAGTATTTTTAGTGTATCTTCAAGAAACAAAATAAACGCTTTTGTTAAAATAATATCGGTGTTTTAATTCACCACTAAGAAAATGCCTTACACCCTAAATATTTTCTGAACACGCTATTGCATCTTGGTGTTTTATCTAAGAAAAATAGTGGGCAATATTGACTAAAGGCCTCTTGCAAGTTTTTGGGGACGATGGATGTAGTGTCACCTACAGTATCTTCCTCTCGTTTGTGAATCTCGGCATTAGGAATTGCGCGTATTCTAACACACAATCATAAACACACGTTAACCACATGAGAACTCAGAATGAGAGGAAAATTTGCATGTACTCAGAGAAGGTTTTCGATTACTTTTTTTTTTTGGGGGGGGGGGGTTCACGAACTCGTCAATGCAGTGGTCACATCAAACCATATGGTCATTAATCCCGTCACTCTAACGGTGGAGCGCCTCATTCACGACCACCTCTAAGCTCCAGACAGATAGATATTTATAATTTCTGCAGGTAGGTTTATACAACCTAGTGGCAGAACACTACAATTTACATATTACAATTAGGAATATTAACACAATGTAACTTTAAATTATTTTAAGACATAATAATGATAATAATAATAATAAGAAGAAGAAGAAGAAGAAGAAGAAGAACAACAACAACAACAATAATAGCATTAACTACATGTATGGCTGTCCTGCACAGTTATTTTAAACTATTAAATACAAGACTACACGACTTTTTAATTGCATGTCGTGACATTTGCGCCAGTGTAGTAGTGCCGTTTTAACGCACGGACCCCAAGAGCCGGGGCCCGCGCCCGGCGTCCCCTTTGTTCAAGAGCCCCCGATAGTTCTTAAAATATTTAATACAAAATGTTTCATAAAATAAAATAAAAACGTGTACAAAAGTGATATGTAATTAAATTATACGCAAAAAATTGGCATAACGTGGTACAGTGTCGCGCATCATTGGATAATATTTATGATAGAATGTATGATTAGAAATTATTATAGTTCGTATTAACGAGAGAAAAGAAACGAGTTCATCCACATGCATTGTATCCTTCGGTAGTACAATATTTTTGAAAAGTGTAGTCTAATTACGACATCCACCGACTTTTAATATTCCGTAACTACCGCGAGTAAAATGCGCTTAGAGGCCAATTTGTTCTCTTGCCGGTGACCATTCGGGATGGAAAAGATTGCAGTGTCAAAAAACGCATATCATGTACCCCGAGGCGATTCCATTACAGTCTTCCAGAAAATGTTTTCAGCAATATCCGTAAACTCAGAACTGCATTGGAAATCTCATTTAATTTACATTCTCTTGACAACGACTTTTGAGCATACAATATCGCCGCAGCAAGTGGAAAAGATGCGTTTATTAAAACATTTTTAAAATATTAACTGGAGAGTTCGATGAACAAAATCAGTTACGGTACATACCAAACGAATGGATTTTGAAAAGCAGCAATATAGTTTTTTTTTCTCTGAGAGGATATTTCACTTCACTGATCTTTCATGTGGTTACAAAATGTCGAATAGTAATTAATTATTCTGGTATTAATTTATCTGCACACAAAACAATTTTAAGTAGAACAGCTGGAACAAAATAAACAGTTGTGCTGAGTATACAAAAAACAGTGCATGCAAATCGGAAATATTTTAAAGGGCACATTTCGGTTGTATGTCAAAACGCAAAACTTTAAATGCTCTGTAATTTACTAAAAATGGCATATATTTCGTCATAACTGAAGCGATAAAAAATTACAGCATGAGAGAATAGGCATAAAATGGAACAAAATACTCAATACCTTCTGTCACTATTCTGTGACTACGTTCACAGCCACATTGACAAGTCAAGAACATGGTGTAGAACGTATTGTATGGAGTAATTCTCCGTTAAATTACTTACATATTATAGTCTTTAGTTCGTAAATCGTGACAGGAGTCAAGAGGACCGCCAGGTAGCGTCTCCGCGTACGCGCCTCTCTCTTACGCGCTCCTGCGTCACTACCCAGCGGCTAGAATTGTGAAGGAATTAGAAAAGCGGAAGGGTTTAGGACACTTCACAGGGGTTGGACTAGCCCTTGTGAAGCGGCCAAACCCGTCTATTTCTGAACAAATTTTACATGAGATTGCTCGGGAATCGACGGGAATGGAACCTGGACCTCCTTGGTGAAAGGCGAACGACTTCACTCTGAGCCACGAGCCAGTCTTATTTGCCCTTACATGCCAGTCCTATCCTATCCGCCACTGAAGTCACATCACACTCTTACACCACTATATGCTACTACACGCTCCTACGCGCCCCTTCATTCCTGTACATGGCCCTACTCGTGTCTTAATATCCCTACATGCTCACACATTCCCCTACTCTCTTTTTTACGCTCCTAAACGCCTCATCAGACTCACTGCGTCTCTACACACCCCTACACGCCCCTTCACGCCCCTACACGCTTTCGAACACCCAGTATATTTGTCTACGAAATATTTTTACGAGTGTACGACAATCATATTTATGCACTAGGTAATATCAAGACAATTTGATAATATCATTTATAAGAAATTTAAATAGAAAGTCTCGAGGGATTCTTACACGTAAATAAAATGAATCATATAAATACGATTAATTTTAGTTATGGGTGTGAATCACGTTATATTTATCGATATAAAAGCGCTTTTAAAAATGTATCCAAGTTTTTCGCATTTTTAACTAAAGGATTTTGGTAAATGCTAAATATTACCACCGTTTGAACCGAGTACATGTAATGTTAAAGGAGAGCGATTTGATTTCTCGATCATGGAAACCAGTGAATTCTCTTTGTAGAGTCACGAAACATAACATGAATTCAATAATTTATCACTTCATACATTTTAATAACATGAATGGTTCAGATTGATATTTTTCGCGACATTTAGTTAATGACAATATTAAATTACAATTTAATCCATATTACCCTAGTACTGATGTACGTCATGAACAAACTGCAATACAATTCATTACTTCTATAATAATTTTATGAAACAAATTAATAAACCTTTTATTTGTATAAAATTTATTTTCCCTGGAAGTACCATCTCAGCTGTCACCCTGGACACCCGTGGTCTATATTGCTTGAAGTGTTTAATTGTGTGTTGCTTATGAAGTCGTGCTATTCGATTTTTTTGCCAGCATATCCTTAAACCATAAGTAAAATTGTGCAAAAACTCACAGTATTTCATTGCAGTGCCTGAAACTTTTCAATACAACCGCCTGAATGCAGGAAATTATGTTAAAGATTGAAAGTAGTTATTGAAAAAGTATAATTTTCGTATTATTTTCGATGATGTGCAGTGTCTATTCATATATTCCAATATCTCACAAAATCAAAAATTTTCTTGTTAAATGAATTGTAGATTAGAACATTCATATTTACACGAATTGAGCTTTCAAATTAATACTCTGTTATTTATTGCACAATATTTTATGAATTATATATTTGTCAAACTAAATATTCTATAAAAAGTTTATCATTTTTAGTTTAAAAAAACTTGAATTTTTTAGAACATTATTCCCTCTTAATGCAACCATACACGTTTTTACTTTAGAGTACTTCATGATAAAAAAAATTCACCACATGGTACGCAGGTATATCATTTTCCGTTACTCTACCGTCCGAGTCTCCCGAAAACAATGAATAACCCTTGGTTGCATTATCGTCGAATTATTGGTGAATGGAGTGCGAGTATCCCGTTGAGTCACAATGCAATATTCACGAACTGACTTTTAGTTTCGCTACATTCAGGTTTAATTTTTCAATATTTATAAAATAATTATTAATAAACGTGTTTATTAACGGGATAATTTTTTAAAATTTATTTTAAATTTATTTATTTTAAATAAAATTTTTTGTGTTTGTACATAGAAATCAGAAATTGTGAAAATAACTAGGTTTTGAATTGGAATAAAATTACACCACTCGATAAACAAGTACACTGTTCTGCGTAACCCCATCGCCAAAGGCTTGTGAAAACGGCGATTAATCCACGGCCACTTGTCACCGGATTATTTGCGGTTGGTGCGCGGCTATGCCGAAGGGCCGTAGGGCTATAGCGCGGGTCTGCATATGCATGATTTGCGTGTGCGTGCGTAGGTGCGTGCGTGTCACTGGCGTGCGTTCGTTGCTGCGTGGTAGGAGAGAGAGACCAAGGGGGAGTAGTGATTTTGCAGGGAAAAGCGCCCTTGACCTGTTATCCCCACTCGCTTGTGTGAGTGCGACATGCCAGGACGGTGGTCCCTGGGGCCGAAGATTCAATGTGAATTTCGACGACAGCATTGCGTTTCTGTGTTCACTTCGAAAGAAATAGTAAGGTATTGAATGATCAAAATACTTGCAATATTTTTAAAAAGATGTCTCAGAGTCAATGTTACAAACGTTTAATGATGTACAGGGGTTGAAAATGAAATATTTTTGTAAATCAAAATACAGTTGGAAATTTCGAATACCCAAGTTACACATGTGGTTTTTATCCCTGCATAGGAGGCTAATTAATCAACTCAAGTGGCTCAGGACATCGACTGATATCTCCGCAGTTCCTTTGATTGGGAGGATTGAAATTATATAGAAATTAACCAGGCTCAAATCAAAGAAGCTTCTGACTACATAAAATATTACATTTACAAAGAATAATATACTGTACAAATTGTATTATATTGGTATAATTATGAGTTAGTCAAGGATTTCTATGCCGATTCAGTACAGATTTTATCAGTATTCAAATTAATTGTGTTTGAATTTGTTAGATAATTAATAAAACGCTAAAACAAAGCGTACACAAAAGATAAAAAATAGCATAATCACACATTAAGCGGCCCTTTAACAATTCTAACTTAAGAAAAGTAGTTATAGACTGATGGGTGAGTGTTGTAGGCTGAGAGTGATCTTAAATCTCTGTCTCTAAGTGTTGACAGCTTACAAGTGTGCAAACTGCATGATTCACATGTTTTATCAAACGACCACTACGATCAATTAATTAATAAAATTCGTGCATCATATTATGGACGCAATGGGCATTTGTATTGAGTGGATACGTCATGTAATAGTCTTCTCATATACATCAATTTATTTAGAATTTACTTGAATCAAATATGAAACCATCTTCCTCACACAAAAAATTTTCTTACCAGAATATAACCAGAAAATTTATGTCTAAAGTTTATCACCATAATTCAAAGCTAAGTGAAATAGTTAAAACTTATTAAAGGGCAAATATCGCTTTCATTAAGTAAACAATTATCGATACCTCGATTCGACAACATTTTTATTAGAGGATATTTAAGGTGTCATTTAAAGTTATTTGTGTAATTATTCTTAGTCTAAACTGGAGAGCCAAGCATACAGTTCTCCTTTGCAGCCAAAGAAAAAGAACTTCAAAACCTCAGTACCCTTCAAACCTTTAAAGAGCTACCCAGTTATCTCCAAATCCAACCCACATAAATTCACCATTCTCTGACATCGAGAATATGGCAATAGTTATCGATATCAACGATTTTTATGCGGTGTGAAACAATACCATGTGTATCCTGGTTGCTTCGGTCACGCCATTAGGAACTGACATTATCACGACTGGCCCGACTATCCATTTTAAACTATGAATCGTAAGAACAAAAAATTAAAAAAATTATGCTGTGTGGGCACCGAAGAGAAAAGCTTCCGTTAACGGTACGCAAGAGGGCATCGATAAAAAGCGAGCTCCTTAGGTGGACTACATGTACACACACGTCCGTTGTCCTCCGCTAGAGGGCGTTTCGCTTGATGCGTCCGAAGAGTGTGAGGAACTGCGCACAGTGGGTGCTAAGAGTTCCAAGGTCGCTTAAAAATGTTTGATTGAATGATTGATTTAGTGATTTCCGACGCGGAAACAGCTACGTCAACAGACGCACGTCAACATTATGGACATACCTTTAAATAATAATAATAATAATTACTATTATTATTATTACTATTATTATTACTATTATTATTACTATTATTATTATTATTATTATTATTATTATTATTATTATTATTGGAAGCTGTGATTATTACATTCAATATATTGAAATTATACCACCCCCTTGAAATAGCGGTGCTTGTTTTAGAAGTGTTTCGTACAAAACATTCTCGTTTGATGTAAACAAAAATTACTACAAGAAAGGTCTTACAAAAGTTACAGTACAAAAACCTGAAATTACAAAAAAATAATATAAATTATACAAACATTATTCAATATTACTACATGAAATGACATATTCAGTTCTTCAGCTCGCAATAAATTTAAATAGGAGTGTCAGCGGCTAATAAAGATTTGTAATCAGATAAATTAAAAGTACCGTTTTGTATTAGGTGTTTAATTTTAAAATGAAATTTAATTCATCATTGGTATCCGTGCGTCGTAGAAGTCAGCCGCCTGGGCCGTATCAGGATTTGTCAGCCATCTGCAACTCTGAGTCCCTGTGATATACCTAATGTTCGCCGCACAGCAATTTCTTGAGAAGCATGAAAAGTTACAAATCGCTGAGGGGCGAGATCCGGACAATAGAGTGGCTCTCAACAGATATTCAGCTCCAGCTGTGAGGTGTTTGATCATCCACCCTCTAGCCGGCTTCCCGCTCTGTCGCGTTGCTGGGGCTCGTCAATCCCTGGTCTTTGCTGAGGTGCCGCTGACCTGCCTCTCAGGTCTCCTGGAGACCCTTTGCCGCCTAACGGGCAAAGCCCTGTCTTGCTCGAAGGTGTAGTCCAGGCACGTCAAAACGCGCCAGCACTAGCTACCTGCCCGTCTGCGGAGCTCGGCTCTCCTAAGGGTGCGGGCAACTTCCCCTGACTACACACTCATTTCTCCTTAAAATCCAGGGGATTTTAGATAAAAGGGGTGTACACGCGGAAGCTGAAGCGGTAAGACACGGTGAATAGTGGCTTCGTACGATAATGTTTGTCAGATTTTTTCTAACAACAACCGAGAATTGTTTTATGCATATATTCTTCACTACTTATTACTATTGATTATTTTCTTACTAAATTCTTCGTTAAACATCTTTGCAAAGTGACAGAATGTGTTTGAATGGCGAATTCTTTCTTTGTTTTCGTTTCGTGTCGTGTTATTAAATCATTCAAATATTTTTATTGTATTTAGCAATAACGTAAAATAAATTAACAGGTCTCTAAAAGTAAACAATGTACGCTTACGGACAGTGCTTTTAACATACTGGAATATTGGTCTGTTGAACCTTCTAACATGACGTAGAAACTTCAGGGTTTTATATCACTCTTACGTAAATCAAGATTCTTTTGATTCAATTGTCTTTTTTTATTATATTCTCAATTAAGTTGAAATTGGACTGATGTATTATTTCATTTTAATACATTATTTCTTTGCTTTAAAAAGAAAATCGGAATTAATATAGCTGAATTTGTGACAATAACTGTCACGTAACTCTCCAAAAGACTATCGTGGGTCAGGTATTCAGTGGCGTTTCGCTTTTCCGTAGCGTTTGTACAACTTTTACTTTTAAATCTCGCGCCAGTTTCTTTGGACGCAATGCCCGCGAACTCTAAAAAGCTTTTTCCCTTGGCCGCGACCTTGACATGTCTGGTGTAGTCGTTACAATTTTTCCAGCATTCTGAATTTTGAATTCACAAGTTCAAATTTTAGTAATTAACAAGGCCTACCACGAGGATTTCTTAAAATCTTACTGAAATAGTTAAAATGTTACATGATGTTTCTCAACCATTCTGAACAAGTGTGTCCTCTATGCAGGTCTGGAAAGTCCACAAGGAAGGGGAAAATCCTTGACGAGGCGAGGTGTAGTGCGGCGTGGCATGGTCTTAAATCTCGTGGCATACGTGCCGTGCCGACACATGACATAACATGACGTGGACATCGTGTGCAGTGACTGTTCGGTAACGAGATAAGATTTGATGTGACTCGATGTATCGTGATGTGGTATAATGTGGTGTTATGTGATGTGACGTGATTTTACGTTCGCGGTAATGTAACTTGACCTCCAAACTCCGAGATTTTTGAAATTTTCTCAAACCACACACTTACAATTTTCTGAAATTTTGGCCCATTTCGTTCAGTTTGACCTACTGTGCGCGGTCTCTCCAGCGCGGGTGGCGTGGCGTGGCGTGGCGCGGCGTGGCGTGGCATTGCGCTCGCCGCCCGCCAGCTATCAGTGCCACGCCATCGCACATGGTGGCGGCGCGCGGCGGCCACGCTCGCCTCCGCGCACTCACACGCGCGATTCTGCGATTACGCCTCCGCCGCTAGATTGGCTGCCTGCATTCCTGGGCGGCGCGCGGGAGACGCGCGTGGGTGGGCGGAGCGGGGAAGGTGCACGTGGAGAGGGGAAAGTGCAGACAGAGTGGAGAATATGTAGGCGGAGCGGGGAAGATGTAAACACAGCGGGGAAAGTGCAGGTGGAGAGGAGAATGTGCAGGCAGAGTGAGGAAGATGCAATCACAGCGGGAGAAACGGAGAAGAGAAGACGGAGCGGGAAAAGAAAAGACGGAGCGGAAAAGCGCAGGCGAAGCGGAGAATGTGTAAGCGGAGCGGCGAAGGCGCAGGCAGAGCGAGGAACAAGTAGGCGGAGATGGGAAAGCGCAGGCGCATCGGGGAATGGTCAGGCGGAGCGGAGAATGTGCTGGCGGGAAAGGCACAGGCGGAGCGCAGAAGGCGCAGATGGTGCGGGGAAAGGCGGAGTGAGGAAAGCGCAGGCGCAGTAGGGAAGGCGCAGGCGGAGTGGGGAAAGTGCAGGTGAAGTTGTAAAAGTGCAGGTGGAATTGGGAAATTGTAGGCGGCGCGGGGAAAGTGTAGGTGGCGCGAGGAAAGTGTAGGCGGTGCGGGAAAAGTGTAGGCGGCGCGGGGAAAGCGCAGGCGCAGCAGGGAAGGCTCAGACTGAGCGGATAATGTGCAGGCGGAGCACAAAAAGCGCAGACGCAATAGGGAAGGCTTAGGCGGAGCGGGTAAAGTGCAGGCGGAGCGAGGAAAGTGGAAGAGCAGTAGGGAAGACTCAAATGAAGCGGGGAAAGTGCAGGCGGAGCGGGAAAAGCGCACGCGGAGAAGACTCCGATGGAACAGGGAAATTGCAGGCGGAGCGGGGAAAGAGCAGTGGGGAAAGCGCAGGCGGAGCGGGGAAGGCGTAGGCGAAGCGGGTAAAGAGCAGACGGAGCGGGGAAAGTTCAGGGGTAACGGAGGAAAGGCAGACGCAGCAGAGAAGGCTCAGACGGAGAAGGGGAGGCGCAGGCGAAGCGAGGATAGTGCAGGCGAAGTCGGGAAAGTGTAGGTGGCACTGGGAAAGTGCGGAGCGGGAAAGGCGCTGGCGAAAACGTAGATGTGCCGATATGACGTTTCTAATTGGGACTAGAGAGAAACGAGAAGGGGCAACGACGAGAAGAGAAAAACGGATGGTAAAGTATTCACTTCTCAAATGTCATTTAATGTGGCACGTCAACCAAAGAAATTGTAAAATTGTGACTTGTTTGAAATAGTACGATTGGGAATCCATTACTGGTCAGAAAATTATGACATTTTTTCAGATATATGTGAAGTGGAAGTATATTTAAAAGTAAAAGTAAACTTATTCGAGACTAAGTATCGACGAGTGCTAAAAAACCTTAGAATAAATATTGTATTAACTAATTGAGTAGTGAAACTAAGGATGTAATGCTGGAAACTCGTAAGACATTACACGGTAATTTAAAATATTACGTTTATTTTACTATTAAAATATTTCACTAAAAGCAGATAATGAATTGAGAGATGAATCTGAGAATATTTGATGTACGTTTAGCAATTTGAAATAAGAACTTTGTTTTAATTTTGATTAAATATTTAATTTCGTTCTTGTGAAAAGTTGGCGGTGAGCGTTAATTAGAAGACGTAACGAATAAATATTTGCGATGACGTAGGGGAAGACTTGATGTTGAAATGAAGCAGGGGTGATGAACACTGGGTTGATATAAATGAGGGAGGTAACAAAAACCGAAGGATATGAGTGACAAGTCTCATCGAAAGCGGAAATGATTATAGGTGTTATGAAGTGGAAGAGACGGAAGTGGCGATGTGGGTGGGGAGATGGTGGTGGCTGATGATGTGAAAAATTCAGATGACAGAATTGTTTGGTTCATATGCGTGGTAGAGGTTGTGAGAACAAGCTCGTACACGAAGTTCGGGAATGAGGGTGGGTGTATAGCGATGCCCAGGATTCTCTAAACTGTTTCTTTCCTAAATCTGCAGCTCAACATCTAGGAACGTTATTGAGTCGACAATATTGATATAAAAGGAATGACAATGAAAAGCAGATTGAGGTGAAGTTGGACTTACCAAGCGACAGAAAAGAAATGTAACCATCTTTATTTATGAAAATTTGATTTTTTATTCTCTCAATACATTTAAAATTTGAAAAAATGAAGTTTTAAGAACGATTACAGAATATAATATAGATTTAATAATGCAGATTTGTTTTTCAGAATTTAAGTAGTATATGAGTTAATGTAGGGATTACAGAATTTTGAAAATGTGCTCACAATTCACTTTTCCCCATAGCACTTCATACGCAGTTTTAACTGCTTTTTGACGTAAAATAAAATAAAATAAAATAAATAAATAAATACATGAAACACTTAAAGCTTTTTGTGTATTTTGTTTATTTTCTGTAAAAAAGCAAATACTCTTGAGTGTGTTTTGAAATCGCGCTCGTCGCAGAACAAACATCTTTAGAAGCATAAATAATGCCATTTACAAATAAGGTGCCGTCAAAACTAAAGACGTCTCCTGCTGAGTTTATATTAAGGAGTCAACAGGAACGCTCTGATGGCGGTGTGAATGCTAAGACGAGTGGCGGTTAATTATCGACGGCGGCAGTATTGAGAAGACAGGCAGGTCTACAATACGTGGCTAAACAAAATGATGGCTGCTGGATCCATGTACCCAATAGGATACACGAAGCACGAAAACAATAAAGCGAATTACTTCACATTAACAGAACGATATTCTAAACGTTGATATCTTGAACCATAGAATAGTACAATTATCAAATATTTCAAATTATGGAAGCTTGAGCATCGTAACCAACAATTTTAAAACAACGCGAAAAAAATGAATGAAATTCTAAAAATTATGGAAATCTTTTTTTTTTTTGACGTCACAACAGCAACGATAGCATCAGAATTAACTACCAATACATTTCTATTTAACTTCCCTTTCTACTTAAATACTGCCCATTCATTGACATATGCAGAAACAGAGGTACACTCCCGTAATGCCGAGGATGTGATGGCTTGCGGCCGTCGGGATGCTGCGAGATTTCACGGAATTTGCATTACAGAGTTCCACTTAATTGATCTGGTAATACCATCATAATTATTTTCTAATATTTTGCAAGGTCTTTACCCTTTTTGAACTCCCCCTTCAAGGCATTGGGTGATGAGACAGCCCAGGAAAGGCGGCCGCAGAGGGGAGGCTGCAATGGCGACGGAGCCGGTGGAGATGGCCGTCAGGAATGGAGTGGGCGACTAATGATGGCGGCGGTGGTGGTGGCGGTGGCGGTGGCGGTGGCGGTGGCGGTGGCGGCGGCGGTGGCGGCGGCGGTGGCGGCGGCGGTGGCAGCGGCGTCCCTGCTGGACACAGGGGCACGAAAAAAACAAGTCCATCCGTGCAGAGAAAGATGACTAATCTGATTTTAAGTATAAATTGATGATAGCGTCTGAATTATTGGTGTGTTTTGTAATTGTCACTGCAGCATTAATGGATCTGATGCGATTAAATACGAGATCCAATCGACTGATAAGCGTAATCAAATAATTGGACGCGGACTCCGTTGGCGAACCGGAGAGATGGCGTAACGTAGGGGAGGCATTGCTAATGGTGAGGGTGACAGTAAATCCAGGGTCGCTTCCATGTTGGCGGTGTGTGCGGTGATTGCATGACGGCAATGGTGATGTAGTAATGTGGTGATGAAGATCGGTAATCTCAATGACGGTAAAAATGGATGATATTAATGGATGGATGTGTAGATGGGATCAGCGTTGATGAAATAATTATTTTTGTGGCTGAAAAAAATATGGGAAATTTGTTTACAATCGTACACATAGTGTGGTTGCTCGACTAGTCGATGAGGAATGCTTGTAGAGGTAGGCAAAGATGAAGGTTTGTTCAACAAAAGAGGAGGTGAAGTAGCAGCAGCAGTAGGAGGAGGAAAATTCGGAGAGGCAGTAGGAAGAGAAAAATGGAGAGGAGGAAAGTAATTAGGATGAGACGGCGAAGACGGATCAGAAAAATTCACGTGAATGTGTATAAGGTAGCTCAGTCAACGATATAAGGTAGTCACAGGAGACGGGCATGATCGGAAAGAAATCTGAAGCAAATGTAACACAGAAGATTGGGTCGGCAGAAGCAGTGGCGAGGACAAACAGAAGCAGCAGCTGCAGAGAAGGAAGTAGGAAGAGAAAATATAAAGAGAAAGAGTAGAAGGAGAAGGGAAAGAGTAGAAGGAGAAGAGAAAGAGTAGAAGGAGAAGAGAAAGAGAAGAATGAGAAGAGAAAGTGAAGAACGAGGAGAACAAACAGAAGGAGGAAAAGAATGAGGATGAGTCAGCGAAGAAAGATCAGAAAGATTCACGACAGTGCATACAAGACAGAATAGACGCCAGGGAAAGCAGAAAAAGGTTCTCAGAAGTCGCACACGATCGGAAAACAGTATGAGGGAAATGTAACAGAGCAAATAGGGTCGGTGGCAACAGAACGGAGAAGACGCCTGAAACATCGGCAACGAGAGGTCCAGAATCAGCAGTGGAGGTGGCGGTAAATGCGCGGATGGAAGTGGTGGTAAGAGGGGTAATGATGAGTGTGGGAGGAGAGTCAAAGTCAGAGGAGGTGGATGTAGTGACGCAAGTTGTGAAGCTAGCGCTGGAGCGGGATGTGATCGACGAAGCGGCGGCAGTGGAGACGTTGAAACTGGCAGCGCGAATGTCATCTAAAGTCGGCATCGAAGTTGGCGGAGGAAACGAGATGACTATCGCAGCCGACATGAGAGACAACAGCAGAGAAGAGGATGGGGAGAATTAAGAGATCGAAGGGGTCGAGGATCACGTAAAAGACGAGGGACGATGGACGATGAGGATGAAGTCGAAGACGAAGAGACGGAGAAAGCCGAGATGACGTCAACGTCATGGCAGAATTTGATGTTGAGCGGTTGAGCGGTTCGGTGAAGATACCGAAGTAGCGGCCGAGTCGAAGATAGCGGAGACCGAAGCGATCGCTACGGCAGAGGTGGCGGCTGCTGAGACAGCGGCGACGAAAGCAAAGGTATGTGGAAGAAGAGAAGGTGGTGGATTACTCAGAGAAGATATCGGTGCAGAGGCAGTGGAGGCGGCAACGTCGGAAGCAAAAGCGTTAGCGAGGGAGGCACCTGATGCAACTAGGATCAAGTTAGCGCGGTCGCAGGCTATGATGGTGGAGGCCGAGGCGACTCGGGGCAGGCAGCGGCAAAGGCATAGGCGGAAGAAGAGACGGAGGTGGAGAAGCAGGCGAGATAACAGAGAAGGAAGGAAACAGGCGATGACAGCTGAAATCGTCAACGCACTGCACGTGGCAGACGCGGTGGAAGTGATTGGTTTGGCGCTTACGGCGGCGGTGATAGTGGTGGTAGTAATGCTGCAGAAGACGGAAGTGACAGAGGTGATGGTGGTAATAATACATGGTGGCGGCAGAAAAGACGGAAGTGATATCGTTGGTGGATGAGGTGAGAGAGGAGGTTGCGACGTTGCATGCGAAGGCGGTAGATGGAGCGACAAGTCCAGGAGGGACGCTGTGGTGGTAGAGTAGCAGACGATGGCAACGGAGAAGGAAGGAAACAGGCGATGGCAGTTGCAATAATCTACCCACTGGACGTGGCAGACGCGGTTGAGGTGATGGGTTTGGCGCTTACGGCGGCGGTGATAGTGGTGGTAGTAATGCTGCATGAGACGAAGTGAAAGAGAAAGTTGGGGAGGTGATGGTGGTGATAATGTGTAGTGGCGGCATAAAAGACGGAAGTGTCATCGGTGGTGGAGGAGGTGAGAGGAGGTTGCGACGTTGCAAGCAAAGGTGGTAGAAAGGGGGGCGCCAAGCCCAGGCGCGTCGGAGGCGGCGACGTCTCGTCGGCGGCGACGAGTCGACCGGGCAGGCAAGGGCAAAGGCATAGGCAGAAGATCAGACGGAGGTGGAGACGCATGCGATGGCAACGGAGAAAAAAGGAAACTGGCGTTGGCAGTTGAAAAGTGGCGATGACCATCGTCGACGCATTAGAGGAGGCAGTCGCGGCGGCGGTGGCGACATAGGTGATGCCGTTGATGCATGCAGTAGCGGTGATATGGTGGTAGTAATACTGCATAAGTCGGAAGTGATAGAGGAGGTGGCAGAGGTGACAGTGGTGATGATAATGCGAGATGGCGGCATAAAACACGGAAGTGTTATCGGTGGTGGAGGAGGTAAGAGAGGAGGTTGCAACGTTGCAAGCAAAGGCGGTAGCGCGGGCGACGCCTAGGCCAAGCTCGTAGGAGGCGGAGGCGGCGGTGGAGGCGGCGGAGGCGGCGGCGGAGGCGGCGGAGGCGGCGGCGGCGGCGGAGGCGGCGGAGGCGGCGGCGGAGGCGGCGGAGGCGGCGGCGGTGGTGGAGGCGGCGGCGGCGGTGGAGGCGGCGGCGAAGGCGGTGGCGGAGGCGGCGGCGGAGGCGGCGGCGGCGGCGGTGGCGGAGGGGGCGGAGAAGGTGGCGGCGAAGGCGGCGGCGAAGGCGGCGGCGATGGCGGCGGCGGAGGCGGCGGCGGCGTCTCGTCCGTCGGTGGCGACGGCAGCAGGCTCCGCTTGGAACAAGGCAGGGCCTGCGCCGTGGGCGCGGATCGTAATGAGAAAATAATCGCAGGGCGTGAAACGCCGATCGGCGCGGGCGCGAGACTCCCTCTCCCCTTTCCCCTCCCCCTCCCCCTCCCCCTCCGATCTCCCCGCCTCGCGCAGAGGTAATTTGCCTCCTCAAGGTACAGTCCTCCCAGGCGCCGAGGGCCTGTCACGACGACGAAACACAGCCGACGGGTACTCACCTCCAACACATTGTCGTCCCGTTTGATCCTCAACTATATTATTATTATTATTATTATTATTATTATTATTATTATTATTATTCGTATTATTATATTGCCATTATTATTATTATTATTATTATTATTTTCTTTGCGCTTCGGCCATTACCGACCTTCGACCATTACGTTCTCTTTCGACCGGCCATTACGTTCTCTTTCGACACCCAGTCATATTCGCGAAGAGGGATTAACGTGTGTCATAGGGATCAGCTTTTTGGCTGTATCCCTTGGTAAGACAAGGTTGTTAAACCTTTAATTTTGTATTATGAAGTGATAGGTTGATTATGATGAGAGGTGATCGTGGCTTTATCAACCATTTCAGCATTCGCCTGTATGACGGAGGGGAACCACGAAAATCCCGGTCAGGATGGCTGGCCCGGGAGTCAAACACCGGCCATCCGACTATGTCGGGAGGCGCACTGCTCACTGAGCCCCTTCGCTCGGTATTATTATTATTATTATTATTATTATTATTATTATTATTATTATTATTATTATTATTATTCTTTGCGCTTCGGCCATTACCGACCTCGCTACATGTTCTCTTTCGACACCCAGTCATATTCGCGAAGAGGGATTATCGTGTGTCATAGGGATCAGCTTTTTGGCTGTATCCCTTGGTAAGACAAGGTTGTTAAACCTTTAATTTTGTATTATGAAGTGATAGGTTGATGATGATGAGAGGTGATCGTGGCTTTATCAACCATTTCAGCATTCGCCTGTATGACGGAGGGGAACCACGAAAATCCCGGTCAGGATGGCTGGCCCGGGAGTCAAACACCGGCCACCGACTATGTCGGGAGGCGCACTGCTCACGGAGCCCCTTCGCTCGTTATTATTATTATTATTATTATTATTATTATTATTGTTATTATTATTATTATTATTAATATTATTATTATTATTATTATTATTATTACATGCTTGTAATAAAATGATTAAAATGATTATTATTACTATTATTAACCCCTATATTCCCGACTAACAATTTTTTTTGGCAGTTAGTTATAAAATCTTCAACTAACGCTCTTTCTATATAGAACACTCTCTCTCAGAAACAAAAGGAAAGCAAAAATTCTTCTTTCGATTACGTGTCGATATTGGTTTTGTTTCAATGCCTTATTGAAATTCCTGGATTGTAACACGATCTCTACCCACGAGGTCGAACAATATTAAACAGACGTCACGTTTTCTCATCGAAAGACGAACCTCGTACATCAGCACGTGCTCGTTCGGCAAAGGAGTGCTATATTAAGGTGCTAGAGAAATAGACATATTGAGGTATACACTCACGAATAGCACGAACTATGCTACGAATATTTGATGTCGTAGTGCGGAAATAAGCGAGAAACACTGAAAAGGAAATGTCTACGATAAAGTATCGCAACTTCTGTCTGTTGTTTGAAGGCCGCGTTAATGGATCCTCGTTGTTGAATGCGAGCTGCATTCGGACCCGGGTGCAGAACTGTCATGTGCACAGAAAGGCCGGAAGTCACTTTATTAACACGTCCTTGCGCCGGGCGTACATGCTAATACTGATTACAGCACATGTTGCTGCCTTCTCGCGTTTTGCAAAGTAGTTTCCAGAAGTACGTGAGTGACATTCTGACTGATATAAAATGTAATGTCGTCGTGAACAAATGAAACTGTGACGCAGTAAAACAGACTATGTAATGAAGAAGCCGGAGAATACGCAATTTGTGTACCTCTCTTTATGAGTATTGAGCTTCATGAGTAGAAACTAAAGATCATCGAATAAAGAGGTTTCTTTGTTATATATCATTTTAAAATACACGAATTTTAAAGTGATTGAATTACAAAATTAAAAATGCGATAAATGAGGTTTGTTAAATATTCTTATAATGTGCCTACTGTGAACATTATACGTTTATGATATGCAGGAAGTCAGAGTTTTTAATGTATTAAAGACTCAACATTTCTGAAGATGCTTTATTTTTAAAAGTTCAAAGATAAACAAATAAAACTGTACAGAGAATTAATGAAAATTTGTTTCAAAATGCTCCCTTATTATAGTAGCTTTTTTCATATCCGTATTGGTTAACATAGAAAATTCATATTTCCAATCTATTTGCACTTTTCTACTTTACCACTTTCAACGTCCTCTCTCCAAGTATGCTAGACACAATTTAAGTATAGAAATGAATTTTATTACAATAGTGTATGTCCGTTCTACAGTAAATATCTCCACAAATAGTCGTTGAGAGACTACGTGTTTACTGTCCAAAACCAAAAGCGGATCACTTGCTTCATAATCAGAGATCTTCCTGCTACGAATTCGAAGCTCTCTTTTCCCTGAAATTGAAGCCACAGTAAAGTACGAACGAAGGAGATTTCTAGAAATCTGAACTCTCCTCGCTGGTACACACAGCTACAAAGGCTCGGCTTCGAGGCTGCTTATCGTGTTAGGAGGATTCCAACTTAAGCTGCTGTTTTGTACGTGGTGGCAGCGAAATCTCTCTTAGTTTCCTACGGTTTTACTCAGTGAACTGTAAAGTAAAGCTAACAAAAGCGAATCCGAATCTTGACGCTTATATATTTTCTCATGGTTCATTCAAGTCTTCCAAGCTATTACAAAGAAAGGCAGTATTGCGGAAAGGACGTCAACGAGAACCTCTGAATTTAACACCATGAAATATTTTTTATTGAATTTTTGACAAAAAAATCTTCCTCAATTCTAAACGGGCAGGGTTAATGACCAACAAATAATTACAGTTGTAATTCCTAATATTTTGAATACGCATTTCAATGCAGGTAATCCAAACTAGTATCATGGAACTGCCATATACTAGTAGATAAATGCCAACGAAACGAAGTAGAATTAATTATCCATTTTGAAAAAGTGAGAAATGCATGTAAAAAATAATTAGAACAAAGGAAGTCGGCGCGTAGGGGAAACTGAAATAAACGTGAGAGTTCAATAACTTTTTACCACAAACGTCACACACATGAACACACACAACCACACGTGTACAATCCCACACGAAAACACAGGAACATACCTACACACACAGACACACACACACACACACACACATTATTCAACCCTCATAAATAATGTACTTTTCATAATTACATCCTCTATTCCCAGCATTTCTCCAAACCACCATCTCCCCGAGATATCTCAACCACATCACTCTAAATCTTCTCAGCGTTGTGGATATGCCGCATAAGCGCCTGGGTTCGCCCGCTTTGCGAAAACCGATACACACAACAACCTCCCTAGCGTTCAAGTGCGGAGCCTCCGAGATACCGCCGACATAATAAAGTACGGACAAAAGCGCCTATTATTTGACAAACCGCCAGCCGTATCTAACCAAGCCGCTTATTTACGCGAACTGTAATCGCAGACCGACCGACCTCCCGCTGCTCTGCCCCTACCCGCCCCACTCATTCCTCCCCTTCGAGTCCCGCCCCGCCCCGCCCCACCCTGCCCCTCCTCCTCCACCCGCCCAATCCGCTCCGACCCGCTCCGACCCGCTCCGACCCGCTCCGACCCGCTCCGACCCGCTCCCCCGCTCCGACCCGCTCCGACCCGCTCCGACCCGCTCCGACCCGCTCCGACCCGCTCCGACCCGTTGCAACCCGCTTCAATGCCCCCTGCACCCGTCCGGTGGGCCACACCCAATCCACCGTCTCTCCACTCAGCTCGCTCTACTGTGGCTCTATCCCGCTTCCTTCCATTTTGCACGCCCTCGTCGCCTCTTCTCACTCCCTAACAATTCGTATCATGCTTCACCTCTCTTCACTTTACTTTTCTGCTGCACACATCTCTCTACCCCCTCCATCCTGCTAGTATCGCCCGCCCGCGCCGGCCTGCCATGCACTCGCCCGTCCGTCCACTCGCCCACTCGTCCACACGCCCGCCCACCCAGTCGCTCACTCGTCCACACGCCCGCCCATCCACTCGCCCACTCGTCCACACGCCCGCCCATCCACTCGCCCGTCCGTCCACTCGCCCATCCGTCCACTCGCCCATCCGTCCACTCGCCCATCCGTCCACTCGCCCATCCGTCCACTCGCCCATCCGTCCACTCGCCCATCCATCCACTCGCCCATCCGTCCACTCGCCCATCCGTCCACTCGCCCATCCGTCCACTCGCCCATCCGTCCACTCGCCCATCCGTCCACTCGCCCATCCGTCCACTCGCCCATCTGTCCACTCGCCCGCTCGTCCGCTCGCCCACTCGTCCACTCGCCCGCCCATCCGTCCACTCGCTCTTCCATCCACTCGCCCGTCCGTCCGCTAGCCTGTCCGTCCACTCGCCCATCCGTCCACTCGCCCGTTCGTGCACTCACCCGTCCGTCCGCCGCACTGCGTGCTCTCTATTTTTCTTCATTCCCTCTTGAGCGGCCGCGACGTCTCTTCTCAACCTAAAGGACTCCTCGCCTCCCTTCGCTTAGCCTCTCTGTACTTTTCCCCGGTGACTCATATTTGGCCTCTCCATTCCTCTTTGCCCCGCAATTCTCTAATCTGACCCGTTGCACCTCTCACCTACTCTTACTACCTGCCTTCGACCCGGTCTACTCTGCATCGTCTCACTTCGTTCTGATCTATCCCGCTCCAACCCTCAGCTCCACCCGATAAACACCTCACTGACAGGCACCGTACGTTCACTACAGATCCTCCTCTTTCTGCTCCTCCCTCCATTTCACTCGATCTCACTCTGTCCCACTCCGACCCGCTTCTCTTCGCTCGCCCCACTCTTCCGCTCCGTCTTGTCGCATCTCGTTTCTGCCAGCTTTGTACAATTCCTCCCCGCTCTTCCACTCCATTATCTGCCGCACCTAATAACTCGCCTCGCAACACGCCGTTCGCAGCTTCCCGATCTGTTCCACTCCTCTCCGTTCCACACAAAACCACTGCGGACTGCTGTTCTCCGATCTCCACCGGCTGATGTGCTTTAGGGCATCAACTGCCACTGCAGTGCCTCTGACCGAGAAGATACAGGGTTCGAGTTCCGACAGTGGCAGGTTTTTTGACGTAACGCGGATCAAATTAAGCCGCTATCTGGACGAAAATTCTAGCGGTCGGTCGCTAAAGATCTGAAGCTTTGATATTTTCTTCTATAAACCCCAGAAGAATACCGGAGCAGTACCGTAACAAACGGGTCATAGATGGCCCGCGATCTTTTCTTCCTCTTCCTTGTCCTTTCCACACCTCTTACTTACACACACTTACACTTACACGCACTACACTACTACATACGAATGTTGAAAGGCCAGTCGTGAACTTTCAACTTGTCCCGGCTGTGGCGATATCCCGCTGATAGGAGGTACCTGGATGGGGAAAACCCTTGCAAGCTGACGTTATCTCGGCGCCGGATTTCACCATCTAGCGGGAGAAGGACGTCACCCCATCCATGACAAAAAAACACACACACTACACTTACGAGACTAATGACCATAGCAGTTGATGCTCACGGAAACACGATACAATCCATCTCCGCTACCGGTAGCGGTAGCTCAGTGCATCAACTGATGTCACTGCAGTGCCTCTGACCGGGAGCGTAGGTTCGAGTCCTGATGACGGCAGGATTTTCGACACTAGCTTTTCAGCTAGGTCCAATTCAGTCGCTGTCTGGAGGAGAATTCTAGCGGCCGGCTGCTCTGATCGGTAGTTTTCCGTGGTTTCTCCGATCAACACCAGGCGAATGCCGGAGCAGTACCCTAACAAACGGGCCACGGCCCACGCGCGATCTGTCCTTCCCCTTCCTTGCCCTATCTTCTTCCCTTACACACTCACACTAACATGCAATACACTACCACATATTCCTGGAGACCGGTCGGGAGCTTAGAGCTTGTCCTGGCTGAGGCGGTGCCCTGCTGGTGGGAGAGTCCTGGTTAGGGGGAAACCCCACTAACCGACGGTAGGTCGGTGCCGGATCTCGCCATCCAGCGAGAGGAAAATCACCGCTATCTCCCGAGAAAAAAGCATGCACTACACTAACGGGACTAATGACCGAAGCAGTTGACGCGCCCAGAAACACGAAAAAATCAACCAAAATCCAACTCCGCTCTTCTCCTCTCCTGCCTGCGCCTCCGCGGTCGCACGCCCTTTACCACGCTTTCCGCCACTCACCCATTGCAAAGTGGGCATCACCGGTCGTGCCGACGGACGGGACGCGGCGTCCGCGGTTTAGGACCATTGGCGCCCCGCCCTCAAAAAGGCCTCCAAATTGAGCATTTGGAGAGTGCTAATTTTATCCGCTTTAACGACTCGCTACAAACTACTCGTCTAATGAGCAATTCACCTAAATTGCTAGGTCGGCGGGTGAGCGAAGGCCCGGCAACCGCGATGGTGGGCTGCCAAACGAGGGGAGGGGCGGAATCCTTTTCTAAGTGGGTTCGTTGTTTCGATTAGTTTTGAGTAGTTTTCGTTATTGTTCTGATTGGTAAAGTAATTCGAGAGTAAATATTTTCAGATTTCCATAGATGTTATGTGATTTTGCTCACATGAATGTAACATTATTTTTTGATGTGTTAAAAACGATACATAATGATTAGAATTCGTATACCTTGACAGTTGAAAAGAATTAACAGAAGATGAAGTTAATAAAGAGCGAATAATAACAATGCGTTTTTCAAAGGATCAATTATTAAGAAAATTCTTCGGTGAATGATTTCACATAAAATGTACTCCATTACACAGTTAATATCTACGTGGCATACATATTATAATGTGTGGTAATCTGAAATAAACGTACTCAAAACAGTGGATATGTGCAGATTAAGTTGCACCTCATAAGTTGCGAGACCCTTAATAATCATGAATTATATTCTTGCTAAATAACAAAAGACTACATCAATCTTTAAATAAATATCCAATAACTGTGAAATCCTATATTTAAAAAGTGCAATTATTGATTCAATACCTAGTAATTTTCCAACCGTATAGTTGTGTATAGTTACTTCACTTGTGATTCATAGTTACGATGTTGTCCCCATAGTGAGAAGCGGTCCCCAACCACAACTAATACAGGAACTATCGTCCAAAGATGATCTTCTAACACGTTACTCCCGAACGAACTATCTTCCGCGTCGAGCAGAAAATTAAAGTGACAGCAGCGTAGGCGTCAAGAGGCTGCAAATGAGGGCGTTATGACTCCGGCGTGCGAGCGTTTTTGCTTTGATGGCCCACCCTCCGCGGTTATTCCCCGAACCGATGTGGAGACGTCGGTTCCTCCTCCGAGTTAATTGGCCTTTCTTGGAACTTAACTAAAAGGCAATTTCACGGACGGGGTGCTTTATTGCGGGATCCTTTCTCTTTTTTTCCCTTCGTGGTGCGCTCCAGCCACTGTACGGCCCGTCGCAACGCGGTGGGTTCCTGTGTCGAAGAGGAGTCCCCTGCTGTGCAGTGGTATTCAGTTGGTTTCGACGTTGGGATACTCTCTTCGAATGTATTCATCATACTATTTAGACACTTCGTGATTGGCAGTTCTTTTGAAGTACGTTCTGGTATAATTATGTAATGGGGGATGTTTAAATTCATGAACTGATCTCTGATTGGCTGCTGAATATGAATCGAGAGTTGACATTGTACGAGTTACAAAGATCATATATATATATATATATATATATATATATATATATATATATATATATATATATATATATGAGGAGAATAAGAAGTTAAATTCTATGTTCAAAAGGATTAGTAGGTATACCGGCATTTCATAAGCCATATTACCATTCAACTCATGCAATATTCCAAGGAAAATACTCATCTCGCATTTTCACTTACACTCATTTCATTCCATTTTTTCCCCAATAAACACCAATAAGTAAACATAACACATTTTCCTTCTGCTCTAAAATTTGATTCTAAAATTTTTCTGTGAGTGTAAGCCGGTTATCACAATACTAGAAGTAGGTTCTTCACTTTGCGTACGTAATTTCTATACATGAACTCTCCATTCAATATTCACACATTTCAGTATCTTCATCTTCAATTTAAAAACATACATGTTCAATAGTTCATAAGGTAGTTCAAACACACATGTTCAAACATTTTAGCTCTGTGTTTCGTTTTGTACCCACCATATTGCACATATGCATAAACCTCGTCTTGATGCTGATCACGGAGATAGTACGTACAGCTGTTCAGGTGCCACACAATTGTCTGTGACATTGTTATTCCTGCGATGAATATTCAGTAGCTATTCCCAGAACACACAGTTTATCTCAAAAAGTGCGCATTTCGTTTGGGGAAAAGCACATTCCGAAATATGACAAAACCTGCCATTTCTAAATATGACAAAAAACTCAACTTCACGCTTTCCGGCAGACGTTATCTGTACTTGGACATTCTGCGTAATACGTGTTTCAAAGCAAATACAGACACGTCATTGTCCTGAATTCTCGTCATACAAAGGGAATGTTGATGTGTTTCTCTTCCCAGTAATTCAGTGTAGTAATTGTGTATTTCTTGCGATTTTATGATATAATACTATTTTTCATAAATGTAGTATTGCACTTGTTTTTTTCAATGGTACTTAGATTAATAAAATTACGACGCAATATTATCAATTACCAGATAATGTTAGTCCTACGTTCACAACATAATGAGATATTTCTTTCTTTTTTGCGAATCAGTTATGCTCTATACTACAAATTATATTGAGCATTTATTTCGCAATCAACAGCATATGTGAAGCCACCACAGACGAAGACCTATGTCCGTGGAAGCCAGAATACAAACATATGTGCAGTAAACAATACAAATAAATGCAATGATTTTTTGAGATGATTGAATAGAAAATTTCGTCTACGCAGTTAAGATTTGCGATAATTTTGGAGCATTCACTCTCTACAGAAATCTTTCAATTAACTGTAAATGTGTGAATTAGCTTTCTGACCATAGACAGTGTAATTCAGAAATAACAATGCATCACAGTGTATTGTGACACTTCAGTACACACTGAAGTAAGTACATAAGTGGAGGCAAATTGTAAACAAATGGACTTTTTTGTAATAAGGAATATATTGTCGATCTATCAGTTAAGATGTTAAAGTCCATGTTGATTAAACAATTCATAAACTACACTTATTTTTATTAGGTGCCAGATAGCAAGAAGGGAATTCAATCTTTTCAATGGGATGTCTCTTTATAATATTTTTATCTATTGGCACACTTTTCAAGAATTTGATTTCTGCGAGTAAATAGTATAATTTTCTACATACTCTTTGAACAAAGTTAAATACTATACAAAAAACAACAAGTTTTCTTTTACGCATTGACAGTCTAATATTTTACCTACTTTAAATGCATCCATCAATATTTTGAACATTACATTTAGAAAAGTAGTCCGAGTGTGACAAATTATACACCCCAACTTTATTACCTGATTTTAATAAGTATATATTTGTGGAATTATTTTCTTTGTTCAGTTTGTTAGAAACGTACGATTATGTACTGTATCTCCTTCAAATTTTTCTTAATAATTAAATAAGTATGGGTAAAGGTTTATTTTGAGTTCTGTACATACGAATAGTATAGTTATTTCTAATCGAAAATCGTAATTTTTCCGATGTTAGATACCGCACAGAAACCTACAACCCAACGTTTAAAGTAATTTCAGAAACAATGACAAATAATGTAATCATCTTATTCTATTTCAAAATCAATCATTTTAGATAGAAATACATTATTTCGTGTGATATTTTGTGTATCTACGATTATAGTATACTACATACGAAACAAGCACCGTCTCAGTACAACACCAAGGAACACGATAAATAAATTGTGATCTTAATATTTTTCAAATAAGCCAAACATTTCAAAAATGAGAGCTGAATCTTTGCAAACTCTGCAGAACAAATATGGCAGCTGGACCACAGGGAAAATCAGTTCGAAACCACTAGCCCGGCAAACTCCCGCCCGGCTATCAGTTATTGGTATAAGTAATTAGGCAGAGAACACTTCGTTCTCTCGCCATATTTATCACGCATTTCAAAGCCGGCCTCTTACTCAGATGAAAGGAAAACGCACCGGCGTGAATTTATTATCGATATTTTATTTCATGCGATTCGGGATCGTCCTACTCGTTATCGACTGTTATTTATAGTATAATGTTAATCACGGGTTAATTATACGTTGCTTTGTTTATTATTTATTACTAATGTATGCCTAATGAAGCTATTTATTGCATAATTCGAACGCTGAGCGCTGGCCGGGCGGGCGCCTAAGGGGATCAGGTGTGTGGGTCGCGGACGTCGGTCTTCAGCTGTTTTCAAACCACGCTCTGCGTTCTGCGTCTGTTTTATCTGTGTTGCGCTGGGACGAAATAAAATTACATCGTGATGTAAAATAGTAGCGTGTCTCGGAAATGAAACTTTGTTTTTGTTATATTTTTGTACCAGCGGCAACCGTTTGGCAATTTCAAGAGCAATGCTTATTAACGGACTGCGATGACGAATTCTTGATATTTATTCATGCGTAAAGATTTATTGCAAGATGATGTCAGCAGGCTGCTATTAAAATGGCAGGATACACTTTTTCACTGTACTTACATACATTTATTAGATTTTTATAATCGTTCTCTAGTAGCTTGTATGACCTATGCACTGACGTCGATGTAAAGAAGTTATCTGAATTTTGTACTGAGATATGTTTCATTGACCAGTGAACCAAGTGACGCATATCATTATCATTTTCTGTTCAAACCATCATCAAACTACTCAAACGAAGATTAACAGACTACACTTAAAATGTCAAAGTTGTTTCTTTGATTGTACTTGTATATACGTATTGGGTTTCTATTTGATTTTTGATTGTTTACATGTTTCCTGGAGAGCCTAGAGATTTTGATCGAACGTAAAGAATATTCTATAAGCACTTCAAACAGAGAAATGTTGTATTAATTGATAAAATATGTAAGACACCGAGCCTTCACAAACACGTATCACTTAAAAAGGTAATATGAAATTGTTGCGGGGAAGTTATAGGTTCTCTGAATAAGTGCGTTAAACGTTAAACATTCGTCTGCACGAACCTGTCAAAATTAATCTCAGCAAAAACGTCCAAGCCTAATTGCTCAGAGAAGTAATCAAAGCGAAGCCGAAAGGTCAGTGACCTGCTAAAGTTTATCTGCAGCACCTGCTGTAGATATAGCCCTCACAAAATGTGTACTCGATATTAGCTCCCGTCCTTAAAATTCCTCGTCTAACATCCTGTGGATTAAATCTAACTGGACTCCCATTAGCCTAACTAACGCACGATCCCAATCAACAAATCACCTCAATCATTACATCAATTTATTACCTCACCAAACTGTTCGAAATTACGGAACCATCAATAATTAATAATATGTTTAATTTCAATAAAATTAAGTCCTAAACTCCGCATCATAAATCTGCATTAATAAGTCGGGAGGCTATTAGAGGAGGAAGGAGGCTGATGTTTTTCGGAGGGAGGGAGATAGAAAGAGAAAGTGGGCTTTTGAGGAAAGGGTATGGATGAGATGGAGAAGGAAAACGCGGTGGAAAGAGGAGAGATTCCAGGTGGGAGGAGGAAGCTTGGAAAGAGGAGAGGGGATTAACGAGATTCTGTGGCGCCATCTTTGTCGCGTTCTCCTCCTCCGGACGTCTTCTTCAAGGCCTCCCCGTGCTCACTGCGTAAGCGTTTGATGGCGTGCTCCTGGCAGGGACGAAAGCACAAGGAAACGAAAGATTGGCCCGAGAAGAAATGAGAAGCACCGTCTATCCACTGACGATACATGAAAAGCCGAAGAGTTCGTGATGATAAAGCGAACACTCAAGTGAATATATTGAAGTGAAGGTGTGGGAAAACAAAACTTATATCTTTGCCAGGAAATATTGTAAATGTGAACGAATATTATTAATTATTAATTTAAAAATTAGAATATTTTTTATAAATATCACTATTTAGTTTTGAATTTCAGCCAGAGGGTTGTGTTACTATTCGACTGCCTCTCTGCATCCCTTCGTGTCTTAGTGGTTATGTGTGTAACATAGTGGTCGGTTGTTTTGCTTATTTCTCTTCGAGACAGGTTTGCTTCTGTGGGGATCTGTTCACATTACTGACATCCTATGTACTTGCCCGACAAACTGCCTGCCTGTTTGCCAGCCACATTGACTGTCAGTTTCTTAGTTTGTTTGACTATCTCACCGTCTACCTGCCTATCTGACATTCTCTCCGTCTATTTCACTACATCTCTCTCTCTCTCTCTCTCTCTCTCTCTCTATATATATATATATATATATATATATATATATAGAGAGAGAGAGAGAGAGAGAGAGAGAGAGAGAAAGAGAGAGAGAGTGTGTGTGTGTGTGTGTGTATGTGTATGAGTGTATGTGTGTGTGCGTGCGCGTGCGCGTGCGCATGCGCGTGCAGTTTTCATGAAAGTGCATGAGGAAATGTGGCTAACTGATTCATGTTTTTTTCTTTTCGATTTTATCACTTGTATTTTAAGAGATGTTGAGGTAACTTTATATTTCTTCAAATGGAACTATACATATTATTTAGCCTATTATGTTAAGCGTAAAAAGACGAATCCAATGATTTGATGAGCGTTTTTTCAGTAATTTTGATTTTTTTGCGACACATGTTCAACGTACTTTTTAAATGTTACAGTTCACCAACCAAGGTCGCGCAACGCTCTTCCTACTAGCACGTGCTAGGGGCGTTACAATACCCGTTAAATACGAGTCGCAGAAATACATATGATGAAATAGAAATGAATGCATGTATTAATTAGACCCATTCCTTCATGCATTTCCATGAAAACTGCATTGCAATAGCTTCAACTGTTCAAAAACTGCAGGAGGTACAAACGTTACGTGACTCACTGTATATATATATATATATATATATATATATATATATATATATATATATATATATATAGTTTTTAGTACATAGTTTTATTTCTACAGAGTTAGGTATTTTTTTTTATTCGTGTTAAATATTTGGTACTTTTAAATCTTATTTCTAAACCTTCACATTCTGAAACAAATTGATCTTCCCTTCAGAATCGCATATGTAATGACCTTCACCTTTACAACTAGGACGACCTGTGCGTCCGCAATGCAAGGGAAACGGAAGACCGGGAAGAGGGTGAGGGGGTGGTTGACTGGGCGGGCGGCGGGCGGCGGGCGGCGGGCGGCGGACGGCGGGCGGCGGGCGGCGAACGCTCCAGGGCGCGTAGGGTGTTGTAACACTCAACGCTGTCATTACAGCGCCATCCTCCGCCGGCGGAGCTGAAGGCGGCGGCAAAAACCTCTCCTCTCCGCCTTCGTAGCTTGCGCTCGCGCCGTACGCCCGCGGGCGCGCCAGGAAGTGGCGGGGGAGGGGCAGGGGAGGGGGAGAGAAGCGTGGCATGGCGCTACCTCGCCGACCCTTGCCCCGGGCAATGACTGGGTTCGAACGCAAACGGGGCTCCTCGCTGCCAAACAGCATAGACAGCATAGACAGCCACGCCATTGGACAGGTAACATTAACTTCACATGCCTGTACCGGGAGCGGGAGCTCAGTACATCAATTGATGTCACTGCAGTGCCTCTGACCGGGAGGTTCCAGAGAGTCGTGACGGCGGCAGGATTTTCGACACTAGCTTTTCAGCTAGGTCGATTTCAGTCGCTGTCTGGAGGAGAAGTCAAGCGACTGGCTGCTCCGATCGGTAGTTTTCCGTGGTTTCTCCGATCAACACCAGGCGAATGCCGGAGCAGTACCCTAACAAACGGGCCACGGACCGCGCGCGACCTGTCCTTCCTCTTCCTTGTCTTATCGTCTCCCCTTACACACACGCGCTTACACTAACATACACTACACTACCACATATTCCGGGAGACCGGTCGGGAGTTTAGAGCTTGTAGCGGCGCGGGCGGTGCCCCGCTGGTGGGAGAGTCCTGGTTAGGGGGAAACCCTACTAGCCGACGGTAGGTCGGCGCCGGATCTCGCCATCCAGTGGGGAAAGATCACCGCCATCTCCCAAGAAAAAAGCATGCACTACACTAACTGGACTAATGACAAAGGCAATTGACACGCCCGGAAACACGAAAAAATCAATCAATCAATGAAATGCCTGTGTGTGAATGCCAACGCGTGCGCAGAAACGTTTATAAACAAAAATCTTGAGTATATTACCCGACCAAGCGAAGTGTAGGGCTTGCGCATCTTAGAACTAACAAGGGCGACAGTTGCGTCGCGCGTTAGCACAAGGGCGGTATAGTCTGATGCACTCATGTCCGTGTTCCTAAATAATGCAAAAGCATGTTTGCTTAACGTAGAACATAATGCTAACTAATCAGCCCAATCAGTTTTTATTCAGATAATTTTTCATAGAACACTATGTTAATCACACGGAAAGCACTTAATAATTTGATCACTTATTAACGATTTGAAACACAGTACATCAGAATTCCCACAGTACATTGCGTTGTATTTTATGGTAATCTGGAAATTAAAAGAAAAATTCCTGGATGTTTTCCATTAAATCGAATAATGTGATGTACTCATGTTGTAGAATTTGTTGTGTAGCATGACTAGAATATATGGTTTCATTTAGGGTTTCAAAATACTTCCATTCATATAGTTATTAATATTAATTAATATAATTATCGAACGCGTCGGCATTTCCCCGTGATTTCAAATAGACTGTCACGGGTATTGTTGAACCATAGCTCGCGAATACCGTATGTGTACTATGCCTGCTTTAATACATGCTACCATGCCTGCTTATATACATATTACTGGGCTATGGTTGAACATACGAGTAAGATGGTATTATGAGAAGGACATTTATACGTCTTCGGGCCATGGTCTATATTAGTGTTTCAGTTTTCAGTTGCATTGAATATACCAAAAGCTCGGTCTGTTTCTCTCCGTAGCAAAACAATGTTCAGTGCTGCCTCATCGGCAGACCTACACTCCGTTTGTTCGGGTTATACTGACCAAAACTGTTTTTATAACTTCTTAAATAGATTTTTAACTTGTATTGGCAAGATAGAAGACGGATGAAGATTATTCTAGCACTGGACATTCCATAACCAGTGCTACTACATTGCTGTGCGTTTTAGTATACAGCGATGAGGACCAGTATCTGCTGTAGAAAAATGTAAATAGTTATTGCTTAATTTCATTTCATCCACAGAATTGTTTTTTATGAGAGGAACATAATATTCATAGCCCTCGATGGCTTGTTGGTTAGTGTTTGCTTTCCACGGCGCAAGCTCGGGTTCAATTCCCGGTCGGGGCAAAAATTAACTGTGGGCTTTCCTTGCAATGTCCCAGTATCCGTTGCTGTGTGACTATGAGAAAGCGTACTTCTCAGGTTGAGGAGACCACAGATACGGCGTAGGGATTGCTAAGTGCTAACCACGCGTACCCCTCAACCCATGGTCGCAAGGCCGCGACGCCGCTGGTAGGCCTTAGCTCGTAAAGAGCTGTTGTGCCAAAGTACGTACAACATAATATTTTCTTTGGAATGGGTCGTCACAGGAAGGGGTGGATTACAAAGAAGAGAAGATGAGGAAAAAAACGTAGTATTGGTCTTATTTCTATATCGACTAGTAAAATGTTCCCTTCTATGCACGATGAGTATGAAAGGAAAGGAGAAGATGCTTTATATGTTGTCAGCAAAAGCTACGCTTTTAGTAAACAGAATGCCAATAATTCAACATTCTAAGTAACGAAGTATTGATAGGTTCACTTGTAATGTATGGAAAAAAAGTAATGCAACTTACGTAGTAGGTTTCATACGTTTCTAACCTCACTAACTTCTATTTTTGGTAAAAAGAAGTAAATGTAAATTTTTTTACTTAATCATCCGTTACTCCAACCCACTTTTCACATCTATATACTGTCGACTCCGGTTATAGTGAATTCGGATTCAGTGAAGCCTCGGTTATAGTGAACTGGTCCCGTTTCACTTACATTACAAATAAACATAAGAGGATTCAGTTATAGTGAACCTGAACCTCGGCTATAGTGAACGTAGGAAGTACGTCCTGGAAATTAATTCCTTCCTGAAAAAGAATATATCGCCTCAGTGCCACAAATTCCAACGCTAGGCAGCTTAAAAATTTTCGGCCAAAGGTTATAATAGAAGTCTCCCCTGAGGGGAAGGTAGGGGACCGAGAATGGGCATTTAACTGATGACCTTATGCTATTCAGATACACTGCAAAAACAAAGGTCGCGTCCTGCGTGGGCTACAACTGACGCGCGATAGCCTGCTTCAGTTTCAATCTTCGTTTTACTTGATATTCCGCAGGACAAAGCGCATTGAGTTCTACGTAGGCAACTGCCACAGGCTGGCGATATCGCGCAGAAAAGCGATCAGTTTCATTAGCCGCTTGTGCCATCCCACTACTGAATGCATCCTGTATGTCATTAAGCGAGTAAAAGGGCCTTCGTAGAGTGAGACGGTATTCTCACAGTGCAAGAGGTATTGAAGGGTATTCAGACTGATTTACGATACCTAGACACGGAGAACAATACAGAATTAAGTATGGAGAGAGCACGAATTCTGGAGAAGGAACTACAGAAATTACTAATGAAAAAGTACGGAGCAAACAATTGAAAATAAAATTAACTTTTAAGGATAAATAAAGATATTGAGATTTTCAGTTCGTGCTGTTAATGTATTTTGCTGTATCTCCACATTAATAAAATCAATCGTTGTGAAAAAAATTGTATTTAATTTTGCCATTTGCGGATATAGTGAATCTCGGATGTAGTGAACCAAAAATGTTAGTCCCCAAAAGTTCACTACAATCGTACTAACATATCTAGATCTTTGATAATTTTTGCTTGCAAAATGGTTAAAACGCTTTTACCATCTCACTCTCGTCAGAAACTTTTCTTCTCCAAAGGTTTTTCTTCAGCTTTGAAATGTCGCTGGTACGCCAATATGGATTTAGTGTGAATGGTCCAACTCCTTAAAGCCACAGTCCTTCACTACCTTTTTTGCAAGCGCAGGTGCGTTGATGTGAAAAAGCTGAACACCATAAGATTTCAGGCACCACATTAAACTCAAGTACCTCTCTCCGCAAAACTAAGTGTGAAGACGGCTGCAAACTTATAGCATTACGACAACTAAAGATGAAACTTCAAAGTACTCAGAAGGTATTCTCATTGATGAGCGATATCTTGGTCAGGCCGGAAACTTATAGAACCGCCTATGTAATGAAGTGCTCTTCATATAGAAAAAATAGGATTCGCATCTTATTAGTGCAACAAACTGAAAATACTTTATGACCAAAGACCGGCAGACCGTGTACATTTACGAAAGACGTCATAAATAGAGCAAAAATCAACATAAAAACACACCCAATTAGGAAAAGCCGCCAGAAATCACAAAGATACTCGTAAATTTAAAAAAGCTATAAACATTACACATTCTACTTTCTAACAGCTACCGGATTACACGTCGTTAATAACGCCTATTCCAAATCGTTTTAGACTTCTCACGGTCAGATCCGCTTAGTGTTTGGCTTCAATTTGACCGTGCGCTTTCTCAGGTTGATTCGGAGGTCTTGAGCGGTCGAACCGGGAGCGGTAGCTCAGTGCATCAACTGATGTCACTGCAGCGCCTCTGACTGGGAGGTCCTAGGTTCGAGTCCTGACGGCGGCAGGATTTTCGACACTAGCTTTTCAGCTAGGTCGAATTCAGTCGCTGTCTGGAGGAGAGTTCTAACGGCCGGCTGCTCTGATCGGTAGTTTTCCGTGGTTTCTCCGATCACCACCAGGCGAATGCCGGAGCAGTACCCTACCAAACGGGCCACGGACCGCGCCCGATCTGTCCTTCCCATTCCTTGTCCTATCCTCTCCCCTTACACACACACTTACATGCACTATACAACTACATACCCCGGGAGAGCGGTCGGGAGCTTAGAGGTTGTTCCGGCTGGGGTGGTGCCCCGCTGGTGGGGGAGTCCTGGTTAGGGGGAAACCCCACTAGCCGACGGTAGGTCGGTGCCGGATCTCGCCATCCAGCGGGGGAAGATCATCGCCATCTCCCAAGGAAAAAAATGCACTACACTAACGGGACTAATGACCAGAGCAGTTGACGCGCCCGGAAATATGAATGAATCAATCAATCGTGCGGTCGGCAGTCTGCCCGGCCCAGGTGGCAGTGGTGGTCTTCGGCAGGGTGCGGGCTCAGGCGCGGGTGCGGGCGGAGGAATGCGGCAGCGGCGGCGTCGGGATGAGAGGCCGTCGTTAGCTGCAGCCGCCGCCGACACCACCTCCGGACACGCCCCGGACCCCGCTGACGTAGCCCACAGCTGTCGCTCCGCTCTTCTTGCCCACTCGCAGCCATCGGCCCTGGCTCTGCGATTGCCTCTGCCATCGCCCTGGTAATCGTCCAGACACTGCCCCCGCCCTCGCCGCCATCCCTGCTTCTGTTCACGGCATTACTTCCGCCATCGCTCATGCCTTCGTCCCCGCTACCCCCCCTCCTCATTGCCCCGGCCATCACTCCGGCCATCGCTCCCGCCCTCACCAACGCAATCGCCTCTGTCATGGCACCCGACGTCTATTCAGCCATCTCCTCTGTCATTGTCTTTCCTATTGTCCCCCCCCCCACCCCCGTCGATCAGTCATTGATCCCGTCATCGCTGGTGCCATCGTCCCCCTTACCGCCCTCGCCTTGCCCACGCCATCGCCCCGCCATCGCCCTAGACATCGCCTCCGTCATGAACCACGCCCTTGACCTCACAACGACAAATTCCATCTTCCCAGCCATCATATAACGCCGTGTTCGTTATTAGTAGGGTCTGGACATTGATGACATAAAAATGTTAGAAATATGCAAGCATTTATGATCTAAAAATATGAAAGTATGACCATAAATGTGACATAAAAAATTGTTGGTTGTATTTCTGTACCGTGCCCATTAGTAGTAACCATTGTATTGAAAATACAATGGTCATTTAAACTCGTAATGGTTAATTAATACCCGTTCTTCATTGGAGCCCTATGAAGACAATTCACATCAAGTGTTTTATAGAAGCGGTTGACCTTGACACAAAACATGACAAAACTAAACAAACACTTCCTTCCCTTTCGCTCGTCTTTCCGCGGCGAGATCCGGCACCGACCTACCGTCAGCTAGCGGAGTTTTCCTCAACTATGTATCTCCCACCAGCGGGGCACCGCCCCAACCGGGACATGTTTTAAGTTCCCGACCCGTCTCCCGACATGTGTGGTAGTGTAGAGCATGTTAGTGTGTGTGTGTGTGTGTGAGGGGTGAGGATAGGACAAGGAAGAGGAAGGTAAGATCGCGCGTGGTCCGTGACCTGTTTGTTAGGGCTCCGGCATTCACTGGGTGTGGATCGGAGAAACGACGGAAAACCACCGATCAGAGCAGACGGCCGCTAGAATTCTCCTCCAGAGAGCGACTGAATTCGACCTAGCTGAAAAGCTACTGTGAAAAATCCTGCCGTCGTCTATACTCGAACCTCCCTAGGATCTCCCGGTCAGAGGCACTGCAGTGACATCAGTTGATGCACTGAGCCACCGCTCCCGGTTCATTGTCGTCGTGATTGCTGTGATTTTCATAGAGAGGATTTGGCAGGAACAACTATTAAATTCTTTGACGTCTTCAACGACACGCCTACCTTTCTCTATTTCCTTTCGTTCTCTTTAGAGTAAGGAATGTGGAACGTGATCGAGGGGTCTCAGAGGGAATCATTTGGAAGGCGAGCGAGAAAAGGAATAATTAGAAGCCGCGAGACAGCCCTACGAAACGAATAATATTTACGAACATTACAAATGTTTATTATTATTATTATTATTATTATTAATATTAATATTATTATTATTATTATTATCCGCGAAGTTAAAAAGTTCATTCATTTTTAAGAATTTTGAACAATAGATTACTTAGATACATGTGGGGCTAATAATTAATGAAACACTACAAATAGAGAGATGGAACATTGTAGTGAATGGACTTCAAGATTTTAAAGACTTACATATTTCAAAGTTTGAATTATAAAAATTCTACTAAATTACTACGATTCTTTTTTAGTCATCTATAATTTCCGCTGGCTATTTATTGCTTTGTAGAATCCCATTGAAATGTTTCCACCTTCACGAAATAAAAAAAATTGGATTGTGATTTCTGAGAAACAAAATTTGCTTTTACTACTGTTTACATTTAATAAAAGCAGCTTTTCAAATATCCCTTATTCACTCTCACGTCATCGAAAACAATTGAAATAAAAAAATGTAGAGAGTTTTAACACGTGAACCTTTAGAGTGATTTTCCTTTATCGTTACTTTCTGGAAAAATACACTTTGCCTTTTTTTCTCAAATAATCACGAACAAGGCAGGTTCAGAAATCATAGGCAATACACTTAAAGGAAAGATCATCCGTATGGATGTATTTTTTGTCATTTTTTTCTGCAAAGGTAGAGTCTGCTGAATGCAAAGTTTATTGTATGCCGAGAAAATGCACAGCTGTGTTTACATAATCCTACGACGGTAACATATGATACGCGTGTTTGTTCAACAGTGAACGCTGGAAATATCCCTCTCCTTCAGGAAGATATTCAATACGTACAACGCGATGCAGGGGCCGCGGACGCGAAGATTGAACGTTTTTCTGATTTGTATTAGGAAAAAAAATATTGATATAAATATAAAGTAAGTAACGCAAAACAGGATTATTTTCTTTAAGTATTAAAACATTAACTGCGTACTAAATTGCTTTCATATCAAGCCGATATTTTTGTTATAGCGGTATTTTCTGTAGGTTCAGGAAAAGGGCCGCCTGAGGTGACACAGGGCATCAACTGATGTGACCGCAGTGCCTCTGACCAGGAGGTCTTAGCATTTGAGTTCCGACAGTGGCAGGATTCTCAACACTACCTAGTAGCTAAATGGAATTTTAGCGGTCGGCTGCTCTGATCGGTAGTTTTGCGTGATTTTTCTTTCTTTAATGAATACTAGGCGAATGCCAAAGCCGAACCCGAACTTACGGTCCATGAACCGCGCGCGATCTTTCCTTTCTCTTCTTTGTCCAAACCTCGCGTCTTATTTACACAGGTGTCAGGAGACCAGTTTGGAGCTTTGAACTTATCCCGGCTGGGGCAGTGCCCGATCAGAGAGATACATGGAGGCATGGATCGCCGTCTCTGATCTCGCTATTCAGTGGGGGAAGAATGCTGCCACTTCTGGTGATAAAAACATACACTATAATTACGGGACTAATTATCATTAATTCATGCAACACAAAATAGTCAGTAAAAACAATGAAATAACACCGTAAACTCACTCTTCATAAATTTAATTTGAGAAGCTTTTTGCGAATAAACAGTTTTATTTTGTTTTCTCTGATGTATTTCGTAGCATAATTTCCAGAGAGTTTTTCATTATTATCAATTAAATTTCTCCAAAAAATGTAATTCTTCAATTAATTAATCAGAACTCCTTTATACAAAAGATATTAATTCAGTAATTCACGATATGAAATCAAACTCCATGACCATGGCAGCTGTAAGCTGTATTGAAAAAGTGCATAGCAGACACTTCAGACAAAACACCCTAAAGAATAGGAGCACGTCACGAAAACAAACCGACCTGCCATGTCTCTGTGAAGGGTTGGAAATTAGTTTAGCCAGAGGGTGAGAGAACCCTAATGAATGTATTATAGCGCTGAATCATCGCCTCACTTTATATGGAAAACATCCGTTTTTGTACCTGAATAGAAGCCCTATCGGCTCGGAAAAAAGGGGCCACCTCTCAATTTATGCGAAGGGTGGAGTGCCGCTATTTTGGGCAGCAAATGTACCGTTTACCGGCCAACCCTTTTTGTCCCACCCTTCTCCGGTGCGACACCCTAATACTCAAAATCGCCTTTTTCAACGTTATCCACCCGCTATAGCGCACGCTATCTGGGAGGGGCGAATCCGTTTGAGTTTCACACGTATTTAGTGTCAATTATCCGACGGCTTTTTCAACGCAACCCCCAATTAATTAATTTCACTGTTAGTGAGTTTCATAAATATTTTATGCATGAAGCGCTGCGCATAATATGCCTCCCACATGAAAGTGAGAGTAACAAAGTGAAGCGGATGTCCGTTTCAGTTCTACGAGTTGCCAAAAGTACATCGCCATTGGCGTAATTTTGTGGTTCTTTTCTGGAAATTATGTGCTTGAAACGGAAAACGTCAAAAAGCCCACAAACAGATTTCGTTTGCAATATTTGAGCTTGTTACTGGTGGTCTGCCGAATGAGTAGTGATTTTCCGAAAAACTATTTGGCACATTAGAGAAAAAAATCTATAGTTATCAACAGTAATATTGAAATGTCGCGCATTTGCAACTGTGATTCAGTATTTTAAATGAGTGCTTTTTAGCGCTTAATGCGTACCCTAGGATTTTCATGCATACTGAAGGACACGAATAGAGGAAAGTATAGAATAGAGGAATGTACACTGAAGGAAACGAAAATAGCTTTATTGTGTGTATATTTTATTGAAGAATTATTATGATGGGTGCACTGTATTGGCAGAGTTAGCTCAGAGCAACGTTGCCGTTGTATTGCAGAGACTCCGACCGAGTGGATCTAGGTGTGAGGTCATGGGAAATACAGCAATCGCAGACACGAGCTCAGCTATATACACGTTTATTACTAACAAGTATTTTCAAATAATAAGTTTAATAAATTATGTACAGTACTGATAGACGTTTTCCCCGATCGCAGGAGCGATCCCTAAATAATTTAAGAACTACCTGACTCGTGGCCCTCGCCACTTCACAAAGGCTTACGCACACAGCGTAATACTCTGTGACCGCAGTCACCCGTGGAAAAGATGTTCCATCGCGGCGTCCCAACTTATGGGTTGCCCTACGAGCATCGCTAGTCTCCGCACCGCCCAGGGCGCACGTTTTGTTCATTCGCACGAGGCTTCCAGTCAGCTCAAAACTCACCCCCGCGCCTAGCGCTCTCGCTTGAATACCTTCCTACGTCCTTTTGCGTTCGCGCCACGTGACCACCGTGCCGCCACGCGATTTGAGCAACTCTTCCCCTTGGATTCCTGGAAGCTCCCGAAATACCTCAGGGAGCCTTTGTCCCTTTGCCCCTTTGCTTCGACCTTTCAGACCCTCCTGCTTGTAACATTAACTGGGTTCACCTACGCCCTAATCCACAACCCAGCGCCAGGCTGGCGCACGATTTCCTGCCAAAGAAGTCCTTACATACGGTTCGACGGTGTCAGATTTACGGCACTGGCTACAGGAGTCGATCGAAATGAGTCGATGTCTGTAGGAGAATTATAGTGAACAGCTATAATGCTCGGTTGTTTTCCATGGTTTCTCCGATAAATTTCAGACGAAAACCGGAGTAGAAGCCTACCAATGGACCCATGAATTGCGCGAGATCATCCCTTCCTCTTCTTTACCCTATCATCTCTCATTTCGTACTTATACGTGCATAGAACTCTTACAGTGAGACTCAGCCGAGAGCTTGTAGCTAGACCCGGTTGATACAATGCCCCTCTGGGGGAGACATTGGGATGGGGAAATCCTAAACGGACGGGAAGGTTGACGATGGACCTCACCATCAAGCCGGCGAGGATCACCGCCACATCTTGGGATAATTAGGTTTATTAAACCGACGAGACTAATGACTATAATAGTTTACGTGCCAAGAAACATCAATCAATCAATGATTATGAGGATAATGAATGGAATACTCCTCGTGTAGCGTAGGGGAGAGACACACCTTCCGCCTTACCACTTACCTTTCTCAGGGAGGTAATCACGTTGGTGGTTCGCCGCTCACTTCTATTATAAGTTAGGTAGGGATGATAATGAGAGATGAATTATAGTTATTATCAATGAAATGATGGGTTAACGGAGGAATATGTGATGGAGTGAAAAGGTAACCAGACCAACTCATGGTGAAGTCACCCATGCCTTACGCGAAATGCGACCTCATTGTTTCCTATTTGAACTTGAAAAATGCTCTAAACCTCAGTTCTGTTAAGGCAGAATGATGCATTTTATACATCTGTTATAGAATTGAAGATGTTTCACTTAGAGAAAAGTTGTACTATTAAAAATCATTCAGAACCTAGGATTTATAGATTGTATAGTACGAATCTTTGAAAGAATGCTAACCCCTCCCCCATTATTTAATTGAAATCAATCTTCATTATGAATGTGTGATTCCATTTTTAAACGTCCGTCAAAATCAAATATTTCAATCAGAATTTCTAAGAATTCAATAAATCCAGAATTCTGAATATTGCATTATTAAATAAGCGTTTTAAAAATGAATTTCCTGGGAAATGAATCCAAATAATCGATGAAGTGAAAACAAGCCAACTTTGACAGAAGTTTCAATTTTTCACGGTTAATATCGAAGTTGGAGTACATTCTGCAAGAAAAAATGTAAGAAATTCGGCAAGTAGAATAGTGGAGAGATATGCGAGTATTGGAATATGCGTAACTCGATACTAGCTTCTAGAAAATTTTAGAATGAAATAATGGGTAGAATATAATTTGTTGAATAGAATTAAAAACGAAAAAAAAAAAACAACGAAAAAATTCGAATTTCACTAAGACTTTCATTTAAAATGAGAACAATAAATTGTGGTTGTTAAGTAGGAGTAATTAATTAATACACTCGGAAACTCGAAGACACAATTAAGCAACGCAAATAAAGATATGGAGTACAAAAAGGGAATATATCCGTGCATCTAGAATCGTTGATAAATAACATATGGCAAATACAACTGAACAACTATTGGCAATAAAGTAAAATTGGTCTCCCACAAAAACTTATTTCAAACGACGTATCATATTTTTTGCTCAGAATAAAATCCCTCTCTCTCCCGATCCGAACACGCACAGAAGAACATCCCCCGCATTTGAAACCCGCCGATTCCGAAGAACCACAAAGGGCACGCCAATGGGGAGTAGATTACATCGCACCTAATTACCGCCACCCCAAACTTTTTCCCTGACGCCGCCCCTTCACAGCTCGCATCAACCCCCGAAGAAGAAAAAACAAAAGCCGACTGTTCCTGCGCTATCATCATTTTCACAGCAGCTCTGCTCATCTCGCCAACCACACGTCGACAGCAGGGTGTCCGGGCCTGCTCGAGGTGTCGCAGGTGTGAACGTCACGCCAACAGATGGTGCGACGCGAGCGCAGCTGCGCGGCGGGCAGAAGAAGTAGCGGCGGCCGCGACCAGCGGCGACAAAACAGCGCCCGCGAACAGCGCGCCGGGCGGACGCTGTGGCAGTGGAGAAGGGAGATGTTGGATGGAGAATGGGATTGTAGGTGGATGTCGTGTGGTAAAGAATGTTGGCTGGAGAAAATGAATATATATTTCCGACCTGGCCAACTTTTAAATAGCAGCCAGGCGACATCACAAAACATGGTTTTTCCAAAAAAATGGATATTACAAATTTGAACATTAATAATCGTTCAGAAACTATCTATGAGCAATAACGAAGTATTTGGATAAGTTGACTCTACCATTAAATGTTCGCGTAGGGTGTGTGTGTGTGTATGTGTGTGTATGTGTGTGTGTATGTGTGTGTATGTGTGTGTATGTGTGTATGTGTGTATGTGTGTGTGTGTGTGTGTGTGTGTGTGTGTGTGTGTGCGCGCGCGCGCGCCTGAGACAGAGATAGATAGAGACTGAGAGAGAGAAAGAGAGAGAAAGAGAGAGAAAGAGAGAGAAAGAGAGAGAAAGAGAGAGACATAGAGAGAAAGAAAGAGACAGTGAGAGACAGAGGGAGAGACAGATCGAGAGAGAGAGAGAGAGAGAGAGAGAGAGAGAGAGAGATAGAGAGAGAACCTTTTTAAATAAACAAATATATTAATACAATAATAATACACTAGGTTTACCGACAAAATATCGACTAAATTATTTTTCACTCAAGATATTTTTTTGTCGCTAAATGGCCATCCTAGGACCACGCAAACTCACCACTTGTACCCACCGATGCCCAGTCACATTCTCCCAGGAGCAAGTGCACGTGGGCTTTTTGGGAGGGGGTCAGCACTTTTATGCCGACTCCATTTTTACACCCCAGGGTTGTTAGCCCTGAGGAGATGAAGTATGAGACGATGATGATGATGATGATGATGATGATGATGATGATGAAGGATGAATGGACAATCACAAACATACAAATATACAACAATGCCTGAGGCGAGACTCGAACACGAGAACTTCCGAGATCGCCACAGCATTACTGCCTTAGCGATTTCGCCTGTCCGGATCAGCAATATCATATTTAATGTAATAATTATTACATTTCATTGTACTAATGCTTTTTAATTAACAAACAGAACATCGACAACGTAAAAATATCGACCAAAGACATCTATGTTATACACAACATTGGTCTCAAAACGAATTTTAAAAACATTGCGGGTTTTACACAAAAACATTTATGATTGGAAATTATAAATATCGATGTCGCATTCCTAATAACTTACATAGATCACGAAATAGTTACGTGTATTTTTCTGGCTTTCATAATTTAATGAAACATTTATGTAATTCGCTGAAATATATTACAGCAACTATTATGACTTCTTCGTCTTCTTCTTCTTCTTCTTCTTCTTCTAGCGGATCTCTGAAACCTGTCTCATTTTCAAATCATGCCGGGAACTTTCTGGATAAAGATTGCTTGATTGTTAGTGATTCCGGGCACGTCAGCTATCGAGATCATTCGTCCCGTAAGTGTAGTGCATATTTTTCATCGTAAGGTGGCGGTGATTATCTCTTACTGGATGGTGTGATCCGGCGCTGACCTACCGTTGACTAGCGGGATTTTCCCTAACCAGGTTATCTCCCACCAAAGGGGCAAGTTCTAAGTCCCTGACCGGTCTCCCGACATGTGTGGTAGTGTTGTGAATTATAATGTAAGTGTGTGTGTGTGTGTGTGTGCAAGGGGTGAGGATAGGACAAGAAAGAGGATGGAAAGATCGCGCGCGGTACATGACCCGTTTGTTAGGGTACTGCTCCGGCATTCGTGTTGACTGAAAACTACCGATCAAAGCAACCGGCCGCTAGAATTCTTCTCCTGACAGCGATTGAATTATTCGACCTAGCTGAAAAACTAGTGTTAAAAATCCTGCCGCCGACGGGACTCGACACTAGGACCTTCCGGTCAGTGCAGTTTCATCAGTTGATGCACTGAGCCACCACTCCCGGTCAGGTTCAAGACATTCCCGGGAAATCATCCCTAACCCAAGGAAAAAACCAGGGAGGAGTTACGGAAGGAAGGATAGCGCACAGTACATGTCTCGTTGTTTAAGATACCGTTCCGGCATCCGCCTAAAACTATACCTGGATTTTCGTAACGTGGCCGATGATATTAGTTCATTTTTAACCTCCCGCCTTATAAAAATGAATCTTTTTAATTAATTTGTGAACGTCGTTCTCAACGGGGCTCATGGCCTTACACATGCTCTTAACACTTTTATAAAGATTCATTTTATAAGGTAGGAGATGTAAAAATGACATAATTTCATCGGCTACGTTATAAAAACCGAAGTATAATTAGAGGAAACCACTAAAAACGAGCGATAGCTCCAGTTGGCTTTTATAGTTCCTATCCATTCCCATCTGTTCACCGGCTTGTGTTGAAAACCCGCCCCTGACACGTCTACAACCGAAGGCCTCCGTCAACGAAGATTCAGGTGCGGCGTAGCAATTCCATACGCCAGTGCATCTCGTTATTTGCAACTTACTTTCGTGAAATATTAGTTCGGAATCAAATATACAGTAATGCAAGGTGTTTTTGGTACCACTAATTTACATGACACTAGACGATTTTTATGCAACGTTGCTTTTAAACACAACTTATCAAGCCAGCCCACATGTTTGAAAGTCGGAATAATTTCACTACTACGTCACGTATGAGAGATTTTTGTCTTATATAAAATTTCTTGGGTATATTTGTTTTCCACATTCAAAAGTGAAAATATTTGTGGAATTGTGCATTAATTGATTATACATATTCAACTCACGAATGTGAATTATATTAATTATAGTTTTGAACGAAAAACTTGCGTGCAGTATTTATCACATACTAAGTATGACACTCTTATGGGCAAATACTTTAAAATTGAAACTGTTTGAGAAGCTCTTTACTATCTATTGATTTGATATTGGCAGTAATGCTCGTTATCAGAGATTAATGCTACTAAAGGCGAGGCTGAAATAATTAAATTATGAATACATTATAACAACAATTATCTGTAAAATTTTGTAATTAAGAAATATTGAATCAACGTAAAACTGGCATCGAACCCATTATATTCACAAGAGATTTCTCTAAGAAGGGTAGAAAGTAGATTAGATATCCGGCACCTTCAAATGGGAAAGTAAGTGCCTGGAAATCAAGTGCATTGTTACCTAAGCCGTGTTGCACTACTTCGAATTTCTTAATGATTGCGTCGCATATTTTTGCTGTTTTCACGGAAAATATTAAATAATAGGAGCATTTTATAATGGAAAACTGTCTTACTCTTCGCAGTTTTTCATAGTGCAGAGACTACAGAGTACTGCGCAGTTTCCCCACGTTTCATTGAAAACGTTTATTTAATTTACATTTCTCATTTCATTAATCGTCTCGTCACCCTTATCCTCATTACTCTTATTTTTATTCTTCATTTCTTCTTTATCATTATTTCTTCTTCTTAACCTCGTTTCGTTTCATTCCATCTCTTTCTAAAATTTCCTTACCTCCTCTTTCTCTTTCCTCTCTTTTTCACCCTCTCTCCTTCGTTTTTCAGTCTCTGGACGTGTCAAAATGAATGGTCGCTTTTTTTGCCTTTGGATGAATGTCATTGATGAAGATGACGATGAAGAAGAAGAAGAGGAAGAAGAAGAAGAAGAAGAAGATGATAAAAAATAGTTCTGGAGTTGATGGGTGAGTAAACAAGGACGGAACAATGGTGGGCACCTCACATGGAATCCTACCATCAACTCCTGAACCTGTCGGGGATCGAACCGCTACTCCAACTATGGAAAGTTAGAATAATGATCACTTCACCACGGGCCACATCACTTCATTCAATTACTTTCCTTCAATACTGCATCTGCGAGTGGAGCAACAAAACATCTAGTTTTTGAAATGTTAATCTCTCGCTTTTTAAATTTGTTATTATTATTATTATTATTAATAATCTTTCAACTATTAATAGTTAAATTGTTGGGAAGGGATTCTGAAACTCAAGAAAACGTGCGCAGATGATTTTCTCCCCCATACGTCACATACAGTTTTTGACTGTTTTTTGACTAAAATAAATATTAAATAAATAAAAAATATTAAATATTAAAAACATCCCACCCAACATTGACTCCATGGTTCCAGTCGCATCGCAGCCGCGGACGCTTGGCGGAGGGTGTTGGAAGTAGGTGTTGAGGGGGGTTGGTCGCGGTGCCCGATGTAATTTAATGACCATCGACTAGAAATGTCAGCGCGCAAATGCTGTAAAACAGTGACGGTCGGGAAACACCGTGAAAACCCGCTTGGATTCTGCAACAAACTCAACAAGTACTAACAGTTTAAGGATTGAATATCTGGTGCTCAAAAATGTCCATGGCCATCACTCAGATTATGGTAGAACATTTATGAACTTATGTCACGAAAAAATGGCCCGATGTTTTATATCTATGCATTTAAATCACGCCGATCATTGCTAAGAAAGGTGACTGTTAAAGCGATTGTTTTCCTTCTTTGTCGGTTTAACCTGGCGGTTATGATACTCGAAATAACGGGTTATTGAAATAATTGATTTTATGTCTGAAGGATTTGTAAACAAAATAAAAAATGTTCATTTTCAAATCACGTGTAACAAAACGAACTTTTAATTGTGTACATTATATGCAATGTACTTCGATTTCATTAAGATATCAATATATACACTATAACTATGATACAATTATAAAATATAAAGAAAAATAAAGGAAAGGTCTGTTGGAATAGCCTCTGATGCCAGCTTACCACATTAAAAACATCTACTGAATACTAATTATTGTGTTTCATTGTATACTGTATTATGTGTATAATGGATATCAATATATCTATAGAATATAATTGTAAATGATAAATAGAACAACAATTTAACTTTGCCAGGTTTTAGCTCTCCAATGTGAGTTAACCCACCTGAGAGGAGGAGGCTTATGCCTGGATAGAGATGTTATAGCTATATTTATAATATTAATAATATTGATGATAATAATAATAATAAGAAGAGTTATTTACTTTTTAATTTATAAACTAAGTGTTTAAATTTATATTTGTAGAAATGTTTTCTTTCTAATAAGTTCTTAAAATAAATATATTTCTGTTATAAGTAATGTACTACGGAAATAATGCTTTGATAGAAATATCTGTATGACTCCTCAAACACGTACCAGAAAGCTGTGAAAAAATAAATATAATAATAATATTAATAATTATTATAATATTAATATTATATACTTTTATAAGCCAGATTTGCCTAGTTATTGGATTCTTTTGAAAATATTGATTGCAATTGTCATAAAATGCACGAAAGTATTCAAAAAATAATTTTAAAAAATCAGTTATAAAGAGTTTATTAATACCTAAAAATTCAGTAAATAAGAGACTATTAACACAACTCATTACTTATACCACCTCACGCGACAGTGGTCGATGGTTCTGAATGGCAAATGCTGTGGTGAATATACAGGCAATTCTTTAAACATCAAATGAAAATGACGTAGACAAGACGATCTTCTTCGTCATTATCATTTGATATTTAGACAATTGCCTGAAACTTCATCACAGCATCTGCCATTTAGAACCATCGATACAGAACATTCGACCCATCGATACAAGACCATTGATACAGTCGTTCTTCTTGGACCAACCCACGCGAGACATGTCGTGTGTGGCGACCACGCACCGCCACGCAACCACACGCGCAACGTGGCAGGCGGCGAAACTCCAGCACCAACGGGCAGGGAGGGAGCGAGGGTGCCAGGGAGACGCGGTAGTGGTAGTGTTGGAGGGGGGCGTGGCAGCTGATGTAATTTAATGTCCATTGGCGAGAGATGAGAACGAGCGCGCGAACGCGGAAAAACAGCGGCAACGCGCGTGCAGGGCAAAGTAAATACGATGACCTGGGCGCGCGGGCGGGCAGTCGCCGCCACCCGCCACCACCCCCGCCGCCCCCGCCGCAGCGCGCAAAAACTGCGAGGTCGCCGTGCCGTCCGCAGGCCGGCTGCCGCCGCGGACGCCGCAGCCGCCCCCGGCCTCCACCTCCGCCGCCGCCGCCGCCGCCGACTCCACCATCGCCCCCCCCAGCCGCCCTCTCCGCCTCCCACGCCGTCGCTGCCGCCTCCACCACCCCACCGTCGCCCCCTCTCCCGCCCCCGCCGGCATCCACCGTCGCCACCGCCGTCGCCCCCTCCTCCGCCCCCGCCGACTTCCGCCGTTGCCCCCGCCGCCGCCCCCGCCCCCGCCCCCGCTTTGGCCCCCGCCTGCGCCCTCAGCTGACACTGGCTTCGCAATGCAGTGCGATGTGAGGCGAGGCAAGTAACAACGGGTGCTGACGCCCTCTACTGGGGCAACGAGGCTTTGGATGCTGTGATTCTTTCTGCTTTTATCTCAAAGGTTGCTCTATGCTAGAAAGAATAGAGGGTAATGATGTTTGTTATGAAGGATAGTGGTACGGAAAGAATAGTGAGTAGTAATATTTTTAAGTGAGATATTCTTTTGCACTCGTTTATTTGTTCGATTACTCATCCAAATAGAACCCTAAATAAGCTATACTTACGATACAAGTGTAATAAATTTCTAACCTTACCATTAATAATATCAAGGATAGTTTAAAACTCCGGTCCTTATCTTGGAAGCTATTTTCAACAACAAAATACAACATAAACTGTCATTCACAAAGCGGAAGATGGTTTCAAAATTTGTTTTTGCAAGCTCTTTGCATGAAATTAAATAAGGTTTTGGGGTCGATCTCTGGATGCAGGATAGCAATAATTAAACTACAAATATATTTTTCCCTGGCGTCGGTAGTCTCATTGACTCCAACATATACAAAATAATCTGATATTTATTTTGAATTTTACACATTGTTGATTCGAAACAAAAAAGAAGAGAATTTTTCCTAAGGGTACTCTCGTTTGGAATTTTATGGTCAGTATATTTTCTAAAAAAGTTCTTAAATGGAGTTTATTGTAACTCGAAAAAAAGAGTATTTGAACCAACCAACGCGTGGCGTAAATCTTGATTAAACTTGTTTATGGAGTCTTCGCGTTTCTCTGTCAGCACGATTACTCAATGGCATTCTTACGGCATTCTTTAAAATTAAAAAAATCTTTAGATTGGCGGAGAGAAATCTCCTTTCCATCAATATGTAATATGTTAAAGGAAGATAATTTAACTTACTTGTATTGACGTGTGCATCAATTTGTGAATTCCTCTCCGCGCCAATACTATTATCACAAGAAATAAAATACACTAATTTTTCGTCGGTTTCCAGACATGGAAAATTTTGTATCCATGATTTCATTTTAGTACTTGATCTACTCTTCACCTTTGACATATTCACTGTCTCTGTGTGAAGCCTCACTCTGACGTACGTGTGCACGCAACTAAAAGTGGACGAAAACTGTGTTAATTCTCTCTCTCGTATCTTGCAGGGCAACATCCGTTCCAAGAAATTCAATGAATTTGAAACGCAGTGCAGCTTGCCACCAAGCTTCGCGCCAGGTCGTAAGGTCAAATGTGAGTCGGGCTTTGCAGTCGTGTTGATAAGTTCAAGGAATCCTGACAAAACGGATGCATGATCTGATAGGGAAGATAGAACCCGAACATAGCGTTGGTTGAGCGGCCGCAACCAAAGGCTGCCAACAGAGTTCGTGCAAACACCGTGTATCCTTACTCCGAACTGCAATTCCTCAAAATTTTCAATTAGACAATAGGTATCATGAAAGATGTAGACGCTCTGTTCATAGGGAAACAAAATGCAGAATTGATTCGTATCAATCGGCGCTCGGGTTTCACAGACCATCCGTATGCACTGCCTGGTTAAGTCATATTTTTTTAAATGTACCCTTTAAGAAAGGTAAATTAAAACAAGTTGATAACATAAGAATTATATTTTGCGCAATAAAAATACGAATCTTGTAAATTCGTACGGTACAAAACCCAAATGTGCAATTTTCAGGTACAATTATCCAATACGTGGAATTTCGTGCAGTAAACATCCAAACGTGCAATTTAGTGCCGAATAAAACAACTACTAAAATAACGTCCGTTTCATGATTCAAATTTCAGTCAAGGTTTCATCCAATTTTAAGTTAGCAAAGAAAAAATGCAATTACCAAAAATCCGTTCTTTATTTGAAAGAATGCGCATAAGGATCCAAATTTTTATAGAGTGCCATAAATTTAGTTTGTTAATGTTTTTAGCGATGGTTTTTCTATCTTTTTTTAAATAAACGGAGATATATTTAATTTATCATTAAATACTAGTACTCATTAGAGAGTTGACACAGAGTGCTGGTGCGGCGTTACGCGAGGCGAGGCAAGTAACAACGGCTGCTGGGACCACGAGTCTTTGAAAACTGCGATTCTTTGGATTTTATCTCAAGGTGTCTCTATACAAGAAAAAGTAGAGGATAGTGTTATTTTGTTTGAAGGATAGTGGTACGGAAAGAATAGTGGGTAGTAATATTTTTAAGTGAGATATTCGTTTGCACTCGTTTAGTTGTTCGATTACTCATCCAAATATGACCCTAAATCAGCTATACTTAGGATACAAATGTAATAAATTTCTAAATTTATCATTAATAATATCAAGGATAGTTTAACACTCCGGTATCCATTTTCCTTTTTCATCAACCAATGTACAAAATGTTTTTTAAAAAATTCATTTTTCACCTATTCTGAAACGCGACGTTTCGCGTAATAGTTTGACGCGTACGACTTTTTACGTACAGAGCAGGAAGGAACGAAAATTACAATATCACGCAATATGCAAATATTTCGCTATTATAGTCATATGTAGAACATACGCTATCGAATCTGATAGTCCTCTTTACCCCAAGTATATTGTTCCATCAGTCGTAATTGCAGTCGTACGTGAGTAACAGTACATAATTATTTAATAAATCGGTTTATTGACTTTTGTGTAAACAAAAGACATCGCGCCACTAAGACAATCATTGTAGAATTTGTGAGTATCCTTAGCTCTCGTACCATTTTTCCTCAGTTGAAACAATTTGAATACGACGTATCATCTTGAATTAATGGTATCTAGTAATATATGCTCGTTCTATGTATTAGACAAAATGCCTTGGACGTACTGTTTTTCGATAACGGCGTAATGGCTTTGTTTGATCTAAATTGATGTGGTTCGAAAATGAGGTTTCAAAGGGAATAATCGTGGATTCTCGTAGTTAATGGTCTGAAATACAATATATGTTAGTACTAATTGGAATGTACAGGACTATACAAAATCAAATAAAATTTCAATTAGTTTTCCATTACAATTCAGAGATGACTTATTTACGACCATTTTGTCCTTGAAAAAAAAGCAAAACATGGTCAATACTCCACATTAAAATTTTAATGTCATTTGTAGCTCTGCCCTCTTTTTATGTCATTTTCAATTAAATGACGTGAATTCTCGTATGCTAGTTGCATGATGACTGAACTTCACATCATATCAAAAGGAATTCCCATAACTTTGTCATTGATCAAATATCACCAATTCCGTCATGAATGTAATGCACCAATTAGCGATGTTACTGCATATTAATAGCAAATTATCTTCAATTTAGGATTCACTGAAGAATTTATTTAGTCATTTTGTTTATTTAGTCACGATTTTTATTAGTCATTTTGCACATTATTGATAATTGGCAAATACCGTTCATGAGCTGCCAATCATAGGATATATCATTATATTTTTGCGATGATACGGTGGTCACTGATTTGTATGTTTAAAAAAGATGGTTTTAAATTCAAGGGGACACAATTTAAACTGCTTAATGAGATCTGCAGAATAAAATGGGAGGAGCCTCGTACAATCTTCATCTATTTCAAATATTATTTCAACATATGAAATTTATCGACTGTTTAATAAATCTTAGGAACCGAAATCTTCCCTTTAAAACCTCATATGTACATAATACGTACATATTTTGTAATATGTATCTAAACACGAGAAAACGTTCGAAAACGGAAAAAATAGAAACGGTTTAGACTCCGTTTGTTCTATGGAAGCAAGAAAACACATTCAAAAAATAAATAGAATATTTAAGATATAGAGTTCACACCATTAGGTTTAAAAGTATATTTTTTATCTAAGAAGACAAACCAGATATGAAACTGCAAATGCTTTACGGCCCATGAATGTAATCTTTAGTTCACTTTCATTAATTTATTATGCAATTTAATGTTATGATGTAGGTATTTCAAAATGTTGTACTCGTCTCATAACAAATTAAATCCTCTTCATTTTCTAAGTATGAAAATAGCAAGATGTTCATGACGATGGGTAAATCTTAAATATCATGCTCTTCCCTAATCTTTCCGTCTGTTGAGAATACCAACCAAGCTCCCATTTGCCAAAATACGGCACTATCATTTTCAGAAATTTCCTCGCTCGTTCGTATTCTCACAGATTTAGCGAGTAGACGTTATCAAGCACCGATGAACTTTATAGCGCTCCCTGGAGGCCGTGAAATTTTGCAAGTTGGGAGATACACATCTGAATATAATTCTGGGTGCTGCTCGCTCTACGAATGTAATGTACACCATTTCCTGTTGTTTTTGCGGTGCTGAAGTAGTAGGCCCTTTCTCGTTCTTGTGCACTGTATGCCTCGTGCACTCTCCTATTCGTGACCTGTATACCGTCAGTGTCCCGTGAATTGCACGCCCGAAGCACGTATGTGCGTAATGATATGTCGCGTAGGTATAGGTAACGGCGTGGAGATATTCACACAGAACTATGAAAATAATGGAATCTAGCGTACCCGTGCGAGAACACTAGCATGTTAAACCCCATCCTCTTCCCTATTTTTACATTTCCATATTAAACCTGTAATACATCTTTTTCTTCGAGACCTGTTATCCTCCGTCACTTGTTTTATGTCTCCTTGTAGTTGATAACAATACAATACAACCTTGGCAATACAAACTATTCTTATTTAACGTTATTACCGAGCAAAAAGGTACATCCGTGTAATTCAATCGCGTAGAATATCATGTAATTGGTTTAATTTCATATACAGTGCAGATTGTACAGGCTCTGAATAGGTAAGGTAGACTCGAGAAGCGTCGAACCAGCAAAAGTGTAACAGAATGTTCAAGAAAAATTTTAGTTCTTCAATTGCTCAAAACTGAAGTTTTTAAGGCCCTAAATCGCTTCGTTTAAGAGTTATTTAAGATTATAGATTAAACAATACGGCAAAGTGTTGCGGGTTGCATTTGACATCACTATTTAGATGTTATTTTTAAACTAATTCTTCATATTTCTAAAGTCAAAGTGCAATTCGTCACGTCTCCGTGAAATTCTCTTACTTTAGAGACCTCATTTATAAAACCTGATTGCATCTGAGAGTCGCAAAAGGTATGTATATTACTGAAATAATATGGGAGACGATTAGTGCTGCTGGGATCCTACAATTTATTCAAGAGATACAAACAGGAAAATCATCTTAACATTAAAACTAATGACCAGCATATTCTACATATTTTACAACCTTGTGAACTTATCCGAATTAATGAATCTGAAAAGATATTAAATATCGTAAAAAGCAGATTGAAGTGAAAACTGAAAGACGCAGGTTGAAGCGGATACTGAAGAACAGACAAACGAACAGGCACCATGTCAAACTCCGCCTGCCCCAGCTACTTGCTCGTCTGGGATGCCCGGCTCTCTTTCGGCCACGGACAACTTCCCCTGACTCCACTTTCATTTCCCCTCCAAATCCAGAAAGGGATATACAAGAGCAAATGAACTGTCGCGAGGCGTGAAAATATGGCGTTATATGAAAATATATGCCAGATTTGTTCCTTCAAACAACCAAGATTTGAATTATGTTTACTACACGATTACAAAATCAAGATCTTCAAAATTATTAATTTTATTCTGAATTGATAAATTAAAATAAGGCTGATTTATTTCGTTGTAATGGATAACTTATTTACTTTAGTAGAAGATATGGGAATGTAGCTAAATTTGGTGCAAGAATTGTCAACTGCATTGTCCAAAAGATTGTCATGCACTAGGTATTCAGAAACATACTGGCACTCCTGACAAATTTGTACAGCCCTTACTTTTAAATTTTGCGCCAGCTGCTCTGAACGCTGTGCCTGCGAACTCTAATAAGTTAGTTATCTTTCCCAAGAACTTAAAATGCCTTCTGTAGAAGATTTGGTGAGTGTAAAATGCTTGACTTATCTGTTTTGTATACAATGCACTAAATAAACGTATATCATTTACAAGAAATCGTTGACACAAATCCAGTTGAAGGGTTTGGAGGCCCTTCAAGTGGTAAAGTCTTATGAGATTTAGAATGATGAATGAGTATATGATAGAGATAATAATGATGAAGTTATTGATTGAATTGAATTGATGCCTTAATTTACGTGGGAGACTTACGCCATGAGGCCTGCTCTTCGGTCTGACAGACCATAGAGCTACGCTCCTTTCAACAACTAGTGAAGAAAGAATGTATTTCTTGGGCGTCAAAACAGACAATCCAGGCAATTTGAATTTGGCTTAGAGGCTTCATTTAGGCTTGAGGATCTTTTACACGCAGTAAATCTACTAACATGGGGCTCGGCTTTTGTTCCCCTACGAAGGAAGGCGTACGAAGGATTTTTTCGCCATTAAAATTCCACGATAATATAATCCATTAATGACGAAGCAATAGTGAAATGAGAAACAGGAAAAAGAGGAGTACCTCGAGAAACCCTCTGAAAGCTCGTTTCATCGTTTCAATCGATTTTCCATCGATTAGTTGGGGATCGAACACTGGTCACACTAGTATAAAAACATGAACAAGGGGACGCGGTGACAACGGATGGTTGTTAACTATTCAACTAGTAGGATATCTGAAGGCGGTGGGGACAGCTGGTATATGTGTCGGAGGGTAATTGCTGCAAGTAGGATATACCTGACGCGTGGGGGAGAGACTGTAAGCGAGTGTTTGGAGAGGGTTAAAAAGAAGGCAGGGAGCAGATGGTGACGAGAAAGCTGGTTTCGTGCGACACACGGTTGGCAAAAGAAAGCAACCCTCTACGAGGGAGGAGATGAAGGGTAAAGGGGAAGAGGGGGTTATGAAGATGAGAAAGAATGGTGATAGTGATGGTGCTAATGATGGGAATGTTGTAGTCGTTAGTGGCGGTGATCATAGAGGTGTTGTTGCCGCTCGTCAAATCGCTACCACAAACGATCGTACTCTTGATGAAGGTGCCTAGCGGTGGTGCAGTGATCGGAGTGATTTTATCTGTGGATGGGTGGTGGTGGTGGTTACGTCGGAGGGTGTAGCGTTGGTGTTGGTGGTTGATTGCTTGGATAAGGTTATGATATTGGGGGAGACGGGAGTCGCACTCATCATGCTAGTGATAGTCAGGTTGTTCAACCCTCCGAAAGCGGTGAAGATGACGAAAATAGCAATTGCTGCTAGCAGAGGTGGTGTTGAAGATTGCTAGTGCAGTGTTGTCAATGGTGATGGCGCTGACTGTGGTGGTGGTGGAGATGCCGATGATGGTGGTAACCAAGAGGCAAGCTTCTTTGAACGACGCTTGGGGACACTACGTTGGAGATAACGCCAACAGTTGTCAGGTCGATGGTAGTAGTGTGAACGACGACGATGAAGCACGGGGGATGATGGGAGTACAGAGCAATCGAGCCGGGAGAGGGCGAAGGGGTCTTGGAGGGGAGGAATAGAGGCGGTTAACGGGTTGTTAATAATTGTAATAGTCGGCTGCGGTAATGTCTGGGTAGTAGAGATGGCGATAGGCGAGGCGAATAGGGTGAAAGGGACAGTGGAGAACCCCGCGCAATTGGCGAATGGAATGACAAGGCAAGGCAAAAGTGACGAGCACCCAAACTGGTGACGATGGGGCGGTAGGACGATAACGGCTGAGTTGGGTCGGGACTGTTGGCGGTTGGATTGGTTGAGGTTAAACTAGTGACGGCTGTGCTGGTGGAAGGTGGGCTGTTGAGGGCTGAGCTGGTGGCGGTTGCGCTAATGGGAGCTGGGCTGGTGGCGGCTGGGTTGGTTTCGGTTGCGCTGGTGGGAGCTGGGTTGGTGGCGGTTGGTCGGGGGAGCTGGGCTAGTGGCGGCTTGGCTGATGGCGGCCAGAACGTTTGAAGCGAGGCGATGTTGGCGGGGCCGATGGAGGTCAGGCCACGGGCGGGGCGGGTGGCAGCGGGGTCTGTGGCTGCGTGGGGAGGCCTGTAGCAGCGAGGCCAGTGGTGCCGGGGCGGGTGGTGGCTTGACTGGTGGGGGCGTGGCATTGGCGCGGGGCCGCTTGCGGTGAGGGCAGCTGCGGTGGCGGCAGCGGCGGCCATCCGCTCGACTCCCAGTGCGGGCGCCCGAGGATGCACAATTTATCTGCGGCTTCCTGTTACCGTGTTGATTAAACGCCCGGCGCGGGCGATACAGAAAAAAGGCTCGAGCGACAGAGAGAGACACACACACACAGAAGCGAGGAAAGAGGATGAGACGACCAGGGAGTGGGAGAGAGAAGGAGAACAGTGCGGAGCGCGTCGGCTCGACAGGATCCCGATAAATCACCAAGTTCGTCTTCCGCACTGCCCCGCCCCCACCGCTCGCGCCGTTCCCGTCATGCCTCCCTCTCCCTCCGCCCCTCGCTCGCTGTTCCGATGTTTCGACGCTCTCGAGGCCCCGCCGCTCTCTCCGCTTTGGCGCTTACAAGTGCTACTGCGCCAGGCCGCATCATCGCTGCATCCTTGCCGCCGTTCCCTCGCTGGCCACCGTTCTGCAGTCCATTAACCTAGTTTCCTACTGTACACAGGGAACATAACCCATATATCCAAATCAGTCCATCTACCCACGCAGGCATTTTGTGGAGTCAAAATGCTCTCATTATTACCTCAGTTTCACTATTTCTCAATGTATCTTCCTTGTTCGCCCTTCTACTAATATTTTTATTATACCTTAAATATATCTGTGCAATTCTCCAATTTTGTGTATTTCGTGTTGCTCATTCCAAACCTAACTAATCTTTCTGCTTATTACCCGTAAGATCAAAGAACGTACGTTTTCTCTCATCGTCACGTCTTTTCGAATCCTGTGCCTACCCCTGATATCGCCCATTGCCTTGTTATTCTGTCATTGATTTTTACATTATGTTTACTTTATTATAATTCTTTCGTTTTCAATTTGATGACTTACTGGTACTCATCGACCATTCTTGCCATTATCGTCATCTATCATCGCAATCTTAGAGAAAAGACATATTTCTTTCTTACTGTAACATTGCTACCCCACTGCTTAAACGGATGTCTCCTCACTATGGTTTTATTAGCGATGTCTTCCCGTCCTTCCTTGAGATCAGTGTTTACACTACCGCCCGTACATCTTTCAATTTTCTTTCAACATACTATTATTCCGGCCGCGACAACTTCCGTGTCTTGCATTTACTCTCTGTTACGGCTCTTGTTCCCGCGCAGTTACCCTCACCCTCGCTCACCCCCCCCCCCGTCTGCGTTACGCATCCCGTCTCCGCCTCCATCTCACCTCCGTCTGCTCTCGTTTCGTACCTATCCAAGCTTTCGCCTTTGCGTCTACTGCCTGCTCCCGCCCCCGTCTCCTCTGGCTCCTCTCAATCCGACCCCATCTTTGCCCCCACCGGCTCCCGCCCTTGGTCTTGCTTTTGCACTCACCTTCGGCTCCGCCCTCGCCATCGCCACCTTGACCATCCTCGCCCCACCTTCACCCATCCTCTCCGATCCTCACTCATGCTCACCCATCTTCATCCATCTTCACCCATCCTCGCCCATCCTCGCCCATCCTCGCCATTCCTCGCCATTCCTCATCCATCCTTGCTCATCCTCGCCCATTCTCATCCATCCTCGCCCATCCTCGCCCATCCCCACCCTTCCTCGCCCATTCTCGCCCATCCTCGCCCATCCTCGCCCATCCTCGCCCATCCTCGCCCATCCTCGCCCATCCTCGCCCATCCTCGCCCATCCTCACCATTCCTCGCCCATCCTCGCCCATCCTCGCCCATCCTCGCCCATCCTCATCCATCCTCGCCCATCCTCATCCATCCTCGCCCATCCTCGCCCATTCTCATACATCCTTGCTCATCCTCATCCATCCTCGCCCATCCTCATTCATCATCACCCATCCCCATCCTTCCTCGCCCATTCTCACCCATCCTTGCCCCCGCCTCCGCCACCACGTGTGTCTCTTCCCACTCCGACCTTACTCACCTCCCTTCGACCCCACTCCACCTCCACCGCCACCCACTCCTTTCACCTCGTCGCCGCTCGCTGCGGTTTGGGCGCTTGTTAGGGTCGGCCGCCGCGCCGCCAAGTGCCAACTCGTTTCGGCACTTTCGGCGGTCGACCGCGCGCTCACGACCCAACTCCCGCCGCGAGGAATCTCCCGGAGTAAATAACGCGCGTTTTATGTACTCTCTGCTCGAGGACAACTGGGCCGATGAACTCCGGGAATTGAAGCGGAGGTAGTAGATTGTGTGGCGAATGCGAAGGGAGGGCGGGGACAGACGATGTAGTTGGTCAACGTGCTGATGAGAGTACCCAACGGATCGTCATGGAAGCGAGCGCCGCAAGGAAAACGCAAGGGGGAGCCGTGTGTAGTAAAAGGTTGTGTTCCAAGATCTACTTATTTCGTTGGTATCGAACAACTATCACTTCGTCTCGAACTTAACGACTTAACTTTACTGAAGGTAGAATTGCTTCGCTAATTGTGAGACCTTGTGGAATCGCCAGCTCAAGGAGCCAAGGAGCTAAAGCCACCGTCTTGAAACATGCATAACGAAGAGATTTTATTCATATAGGGACAAATTAATATTGCAGGGCGATTGTAACCTGTTTACACGCATATTCTAAAATACGAACTATACAGAAAATGTTAGCATGGCACAAACACACTGGAGATATTAAGATCTATTTATTCTCTGTACATCTTTATACATCAGATAATCACTGTTTCTTGTATTTATTCATTTAACAATATCCACGTATTGCCGGCCTGAATGGCCGAGTTGGCTAGAGCGCGTGCCGACTCAGCGCCTCGGTCTCAAGGGCGCGGGTTTGACGCCGTGGGCATGGTTGTTTGTCCCTTGTCTTTCATATATGTGGGTTGTCACGGAAGGCCTTGTGAGTCTGATGACCACAGACCGAGTAACTCGCAAGTTTGTGTCTAGTGAAAAGGTTAATATGTGTCCCCATGAGAAATGTAGTGGGTACTGACGCGGATAGTCGAAATCACATCTCCTGAAGCTGTAAGAATCCCCTGGAAGAAAAAGTCGTAGTCACGAATTACTGGTTCTTGTCCTTTGCCTCTAATTCTCAACTCTATTCTGCTCTCTCCGTAACAGTAACGCATCATCCAAAATGTTGAAGTGGACAGTGTGCAGCGTTTGAAATTATATGGACATCAATAAAATATATTTATATTATATTTAAAAAAATGCTAATTCTGCCATAGACTAATGTTTAGCTAGACATTTGTTTTCTATATTTAAATTAATGGGGTTAAGTTTGATATGAAGTTAATTCGTGAGCAGCAATGGCCATGTCTAGCCGAAAATTAAATCAAAATTATTTATTGGAGCTTCCACCATGTGTCAGTGTTACTAGAACAAAATTAAACACCGCAACGTTAGTAAATTATGGCTCTCATTTAAGTACTCATGGTTTGGATGCAATGACCACAGATCTACGGTTCTGTAGATTACATAATTACAACGATGTCCCCTCATATTTCATTCTGAAGGAAACATGTAAACTCGTACATATTAATTTACCCAAATTGTATCGTTTTGCATACAAATAATTGTTCTGTTGACAACTTTGCGGTTAGTTTCTCTCAGATTTCCGGATTACGTCCGTTAATTTACGCTTCTCTTCATATCAGAGTCAGTTTTGAGAGTTAGAAACTATTTTTCGTATTATCTCATTTTTTTACGACTTTTGCTTTGTAATTCAAATTTTTCTATTCGAAATTATCTCGTTTTCTTTGAATGAACACTAGAGGCATCGCAGATGCATTTTTATTTAGAATTTCGTGACTATGTAATAATTTTATCAAAAATAGCTAAAAATTAAACATTTTGTAATAAAAATTGCTGAAAATAAAGTTAAGAACAAGCTTACTTTCATTTTGGAGATATTGAGTAAAGTTCGTGAATACAAAACTTCGTTAGCAAAAGCGCGATGTCTATCCTTAGAGACTAGTTATCCTTAGTAAAGTAAACCGACTGAATTTTCTTCCGAGCCAGCATTGCCGCTGACTCTACTCTGCAGTGACTCCGGCAGGGAGGTTCTAGGGCTCGAGAACCGACGCTGGTGAATTTTCGGAAGTAGCTATGTACTAGCTATCTGAAGGAACATTCTAGTGGCTGACTACTCTAATCGGCAGTTTTTCCATGGTTTCTCCGATCAATACCAAGTTTATGCTGGAGTCTAACAAATACGGGCTATGAAACGCGCGCACTATTTCCTTCTTCTTCCTTACACTATACTCTCCCCTACACTACTACGCATGTTGAGAGACCAGTCGGAACCTTAGGCTTTGTCGCTTTGGGTGGACACGCTGCTATGGAGATTCCTGTATAAAGAAACTCCACAAGCCGATATGAAGGTCAGTGCCTAATATGATCATCCAGCGGGATAGGTCACTTCTCGGTATTAAAACATTCTCTATACTAACGGGACTAATAAAGATAGCAGTTGACGTCCGCGGAGACATGACTCAATCAATCAATTAATTCATTAGAAATGTTTAAGATCTAGCAGAAGCGTTTTTCTGAAAGCTATTTTTTTCACATTACGGGAGAGTAGAATATTTAATTTTAATATCGATAAAAAAGTGTTTGAATTTTTAATTAGTATAGTATTATTGTGTCAAAAAAGAGCTCTGATGGTATATTAAAATAACATTAATCATACTTTCTACATAAAATACAGTGGATAAATAGCAGCTTGGAATGATTTATAAAATACCAACGACACACAATTCCGTAAATAAGCCACTACTGGAGAGGGAATTAACACCAGAAGTGCATCAAACAGATGTATGATTCAACAAGTAGAATTTTGTTTATTGTGCATCTTCGTACATATTTTGTACCTTCCATTCCATTTCGTGGTTTTCTGGACATGCCTACTCAATGGCAGGTAGAAAACGTCTACACTCAAAAATCTTTGTAAAAATTAAATTGGTGACATGATATTCTTTGCGATTCAGCCGCATGAGTCTAAATATGTTGGTAGTAAGCACTTAACAATATTTATATTTGCACAGTGCTGTGTTTATATAATGGGATAAATAGTTCCGGGCATTCTCTGAAATTGTGATACGCTATTTTCTCTTTTATACGAGCGATTTTTGCACGGATCCAACTAGATTTATATTAAAAACTCTATTTACTCAAAGTAAATTGTTGCACGAATTACGAAAATATAACGGTATAAATTTTCAACATCGCGTACTCTCCCTTTCGTCTTCCATCCCATCATTAAAGGGGACGTGCATGAGGCCCGCGCCACGTCTCGCGGAGGTCCCAGCGTGCAGCGACGGCTGGGGCGAGGGCCGCGGGAGTTGGTCGTACAGTAGCACCGGCGCTGCGCGGCGACGGCGAAGGCGGCGGTTGAGTAGCGACGTGGGCCCGAGAAGCGCTCATTAGACCGACAACTTTGCTCTAGTTGAAGCCGCCCCGACCCCACCCCACCCCATTCCACCCCGCCAACATCATCTTCCCTCCCCCTCCGATTACGCTGCCCTCCGCCGTACCCGCCTACGCTCTCGGCCCCCAACCCCCTCCCCCACTGCTATCTCCATTCCCAGATGCCTTCCCGCCGCCGCCCATGATATCACCTCACTCCGCCAACGTCTTACCTCCCCAGCTCACCCCTTCTGATTTTGCTGCCACACTCGCCTGCGATCTCTCCCCTCCTTTCACAACCACCGCTCCCACCGCAGCCTCCTACACCCCAACTCTCCTTGCCGACACACACGACATCACCTCACACCGCCGCCTCCCCATCTCATCCCGCCAACATCATCTTCCCTCCCCAGCCCACCCCTTCCTATCACGCCACCCGCTGTCACACCCACCTACGCTCCCGCCCCCAACCTCCTCTCCCCGCTATCTCCATTCCCTCACGCCTTCCCGCCGCCCACGATATCACCTCACCCTGCCAACGCCATCTTCCCTCCTCAGCCCACCCCTTCCGATTTCGCTGCCCGCTGTCACACTTGCCTGCGCTCTCTCCCCTCCCCTCAAAACTACCGCTCCCACCGCAGCCTCCAACACCTCAACCCTCCTTGCCGACACACACATCACCTCACCCCACTGTCGCCCCCGACCCCATCTCATCCCGCCAACATCATCTTCCCTCCCCAGCCCACCCCTTCCTATCACGCCACCCGCTGTCACACCCACCTACGCTCCCGCCCTTCCAGCAACCACCGCCCCTACTGCAAATTCAGAAACCCTCAACCCTCCTTGCCGACACACACGACATCACCTCACCCCACTGTCGCCCCCGACCCCATCTCATCCCGCCAACATCATCTTCCCTCCCCAGCCCACCCCTTCCTGATTACCCCACCCGCTGCAACACCCGCCTACGCTCCCGCCCCCAACCCCCTTCCCCACCGCTGTCTTCATCCCCTCACGCCTTCCCGCCACCGCCCACGACATCTCATCCCGCCCCCGACCACATCTCATCCGTCAGCATCATCTGCCCTCCCCAGCCCGCGCTTTTTCGATTACGCTGCCCACTGCCACACCCGCTTACCCTCTCGCCACCTCCACAACAACCGCCCCCACCACAGCCTCCAACACCTCAACCCTCCCTGCCGAAGCACACGACATCACCTCACCCCGCCCCCGCCCCCCACCACATCTCATCCTGCCAATGTCATATTTTTTCCCCAACCCATCCCTTTCCGATTACGTCACCCGCTGTCACACCCGCCTACGCTCCCGCCCTTCCCGCAACCACCGCCCCTACTGCAGCCTCAGAAACCCTCAACTCTCCCTGCCGCCGCCCACGACACCCCCTCACCCCGCCAACATCAACCTCCACTCCAGCCGCCCGCCCCCTGCAATTACGCCGCCCGCCGCCACACTCCCCGGCGCTTTCACCCCGACCGCCACCCTTCGCTCACAGCTACCACCCCCACCGCTTCCTCCGCTCCCCTCACCCCTCCTCGCCGCCGCCCCCGACACCATCTCACCCCGCCATCATCATCCTCCCACCCCAGGCACCACTCCCTCAGATGACGCCTCCCGCCGCCAGAACCCGACTACGCTGCCACTCACACCACTACTCCCAACTTCCCTCCGATACCGCAACCACCCCAACCGCAGCCTCGCCTCTCACCCCCACCACCGTACCCCAGCTGTCCCAACCGCTCTCTCCCTCTCCCTACCATCCCCACCGCTGCCTCGCCACGCCCTCCCCATTACTCTACATCACCGCGCCACCCCTTTGTCCTGTTCCTCCCAACGCAATCGCCATCCCTTCATCCCTCCTCCCTCACTTGAGCCTCCCCTCCCAGCGCCCCTGCCACGGCGCGGCCGCACCCCGCTTACGACGCCTCCGCCGCCTCAAGCGCCGTCTGCGACCTCGCGCGGCCGCCCAGGCAAGTGGAGACGAGAGGAAAATCGACTGTTTCACGGCCGACGTCCTCGGGGCCATGAGGAGAGAATCAGACGTAAGATTCAAGGTGGAAAGTGTGTAGGATGTTTCCTTTCTGCTTTCTTGGCCTCTTCGGTCATTGTTTTCTTTTTTTAAACTTTTGCGAAGTATAAATTATTGCTCGTTACTTATTATGGTGTAATTAACTTTTACAAGAAATAATAAAAGGACATTTTCGAAAAGAAAGAAAGAGAAATACTATAGAAAAATTTACTGTTCGTAAATATCTGAGATTTTAAAACTCACGAACTCTCCCTTATCGTTCAAAAATGCAATTGTGAATAAAATCAGACGAACAAGCTGTCATTTCTCTTATACCATGATTTTCCTTTTACTCCTTCAAATTTTAATTAAATAGTAATACGATATATCATCTAATTAAAATTTAATAATAATTAAATTATAATTAAATTCTTATAAAATGTGTTTGATATTTTAAAATTGCAATAAAACTCACGTTTATACAATATGATGCTTGCTTGAAAATATTGAAAAAATTGACATTCGTTATTGTCTCTGAAAGACATTATATGTCAAGCAGAAATAAATAAATTTTAACAGGATAAAAGTAGATCGGAAAAAAGCTGAGTAATTCGAAGTCATGCATAGTTTTAAAAACATCATTTTGCAGCATTATCAGAGACATATATGGCTCGGTTAACGTTGTCTACAGATGATTATCTGCACCTGCTTCTGGGATACGGTCAACCCAGAATCGTCGGAATTATTCCACTCCCACAAACGCCACAAACTTGGTTTTCACGCTCTGTCGATTACAATAAAAAAAACTGCGCTACAGACGGCAGTCTTGCGATGCAGAAAAACAACAAAATCAGATTTCGAATTACAAGTAAGGTTCCATGCAGAACCTGCTTAGTGTTTGGCATTGCCTGACAATGTTTATTATATATGCCATTAAAATATTTTTTTCAATATTTATATTTACGTATGTAAATATTTTTTCACTGGAACTATAGGAAACATTTTGACTCCACGAAAGTTACTTAATGTTAAAACATTCTAAAATATATTAAAATGTATTTCTGTTATCACAAACCAATGATTTTTATGTCCTCCAAACGATGGTTCATTTTGAAAACGGTTGTCTCTCGTACAAAGGGGCATGCTATATGTGACTGCTACGTTGTTGAAAAACTCTATTTCTCTCCCGGCACATCGGTAGTCTCATTAACCAAATAGTTAGACTCTAAGACATAACACAACCACAAACTCTCTCTCTCTCTCTTTAGTTATATTCCACACCGAGCGTATTTTTTTACGACAGATTATAAGCAGTTGTCTCTCGTTGCTCGGATCCCCTGGCTTTTTACGCGCTTTAACAGTTCCTTTGCTCCTGTAACGTCTTTAAAATTAATTGAACTATCAGCGAAGCAACCTTGCGGTGCCGCGAAGGCAGCCAGAGACGCTCCTCGCGGTCCGACCTTCGCTTTCTGATGGCTGCGCGAACGCCGTTGTGGTCACGGTTGAAGCGAACGCTGTAACGACCGGCGTGAAACGAGCGTGTGGGTGCGAGGGAGAGAAGGAAGAACGAAAGGAGGAGTGGGAGGGGAGTGGAAGGGAAGAAAAAGGCAAAAGCAGTCCGCAAAAGCAGAAGCCAAACGACCAGAACAAGCGTTGTCGTTCGCGACACACTAAGCCACGCCTGACCAAGGTTTGTGTTTTACGTCGTTTCAAAAATGTCACGAGCGAACGCATTACTACGGTAAGTGGCTACGCTTGCAAGGGTTGATCCCTCCGTGCCCCTTTGGGGAAAGCAAAAGGGAATGTCAAATATCAAATAGGCAAAATAAATAAATGAGTAAATAAATAAATGGGGAACATGAAACAAGAATTGCTACAGAAGAAAGTATTAATACTTTACAAATGCATTTCCTTCCTTCGTTAACAAAATAGAGTCAATTAGTACAGAATGAACATTTTTAACCAGTAAAGCCACAACAGCACATACTCTTTTGCATTACTTGTAGCAACTACGCAAGTGTACAAGACTTCATGAACCTGCAAGTTTTTCCAAACAGCAATCATTTTATCTCCACTCTGGGATTCGAATTCAAATCCTTCGAGTTAACACGCCATTCGGGTTATATTACCCCTGGATGATCAATCACACAATTAAACTCTAACTTCCCCACTCTTAAAAAAATGTGGAACATTTGCATTCGCAGTTTTAAAAAATTTATACATTTTAATTTACATTATTTCAAGATGTAGGTTTAATGAATAGATCTCATTGATAAAAATCTCTATTATTAATACTATAATGTTAGAAGGTTAATTTTGTTCTTGCAATTTTCGAAAATTTAGAGAGTTCACCGAAATAGGGACGTGTGCTTTTTTAAGCGTCATTTACTCTATCCCAGGAAAGAAATTAAACAAAAGCATTGGAACCATTTTTGAGAAAAAAATATAAATTATTTTCTTCAAACAAACATCATTGGAAACCAATTCATTTCTAAAACAAATGTAGAATATCTTATTTAATGGAGCTAGATTAGTAATTACCACGTCTCACATTTTATTCCATTAAAGTCCTAGTCAGATATGCTGCAGAAGACTGAAAAATAATCGAAATCGTGTACTTTTTAATCTATTACAGAATTTTGAAGAAATAAAAATACTATAGAAACATAAAGGCTAAATATAACACACTGATATGTGAAAATAAATAGAAATACTACTGTTGCGTAAAGTTCCTCTAATATTTTTTTTAAAACGAGTTTCCTAATATTTTGAAGAAATAAATTGCAAATAAATGGAATTATAAAATGTACAATTATCTTGAAATCCTGAAGATTTCTTTATGTTTCAAGATCACTGCGATAACAACAGTAACATACTCAAATTTAATTAATACGAATGCCAAGTATTTAACTTAATATTACATACATAATTTTATTTTCATTAACGCTAATCAGCAGCTTTCTTTTGTCATTCTTCTTTTTGAAAGTTATTGTAATGCAAAACTTTTCGCTTTTCACATGTTAATTCACGCTTTAAACTGACATTATTATTGTCCTCTTCATTAACATTATATTGAGCAAATTTTGTGCATTTAATTAACAAAAATTATGGGAAAAAATTTAAAAAATCAATTTCAGAATTTTTTAAATGAAGAAAGCTTTGATAATTTCAATCAATATGATTTGTCACAAAACAAATGCATTTATATTATACCACTGTAGTTAGAAATGTTACGCATGAAGTGCGCATGTGCAGCAGCGGACGCGAACAGACGAAAGCCGACAGCAACGGAGAGCGTCCGCATGATGCAGGATAACGTTCCCGCAGCAAGGCTCTTACCATGAAGGGCGTTGCGATAAAGCCCAATGCCCTGTCATCCCAGCCAGGCGGCACAGGGGCGTCTGCGGAGGACCCGAAAGAGAAAACAGAGGGCGCTTGCAGAGTAAACGAGCGGAGTAACCATGATATGATGATGGTGAAGGAACAGACCATGTCGCTGGTCATGTTGAAGAGAAATTCATGGATGATGGGGGAAATGAAAGAAGAGGAAGATGGCGTGGATTATGAAAAGTGTTGATTACTTTATTCAGGTATACAACAGGGAATAGTGTTTGTTCAGAAAAGATCAATGAAGACACCTTCAAATGGAATTTCAACGTGACAAACAAAAGAATTATAAGATATAAATGATGTTGCCTCTGATAGGGGAGAATTCTAAACAGCAATGGCGCTCATGTTATGCATAATGTCGTATGCTGTCATCGGGGCTGAGACTTTAACTTCAAATTCATGTTAAAATTGTGGAAGGCAGAAAGAATTGACTCTGAGGGTAACACTTTGATTTATTTTTTTGTTTCTTTGTTTGTTTATTTTTGTTTATTTCTTTTTTGTTTGTTTGTTTGCTTCTTTCTTTCTCTTTCTTTCTTTCTTTCTTTCTTTCTTCCAACAGATATAAATATAAAATCGGATAGTGTTAGATCCGACTCTTACTTTTGGTATAGTACCTGGGATGTATTAATTTTGCTATGTTCCTTTTTTTATGTCAGTTGTCATATCACTTTCCCTTTGTTTAGAAAAACGTCTGTAGTTAGCCTACATGTCGAAATCTTTTTTCTGTTTTCTTCTAAATAAGTTCAAAAATAACATTATATCGACTTAAAACTTTCACGTACTTCAATTTACCGATTTCTCTTTTACCTTTTTACGATTTAACTTTTTCTCTTATATCTAGTGACCTCTTCATATGACGGTAGATTTAGACGATTACATTTCCATTTAATAGACTATCTTGTTTAGTGTTCATAATACTATTTTCTTAAATTTGTAAATTTAGTTTCAGAACCCTACATTTAAAGAGAAACTACTATTAAATTTTCATAAACTCAAAATGTTATTAGAATTTTTTTTCCATTTATTGGCACATTGGAATAGAATTTGTGGTATCAAAAATTATAGGTAACGTTCTTTTTAGTCTAGAACAAAAATTTGCACGTTTAGACTTTTGAAATGATTCCACGAGTTACTATCTTTTACTTAGAAAACCATGAAAATGACGAGAGCCTAGTTCATCTTTGTTTACGAGCCATGGTTAGCGTGCATGTCTTCCACAGCAACTTTACTCGCACATAAAACTTATGTTGTTCTTTCTCTTTGTTTCAGGTAAGGCTCTTCGCAACAAAAGTCTGGTAGCAGCTAAAATTCATGAAGAACCTGACAACGAACTGTAATGTATAGCATGAAAACAAAGTTTAACAGAAACTACATCACTTACAAAATTTTGCTGAAGCTCATGTTTATGACCATAGTGTCTGAGAAGCGAGAATTGAGGCAGGAGGGGGCGGTGAAAATATGGAGGGGTGGGCAAGTTTGATAAAAGCGAACGTTAGTTCAGTGAGAAATGCGATATGGTTAAAGTACTACAGCTCCACCACCATTTTCTGTGGTAACGTACTAAGTTCTAACCCTGTCGACCGAGAATAGATACACCCTTGTGTGTGTGTGTGTGTGTGTGTGTGTGTGTGTGTGTGTGTGTGTGTGTGTGTGTGTGTGCGTGCGCGCGCGCGCGTGTGTGTGTCTGTGCGCGCGCGCGCGTGCGTGACTGTAATTTTCCTTTATGCTATGACCGTGGATCGTGAAGGATTATAGTTGTGAACCGTACATTTTGTCATGATTAAAAAGGATAAATATAAGAATGTATTATTTATTTCGTCATCGTACTGAGAGGGGAGGAGAGACAAAAAATTAAAAATCCGAAATCACAATGAAATAAAGAGAATAATTTCAAGTCCTAAAAATGAGTTTACAAGAAAAAAACTAATTTTTGTTGTGGAATTAAAGTCAAAAGTGACTTATCATTTGCAATGTACGACAACTCGTGAATTTATACTTTGCCACAGTTACTCGAGAATCGCGGGTATCAGGAAGAAGCATGCGGAATGAACATGCGATGAAGCACGAAGGAGAAGAAGCGGGAATAGAACGTCGGTGAGATTAGAAAGAGAAAGAGAGAAAGGGGAGAGAAACGAAAGAAAGATGGAAAGGGAAAGAAAAGGAGGTAAAGGGAACAAAAAATAATAGGAAATGGGAAGAAAATGAGAGGATAAGGGAAAGAATAAGAAAAAACGAAAAGGAAAATGGAAGGAAAGGGAAAGAAACAGAGAGAGAAAGAGAAAAAACGATGGAAGGAAAGCAAAAGAGAGAGAAAGGGAAGTAAAAAGGTAGGGAAAAATAAAGAAAGGGGGGAGGAAAAAAGAAAGAAAGAAGTGAAAAGCACGAGAGAACGAAAGGCAAAGAAAATGAACGACAAAAAACAAAGAGGCAAAGAAAAGAAAAGAAAGTTGATAGAAAGAACGAAGGAGAGACTGACAGAAATGGAAACATTGAAAATGAACGAGAGAAATGGAAATAGAGGACATTGCCGGGGAGAGCGAAGGGAAGGGGAAAGGAAGAGGGCAGCGAGGGCGGCGCGTGCGAGACGGCTCCTTGAATGAGAATTACTACGCCCTCGCCACGCCACGCCGCGCCGCGCCACATCGCGCCGGCCGCCGCGTGCAAATGGTGGGGAGCTGAGATCTGCCATCGAGGGCGAGACGCCGCCGCCACCGCCACCGCCACCGCCGCCGCCGCCGCCGCCGCCACCGCCGCCGCCGCCGCCGCCGCCGCCGCCGCCGCCGCCGCCGCGATCGCCACCGCCACTGCCGCCGCCCCCGCTGCCACTGCCGCCGCTGGCCCGCGGCCAAACGGCCCCTCCCCCACGCACTCGCGAATTTTTTGATGAAATTTATACGACTGTACCTTTCAACGATGTCCAGTAAGCGATTTAGAACAGCCAGCGCCACCCTCGCAGAGCACTCACCGTCACCCTATAGCCCTCCAGCCCTCCAACCCGCGCCTCCCCTACAGCATTACCCTCCCTCACCGCCACCGCCTCGTTCCCCACTTCCACCCCTCGGCGCCTGCGCCCTCTCCCGCTTCCCCGCTGCCGACCACTCTGTCCCCGCTGTTAGTGTCACTTGCCCCTTGGCTAAGTACACACATCGCTACGTCGCTCGGTCGTCATTTTTTCTCCCCTATCATCACCGACGTCCTACCCCCATTCCGCCGCCAACACACGACTTTCCAATGCTGCTTTTCACGCTCTTCTGGACGTTTTCATTTGCTTGGTTTTCGCTCTCTAGTGCTAGTTCGCACACTGGTCGTTTCTCTCGTTCTCGACATTCCAGTTCCTCTCCCTCGTCTTTCTCTCCGTTTCATCTTGTCTTGTTTCTAAGCTCACCTGCCTCGTCGACGCTTCATTTTCGCCAGCTTTTCAGTAGCTGGTTTCCTGGTTGTTTTCATCATACTGGCCTCCCTTCCAGTTTTTCTTTCCTCACAAATCGCGCCTCCTCCTGCAGACCTATCTTATTTCGCCCCCACTTAATATTCCTACCATTCGTACAGGAAGTTTTTGTCTCGCACCACCTTGCCCTTACCATCATCTTTCCTACTTCATTTGCTATCTTGCTCTCTTTGTTATCCTCGCCTTCGTGGCCAACTTCCACGATTTTCGCCCACCTCATCTACGTCAGCTCCATTCATCCCCCCATCTTCTCCACTCTTGTTATTATCGCTCTCACTGCCCTCCTTTTCTAACTCTGTCATCTTTACTTTTCTCGTTTTCATAGTTTTAAGGCCCATTCACAATGCAAACATAAGCATAAGCATGGCGTTAACATCAAAGTTAGGACTACGTCTACAAGTGGACTCATTCACAATGCGTTCGCGTAAGCATAACACGTAAGACGTTAACTTAAGAGCTGGCAAGCTTCAAACTTCTGTGCTTATGCTTATGTCAGACATAAGGAATGAGCCAATCACAGCTCGTTAACTCAAAATCGAGCATCGAAGTCGATAGGCGAACTATTCGTGTCGATTCGTATGCTGCGTCTCATAGCCAATAGAAACTCTTATTTTGCCTGTGTTTATGTTCGACATTGTGAATACGCCAACTGTTCGCTTGTGTTAATGTCTGTGTCTATGTGTTATGCTTGTGTTTGTGATTGCATTGTGAATGGGCCTTTACTCTTCATCCTCCCATTTCCTCGGCGGCCGCTTTCTCTCACCTGCCCGCTCCTCCCGCCCTATTCTCACCATCCTCCTAATCGCTGCCCGCTGCTGGATTATTGGTGCTCGAACCGCCGAAGAGCAGCGCGGGGCGGCGACACGCAGTGCCACCGTGGTGCGTTCCGAGTGCAGAGAGCCAGACGTTCGGTAGATCGATGTGGATTTCAAACTTAATGGACATGGTGTTCAGGAATGTTTAAAGCTTCCCATCATAACCTCTCCTTGAGCCAATCTTTATGTTGTTTTTGTGACGATGTAGAAATGCGAGAGATTAGGAAAATACCGTGTATTTGACAACTCTTTCTGTAGCTTAAAAGTCAATGTGAAATGCTGAACTAGCTTTCAGAATTCTACACATTTTGAATTTTTGATGTTATACTCAACGCATCTGAAGAAATACTTATTTTTTTGAGAACGAAAAATAAAATTAAATAGTAGAATTAAATATTATTTTAGCACGCGCCAAGTCATTTCCTGCCAAAAAATAAGAAATGTTTTTATTATTTAATTTATTAAATAATAAAAATGTATTATTATTATTATTTATTATTATTATTATTTATTATTATTATTAATTATTAAAATTTTATATTTCTTTTGCATTTTGACAAATTTCTCAGCAAGTCGTATTTACTTCGCACAAACTTTCTTTTTTCAGCCTGCACGAGAGCTCGATGTCGTAGCTGCCTTCCGAACACATTAATGCATTTAGTACTTATTCAGCTCCACTCTAATTCGGCAGCTTCACAAAACGCAAATCCAAATGGATACAGCACCATATGGAGAAATTATTGAAAACTCCCAATCCATTATTGGCACGAGCCACGCAGGTCGTAGAATATACACAGCAGGAACTGATTTGTTAATTGCTCCGAGTACAAATTACTAGCCTACACGTTTCGCCACTCGGGCCGCCCCGGGCGTCTGCCCTCCCCCGCCGGGGGACGGATCTTCCACATCGTTCGCGCCGTCCACATGCGGCTCCTGCGCGGCGGAGCGGATGTGCAGTGGTGTGGTGTGGAGCACGGGGACGGCGCGCCATGCATTTGCTGCAGGGAACGGCGTGGGAGAAAGTGCATTACGTGCGATTGTAACGGATGTTAAGACTGGCAGAAAAAGAATGGCAAACGAGGACGGTATGAAAATTAGAAATGGAGGATTTTCAAAGTCGTATGTGGTCTTTGTTGTCTTTATGTGCAGAATTTGGTTTTTGCGTCCTTTCTTTGACTCTCTTAACTTCAAGTATGTTTAGTTATTGATATAATAACAATAATAATAATTGTTATTACTTTTATTATTGTTATTAATGTTGTTATTATTATCGCTTTTATTATTACAACTAAGTGCGTGAGGAGTGGTTTTGAGATTGGGAAGACAGTTTGCTGTATTCACTAGGGAATGTAAACGTAGCGTACGAATGATGTAAAGATTATTTCTTAATAACGCGAAAAGAAAACTGTGAGTTCACGTTTTTCCTTCAGGCTTCTGCCTCGTGCATGTTCAAGAATAATCGTAATTCATTCATAATTTTAAGTTCATTTTTAATTTTTATTTTCTTTATTTATTTTATTATTTGAAAATATTTGTTACATCGTTGTTCTCTTTTTTGTGTGTGTTTACCACCAAGTTTTTGGTTATTTGTAATAGAAAGCAAAAATGTCTTCCATGGCCGGAACCAATAGATATTTGTTTGTTCGGGAGAAGCCTCGTCTTAAGCATGGTTGCCAACGTTTCGGTCATCATACTACCGCCTTCTTTCGGGTTAAATTTGAAGAAAAAATTCGTTTCTATTTCCAAAAAAAAGAACTGTTTGACGAAAGCCCTTGGATTCAGCGTCTCGTGAATATTCACATTTTTAAAAGGCTATAGCGTTACACAGAACGCAAGAGCTATCTAGATCAAAGTGAGATGGCAGCAAATAAGAAAGATAGAGCAAGAAGACATAGGGCATAGTCAGTCAGGGGGGCACAGGTCCTAGCGGCAAGGCCAGACGCGTGGGCGGGAGGGGTGAGAGGCGAACGGAGGGAACGCTGGGACCCTGAAAGCAGGCGCGGAAGAGGTGACGAGAGGGTTAGGCAGGGGCGGAGGCAGGGGGATGGCAGGGTCGGAGGCAGGGTCGGAGGCAGGGTCGGGAGGCAGGGTCGGGAAGTAGGGTCGGGAGGCAGGGTCGGGAAGTAGGGTCGGGAGGCAGGGTCGAGAGGCAGGGTCGAGAGGCAGGGTCGGAGGCAGGGGCGGAGGCAGGGGTGGAGAGAGGGGCGGAGGCAGGGGCGGAGAGAGGGGCGGAGGCAGGGGCGGAGGCAGGGGCGGCGGCAGGGGCGGCGGCAGGGGCGGCGGCAGGGGCGGCGGCAGGGGCGGCGGCAGGGGCAGCGGCAGGGACGGAAACAGGGGCGGAGGCAGGGGCGAAGGCAGGGGCAGAGAGAGGCGTGGAGACAGGCGCGGAGTCAGGGGTGTAGGAAAGGGCGGTGGCAGAGATAGGCGGGGAGGCACAGAAGCAGCGGCGGAGGCAAAGACGGAGACAGCGGAGCAGGCAGAGAGGGAGGCTGTGATGGGAGCGGGGGCGGGGTCGGCGGCGCAGCGGGTGTTCGGGCACGAACGGAGGCGGAGGTTGTGGTGGGGGCGAAAGCTGGAGGCGGAGGAGGGGACAAAATGGCATTTTGCAGCCCGGCAGCGCCCGAATAATCCCAGATTAGGGCGATCGCCATTGCATTAGAGGCTGTTTAAAGCGGATGGACGGCGGTGGCGCCGGCGGCGTACACGGCAGGAGCGCGGTCGGCGCTGGCGGCGGCGGTGGCGGCGGAGGGCGTGGCAGCGGAGTGGTTGCCTCCGCTCGCCCGCCCGCCTGCGGCGCACGCACGCCAAATTGCACAAAAGAGCGCGCGTGGCAGAGAAAGAAAGGGTGCACTCATCCCCTAAAAATGAGTAACTCATTGGAGATCGATACAGAACTAATGAATATTTTAAGAGTAACCGACAGAATTGGTGACACCAAATCATATTTTAAAAGGATTTTGAAAAAGACATGATGAACTTTTGAAGATTTGTTTATTTACGTAGGATCTATTAATTATTATAAGTGTGATGTTTTAAATAAGTGTTTCTACGAGAATTTTCTGGCCATATATCACGTCTCATTTAATATTTTAATTATGGTTTTTATGTAATTTTACGATGTTTTATTGAATGAAGTGCCCTGGGAATAGTACACGTTGTTTACTGATCAGTGCAACTCGTAGATTTCTTTAGGTTTTCATATGTATTTTATTTATTTCTTAGGGGCATGATGGGCTGGCGGATGGATGAGTCGGTAGGCGGAAGATTGTTAGACCATCCGGCGGGTGGTTGACAGTTGGTTGTTTGGACGTTCGGGTGGGTGGATGGTTCAACTTTCGGGTGGGTAGTTAGGTCAGTGTGCAGGGCAGCATTCGAGTGTTGACGACAGGAGGTGTGAAAAAACCTGCGACGACGTGTGTGACCTATTGGTTAATGAGTCTTGCAACGTATAATCCGATTTAAACACAACTGCTCTTCAAGGTCATGAGCTGGAAGGAGAGGGGTAAATCGTTGTCCAATCGGAAGCACCAATACCAAAAATGAACGTCCTAACGAAACTCCTCATTGGATGACAGTGTTCCCCCTCTCCTTCAAGCTTGTGACCTTGAAGTGCAGCTATGTTTAAATCTAAGTATAGGTGCAACGGGAGTTGCCGAAACGCAAGGGCTGAAACTATTATTTGTTTATTGCTCACTATCTCTATACGCTCGCTAGTGTAAACATAATTGACATTGTTAACCGAACCAGTTTGCAATAAATATGGGTTTACTGTTTTCAAAAACGATGAAGATAAAAATTAGAATTGCCTGTCATGTTCCTTACGAAATACACCTAAGATACAACTTTTATTCTCAAATATTTCATAATTCTCTAGAATAACAAAGACATTGTCACTAGAAAAACATACGATAATTGAAAGTCATATTTCGAAGCAGTAACACAAACGTATCTGAGCTGTAACTCACTCGAAAGCAATATTCATCATGATCATTCCCCTGGTACGTATCTAACAAGAATGGTGTGTTCTGTTAAATATTACGCTGCAACCGCGTGTTTCACCGTGCTGTAAGCAATTACGAAATGAAAGAGCAGTGTTGCAGAGCTTTTGCATAGACAAAACGCGACGCTGTGTGTGATGTGGTCAGAGAATAGAGGCCCTGTGAAGCGAAAGAGGAGAGTTATAACATTCTGTTAGAAGGTTGAAAGTGAAGTAGAGAAAAGGTCAGCGGTACTGATATTTATAGGATATGAGAAAACTTGAAAGCAATGGAATGGCAGTCAGACTGGAAGCTTTAAAAAAAAGTATTAATATGCACAAGAGAGAAAAGAAACCTTTCAATTTTAATGTTCATAAAATTTGATTTTGAACATGATTTATGTGCTTTTCATACAACATAAATACAACTTAAAAACTAAGATTCACAAGCATAACTTAAAATCCCTAATTAAACGAAATAAGTGGAAAGTTTTCAGAACGTAGAAATCAAAGAAAGAAAATCAAGAGAGAACCAGAGAAACCAAGTATTTTGTCGAGAAATGTTTGAGTATAAATTAGATATTAGACGGGCAATGTATTCGGTTTGCAAATTAAAGTAATGGTATAAAACCAGTTTCTCCTGCAAGTGAGTTAACTTATAAAGAATTACAAATAGCAAGATAATCTTTGCCTGATTTACTCTGAACTGAAACAAAATGTAAAAATCCTCCTAAACAATATGTGAAAAAATGAAAAAGCAAATAATAACTTTTGGTATTCTGTTATCAATTACATGTAAGTAGCAATAAATTAAAATGAATAAACTCTAAGACGAAATACACATATTGCGTTTCAAAGAGACAGTATCATTGGAATAAACATTTTATTGTGAGAAAGTAATTTTCTAATTTTACTTTCAATTTATTTTCTTTGATACGTAATATCTTCGATGAGCATCCAGAAAATTAAAAAAAAATATCCAGAATTCACTTTACATTAAATTTTAACGAATTCCGGAGTTAATAAATTTTGATATGTTTATCCACATACGGTTTGTTTGGAAAGTCCAGTACTGAATGATGTGGCAGCTTTGTTACTGAAATGTCATCCGTCGTCACGTATGGCATTGAACCGTATTGCAACACGTCCCCTCGACGGGAGGTGAGGTCGTGTTGTTAATGGTGGCGCGTGGTGTTCGGAGTAGTGTAGCGCGAAACCTGTTCACAGAAGCAGCACATACTGTGCTTTGTGAAATGAAACAGTTGCTCGTGCAATAAGACTCATGACATGGTAATGAGTGATGAAGTGCGACGTTACAAGCCACAGGATATTTAACGAAACAATGCTGCCGTTCAGGAGAGCACTATCATGTTGCAGAATGTTCGATGTCGTAACGTTAAAAAGGGGCAGAATCGGAACACTGTCGGGTAGATATTGTTAAAAAGCAACCGAATAATTCTGAACACCTGATATCGTTATAATAAATTGAGTGAATGGATGGTATGATAAATGAAATGTGCGTGATCTGTTGAAGAGTGCATTTAAGAAGTTGAAATTTGACATTAAATAAATATCAATTTATAAATTATAAGTAGGCATGGACCACGAAAATAGTTGTATATTTGAAAAAGTGTAAAGTATTTTCATACAACTCATGAAAAGCGTTTAATGCATAATAAAATTCGTACCAGTTTCCTCAGAATGCCATAAAACTGTGACTGCACCGGCTTGAATATCATATTTTATTCTTGCAATAGACAATAAAAATATGTTATTGTATAAGATGACCATGGAGAAGGATGATATCATGAGTGGCTGACTAGTTGTTGTTTTTTTTTGTTTTTTTTTTGTTTTTTTTTTCGGGTTTGGCTCTTCATTTTCTCGGGCAGATTTAGATTCGAAGCGGAGTCTATCCTTACGATGTCATTGTTTAAGCTCCGAATCCGCTTACTCGGGTTCTGAAATTCAGAGTGCTGATTCTAATGCCACTGCTGACGGTGTCATTATTTATAATATTAGAAATTGTTTTATTGAACGTAATTCGCACGTCAAATAAATCTGAAATAAATATTTATATTTTGATCAGATTGTACTTACTTTCAGGAACGATGGCAAAACATCTTCAATGGTTAACTTCCGGCCGAAAATGCATATTCGTTAAACTTTCTTTTTCGTTTACCTCTATTTAAATATTTGAATTCCATATTTAAATTATTCATATTTTTATAAGTTTTGTTCGTGTCAAGACTGTTAGAGTTAACGCTTGTGTTGGTTACATAGTATGCATTGATAGCACAGATTGATGCATAGAGAGGTATTCCAAATTAACAGGGTGGCCCTTCTCATTTAGCAATAGTAATCTCATTTAATATTGAAGGTTCCACATCAAAGCTTTGTGTACAAGCCGATAGCCGTAACATCATTCAAGACATGCTTGTTTGTGTTACAAATGTTTCAAAATAAACCACAATAGAATATAAACCATCAAGTTGAAAAAATGTCAATAAAAATATTTGAACCCAAATTTCCCTTTTAACGTCGTACAATTGTTTCTACGTTTACTTATTTCTTTTTAATTATTTGTAAGTAATCCGTACATGCGTTTTTTTTTGCTAACCACTCATAAAAAGAATAATACAATAAGGAATAACTGATTTTTAATATCAAATAAATATGAACGTGAGAACGATGAAGACCAATCGATTGAATGAGAACATTCGCATATTGAAGACGATGTCGAAGAGCTGTAAAACACGCTCCCTGCTTACAGATGCTGGTATTTAGGGATGAATCGAAACGTTTTTGATGCCACTTACCGGAAAGCTTTTCTAAATAAGCGTGCCTCACAGATTTAAGCCTCTTGGCGAACCGTCAATAATAAAAGACGAGCCTTGCATTCTACTTGCACAGAATTAGGTTACAGAATTACGTGCACAGAATTCAATTCTCCCGACAGCACGTCACCCACGGTTTTAAACTGTTTTTGACGTAAAATAAATAAATAAATAAATACTTCAAATGTAGTGTGGAAATGAATGCGTTTTTTTAATATTGTTAATAAACTCGTATTTATTGAAACGTTTCTTTAGATTTAAAAAATGGAACAAATTTGTATATTGTTGATAAACAGCATCAATTAAACAAATTAAATATTTTGTTTATGAGGGTTATTTTGAGCAATTTTATATTCATAATAATAATATTTATTGACTGACTTAACGCTAAAAAGTATTTTCTTTCGAACTGTAAATGACTTTATTCGAAGCATGAATTCAGTGTAACCCCTTCTCTGCATTTGTTTTGGCAAATGAAAGTAATTGAATAATATTTTATAGGATATTTAATTTCAAACAAATTGACGAGAATTCTTTTTGGTGTACAACGCATAGAAATAGAGATATTCACCTAAAAAGATGTAATTTTATAAACTTGAATGTGTCAAAAACCATTAAGCGAGAAAAAACATTTGTAACTAATTTTGAAGGAAATTTCATTCTCCTCAAATCTTTACTAATGTTATTCAAGAAAAAATCCTTACAAAGTGGGATATTTGCGAAAAGTATTATTTGATCTCTCTATTTTGCAACGCACACGGACACGGTAACGCATAACTTCGGACTTTCATTCCTTTTGTAAAACGTCAAGACAAAGGTCTCAGCGAAAATAGAGCTAAAGGAAGGTTTTCCAGCAGATGAAAGATATGTTGACTTGGCTACTGGTAAAAGTAGTATGTACAATTTTGTATAAAATATAAACAAATTTAAAGAACGAAGACAGGCGACCAATTACATGTGTAATTTTATAGACAAACACCCCAGAAATTGTTATTCAAATTGTGTTGAATTTTTACTTATGACGAACCGTTATTAATGTCTCTCACTTTTTTCAATAGCTTTTTTTGCATTTGGAGTAATTGCATTTTCAGCGAGACACAGTATTTAATTTTTAGATGTCACAATTTTAGATGCAAATTAATTTTCAACATACATAGATGTTTAATCATTATTTTTTAGTAAGGAACTTGAGTTCCCGTTGTAAAATTATTCGTTTTTAGAAGGATAAGTGGATTAATTTTATAAACATTAATTAGTGAAATGTTCATTGTAATTAGTCAAGAACAAAAAAAATTATTGAGATCACGCATGTAATTTTATCGAATTATTTTTGTTGTAAGAATATTTTTTATCATTTCTCCACTTTTAAATATTTTTGAAAGGTGTCTGAAAATCTTTCTCAGTGAAGTCAGCCCAGATTTCTCTCCTTATATGGCGAGTCAGTGGCTATTGATTCCATGCGTGTCAACTAACAAGGTCGTTTGATCAGTAGCTGTAGAGATGCTATGAAAATAGAACAGACAGTATTATTTCCTCGTTGGAATGTGAGGTACAGCGCCAATCTACACATTCGCTTGCAGGTTTTTACACTCTAGGAATCTCCTCCAACGCAGCGCCATCAACATTCGGGACAAGCTTTAAGCTCTCGATTGGTCTCCCGACGTATGTGGTGATGTAGACGTGTAAATGTGTGACTGCGGCCAGTATGTTTAGGTCTTGCTTCAATATTCGCCTGCAGTTTTATCGGAAAACTATCCATCAGACTATCCGAGTATCTGGAGCGGTAGATCAGAGCATCGACTGATGTCACTGCAGCGCCTCTGACTGGGAGGTCCTAGGTTCGAGTCCTGACGGCGGCAGGATTTTCGACGCTAGCATCTCAGCTAGGTCGAATTCCGTCGCTGTCTGGAGAACAATTCTAGCGGCTGGCTGCTCTGATCGGTAGTTTTCCGTGGTTTCTCCGATTAACACCAGGCGAATGCCGGAGCAGTACCCTACCGAACGGGCCACGGACCGCGCGCGATCTGTCCTTCCCCTTCCTTGTCCTATCCTTTCCCCTTACACACACACACTTACACTAACATGCATTACACTACCACATATTCCGGGAGACCGGTCGGAAGCTTAGAGCTTGTCCCGGCTGGGACGGTGCCCCGCTGGTGGGAGAGTCCTGGGTAGGGGGAAACCACGCTAGCCTACGGTAGGTCGGCGCCGGATCTTGCCATCCAACGGAGGAAGATCACCGCCATCTCTCGACGAAAAATCATGCACTACACTAACGGGACACATGATCTAAGCTGTTGTCGCGTCCGAAATCACTAATCAACCAACCAGCCGAGCCAAAGGAGTGTTCTCCAGTCAGCTGCTGCATTCGATCTATCTAGTCAGCTAGTGTGGAAAAGGCACAAGCATCGATACTAGAATTTTTTTCGTCCCAGTGAGCGACGTGCAGCGAGCCTCTTGTCCTAAGCTATCTCAGACGGCAGCTGATTCGTTATAGTCATATCCCCTCATGAACATCACGAGAGTATAGAACTACGTAACAACTACCAATCTACCACAACGCTATCGATTATGAAGATGATCAATTTTCGTTCATATTCACGAAAACACACTCTTAATAACTGCATGTATGCGTATGTTTATTACTGTTATGCTGGTACAGAAAAATAAAACTATTTCAGTTTTCTGGGAATTTCTTGCATATTTTAAGAGTTAATTTACCATTACTTGTTTATCACAGGAAGGTAAATAACAGTTACTTTGGTAGCAAATTAAATTGTGGTATTACCATTTAATATCATGAACAATCCCTTACGAATAATCGGATCGCAGTTATTATATCATTCAATAAAAAAAGAACAGTAACTACGTAATATTAGAAACTCTCGAGATGTATGCAATATATCTTATGAATATTTGATTTTTCGTGATAATATCACATCCTTTTCTTTTCCAGAAACTCAGTTTGTGGCCTTTCCCGCCCGCTACAATCACCATCCTCCACATCACCTCCCCTTGCAATCCTGGCGCTAACCCTTCTACCCCTCGTCCAATACCTCACCCGCAAATCCTCCACCTACACATTGTTTTACGGCTCCCTATAATCGCATTCAGCTTTTCATTGACATAACAGAGGGAGCACGGGCGTGAAAGCGTACTAGCACGCGCACGAGCGGGGTCGAACACGCGGACCTTAACGTGCGCGCGTGCGTTCGAGCGAAATGCGCGAGTTTCGACTGTTACTCTTGTTTAGGCGTCGCCATGGCAACCAAAAATTCGTTCGGCGCGCGCGTGCTCGCGCCGCAGAGGGAGAAAGCGAGTTCTCGCGATTATTCCGCCCGCACGTGCCAAACGAAACGTCAACAGGCGGTCGCAGCGGCTGGAGTTCGATGCCCCGGGACGACGCCTGCATACGAATTGGGCGTGGTGGAGCGGGCCGAAAGTCGCCAGGCAGAACGTGTTGATGGCGGTGTAACAGTGACCGGGAATCCAATGTTTGTTTTGTTGGATTCGCTTTGTGTCGCGTCTTGACTAGTAATAAAGTGTGTTTACTTTTTGCCTATCTTATTTATTTGAGGGAAATGTTAATTTTCAATTGATAATCAAAATTAGGTTGACAGCCAGCATTTCAAATTTTGACTATTCTTACAGAACGACAAACTTTAGTGCTCGCTTCATTGAACAATTTTTTATCACATTCTCAATAATTTATTCTAAAAGAGGCCATCTGCATACATTTGGGAATGAGAGAGGAATGGATGGATTTGTGGCAAGACGCGTTCGTGATACTTTAAATCGATCAATTGAAAAGCTTTGTTTCATTTGGGGCAATTTCTCACCAGAGTACTAATTTGTATGCCAATTTATTTCATCCTGTTCTGAATAATCTATTTTAAGAGAGTTTTTCTGTCTGCACAGCGTGTAGTGAGGTGGATAGACAAGATAGACAAGTAGATGCGGGATAGGACTTGAAGGTAGTAAACATGTTTGTTTCAGAGGGGATCGTGTTACTGTTAATTAATAAAATTTTTTCTATATTTCTGGGGAACGATTATGAGTTTTTGTAAAAAATAATGAAATTCTAAGTTTTAGCAACTTTCACACAGAAAAAAATTAAAATTCAACAATTTACAGTTCATGAACCAATATTCTGTAAACCGTTGTATTTTAACGTTAATCGTTAAATTCTAGTTCCACGCCATTTTCTTTTGATTACATCTCTTTACACGAAGTCGACGAGGATCAAACGTATGAATCATAGGAGCATCTAAGAGAAACTTGCAGGCGCACCATTGGCGAAGCCGATTGGAGTTCCGGCTACAGCAGCTGCTACGTGCGGGCACGCGAAACTTAATTCTGTTACACACATCCATGCATCACGCCGATATCGCGGAATCTACTGTTACGTGTGGCAGCAACGGCCACTGCGGCGAAGGCAGCGAGGCAGATATCCGATCAGTGGAAGACCCGTCCCGCCATTCTCAGGCAATCGACAACTCTCGCAACGGGCAAGCCGAAGTAAAATCAAGTCCCTTGTCTCTAGCATGTGCACAAAGTGTATAGTCAGGTGAGATACGTCCGGTGATTCATTTATCATAGTCACTGTGTTTTGCTCCCGAAAAGAAGAGAATGGGAAAAATCCACGACATACAATTAGAAGAGCTTTTGAATGAAACTGACTTTCGGTTATTTATTCATCTCATGACCTTGGAAACCGGGTAATTAGTACCTTTTTATGTGGCACCACAATAGGAAGAGCTTCTTAACCTCGCCAATTTCAACGTGCTTGTTAGAGTGTTTGTTTATTGTATTATGTTTTTTGTTATTGTTGTTTATGTTATTGTTATTATAGTGTGATGCATTTTTTTCTCTCTCTGTTTGGACAACTTTTTGAAAATAATAATAAAAAAGAACCAGATGTGAATAGTTTCTTTACAAGTCAATAACTTATGTACAATTGTATTTGCTGAATGTTCAAGTAGAACAAATTACAAAGAAAACAGATGTTACAAAAAATTCGGTCTTCTTGACAGAAGCAAACGAACCCTCTTAGGATGCTTACGCCATCTAAATTGGTGCCCAACGTGCATGTGTACACGCGTCCATGCACGTTCATGTATACTCATACTTGAACGCATGCTGTACGGAACGCGTTGTCTCGAGATTCGCAAACAGAAAAATCTGTCGAGTTTCGCCGGAAATCGCATATGCGAACATGTAAACAACTGAGACGAATGTTAACTCTTTCGCCACTGAAACAAGTTAGTGTATGTGAACGAAGATGTGTGTCCTAAAGACGCAAAGCACTTGCTTAGAGTCTGCGCTGGCAAGGGGACTTCCCAATGATTTTTACAAAACTAATGAACCAAAATAATTTTAAAAGACGTAATCACTATTAGCTATTTCACTAACGGTACACAAAAATAATGAATTTAATTTATATTTAAAAGTAAATCATGCAATTTTAGAAAGTATTTGCAGTACAAAAAGGTAAACAAACGTTGTTTAAAAATGCATTTCATTGTTATTATTTGAATATTAATTTTGTAAATTGTAAATTAATTTTCAATTTCGCAGTTTTACTCATATTTCAAGATTATTTTAATACATTGCAATTTCGTTTTGTTTCATTACATGTGTTCAATATTTCAATACTGCCGTGACTGACACTGCCGTGACTTCAGTTAATGCTCTGAGCCACCTTAGACGTTTGCAAGCAATTGTAATTTTGCCAGGGGATTTATATTCACTTACGTATAGTTTGATTACCATGGTGTACTTTCTTGTCTTTGTACACAAAACGCCCACTGCCCAAAAGATTGGCAGTTGACTTTCTGACCCGTTGGAAAGCGCTGATGTTTTACCTCTTACTTTATTGGTGTAGAAACAAGGAAGTGAAACGAGAACAAAATATGTGACATGATAATGAACGTGGCAATGGTTAAAATGAAGGTATGTTAATTGTCAAGCTTGAATTTATACGTTTGTTTTATCACACCAAAATTTTCCGATTTCCAAGATTTAAGCATACTCTGTCACTAAACTCAGTGATTGTCAAATATATTTTCGTGTTAGCAAATACTATTGGTACTCTCTTAAACCGTTTAATGGTGAATAAACAAAAAAATAGCCCGATACTTCATTAGTTACCTAAGACTTGGATTTTCCGTGCATTAACATTCGATATTTATTGCCAGGGCAAAATATGTACCATCCGGTGCTTTTCACAACTCTTTGTGGTATTTCCGTAGATTTCTACCGTGGAGAACTACTATTTTAAAACAGGAAGCATACTCCTGCTCTTTGGCACTGAGAGGCATTTTTGTACGTTGCCGCTTCAATTCATCACGTCTTATAACTCCACTCTTCTTCTTACTGCATAATCTGATGACTTCGATCTCATCCAACTTAAATCGAATTTTACAGAGATATCCTTCTACGTTGCGAGAAAAAAGGGCTTGCCATGATTATCACCACTCGGGTGTTCAATAGCTGACAAAAGTGCGAATAGCTTTCTTTTCAGTAGTAAACGAAACTTAAAATTCTTTTCCTTGATACTTTGAAATTACTATAGCATTACAAATCCTTGAAGTCACCTTACAATAAAAAAAAACCCTTAGACAATCTGTGAGTGTTTATATAACACAATTTTTCTTATTCCTACCCACTTATTCTCAGTATTAGTTTCAAATCCAACTATTGGAAATAATTGAAATACCATTGTTTTAAAACTTTCACCATATTTCATAGGAGTGAAGAAGAAACAATGCGTGATACAGACTTTTACTGAAACACTTGTATTAATTTTTTTCCCATGGAGGATATCGTTTCATGCATAATTTTATTATGGAGAGAAAATGTTTCAAATAACATTTTAGAAGATACTTCATTGTAAAGAATTTTCAATTAAATAAATTAAAAATAATTCTTATAAGAGAAAAGTAAAAATGTTGATAAGATACTTTGCTGATATTTTGAGTTTTAGAGCACAAAGTAGCGACCGAATACAATTCGCAAGTCGGGCTGTAGTAGAAACTGATTAACGGTCTTGGTTTAAGATGAATTCCCTTTGGCGGTTATTTTCTTTTTAACGATGATTCGTCGCAGCAGAATTAGAAATCTCACTGCCTTCTACAGAGGTATTCCGGAATGTATCCCATTCCTCAAAGGAACAGATACAATAGTAAACATGGCATACCACACAACCACCGAGCCACCCAAGCGGCAAAATGAGAAACCCACTGCTTGGTTCCACGCGTCCGCCTCCAAGCACAGCGAGTTGGTGATGAGGTCAAAGGTCACCTTCCTCGGCGATCATAACTCAAGGCGTCTACGCGTAATGCTAGTATTACCATGCCACAGGAAAACAATACACCAGACCTCCACCGCGGACTTTTGCGTTCTTCGCCGCTGTCCTTTTTTTACCTTTTTTCTTTCCTATTTTTTTATTTCCACCTTGGAATACACACACAATTCAGCGAGGCCATACATCAGAAAGAAATATGAAATATATACAACAGATTACGAATGCAATATTGGAATGGTGGCCGGAACAAAACAATGTTCCATTGTCCGGCGTTTTCCCAGGCAGAGGAAGAGAAAGGAGGTAGCAAAACAACCATTTTTGTTTCCAGAATGCGCGTTTCGTTTCGTAATTGTCCGGCCTCCCGGGTCCGATAAGACGTATGGAGCCGCGGCCGGGAGTCTTGGCCGATGTGGTCACTGAGCACGACTGCGCGCTCTGCCGGTGTAGTGGGAGAACTACTGCGGCTGCGACTTACTGCGACTGGGTGAAGGCGTTGAGAGGTGTTTTTTTTTCTGTGGTCAAAACGTTCCTTTTTAGTTCTTTTTTTGTTTTTTGTTTTCTTTTTTTTGTTTTTTTTATAATCGCTGACCGAAATGTTTAGAAAATATTGGTCAGAGGGACTGGTTTTAAAATTTGTAGAATTACGGTATAGTGGATACTGAAATTCGATGCTAGATAAATGTAGAATAAGGTATTTCTTTCTATTTTTCTAGTTAAACTAGTGGAAAATGTTTTAATTCTAAACTACTAGGCTGTTTGGGAGTCACCGCGTCCTAGGCATAAATGCTAACGTTTAGGCAGTCACGTTGCGACCTTCGCCCATAACGTTAGCATCTATTCCTAGGACGCCACATTTGCTAGACAGCTAAGCAAATATAGACTCCTCTTCGGAAGTCTATGCTTTTGTTTGAATCCGACTTTTGGAAGGTAATATTCCAATAATACAATACCAGGAATAATTATTTAAATAAAAATGGGTTTGTAGAATGTTATACAAGACAAATAAAGTTGTGGTAATATAATAATAATAATAATAATAATAATAATAATAATAATAATGATAATAATAATAATTCAATTAATATTATTAAATACTTCATGTTAATTCGTATTTTAAATTCCCTTTAGGGGAATGGATTTAAAACAAATGCATTGTAATTCGCACCATTATGTAATTGTCGGCATGCGTTCGATCCAAATACTCGTTTCGGAAATTTGATATCGACTGCTGACCACGAGAACCGCATCTAACCAAACACGAAAGGGGCTCAGTCCTCCTCCACAAGAGAATACAATTAATTTCAAAACCCTTCATTACCTTTGCTGGAGGACTGTGTCAACGAACTTTCACTATATCCCCCACATGAGAATACATCATCCAATATTTCAGGTGATAACCTCGCACTAAGCGGAGACGCAAAGGTCCCGAGACGGTGTTTCTGTTAGTTCTACATTACCGCCCCATTAGCCAAACCTCGCTATCAGCGTGAAGATGGAGGGGGAGGAAGAGAAGGGGGGAGCATGATATTCCTGCAAGAGGCAGCATGCTCTTCACCACTCTCCCACACCCCTTCACCGCCTCTTGGCCAGAAACACCTCCATTGTGACCACCCCACTAAAACAGCGTGTACAAACACGACTCGGGACTACCTGCCTGTCGTTCCACTGTCGCAGCTACCGCCGACACAAGACCAGACCCTGTCCTGGACAAATGTTTAGGGTGCGGACTATTTGATGATATGTTTCGCTTGAAATAGCACATTTAGCTAAGCTGGCTGCAAAGTTATTCTATGGACAGTAAGGTAAACAGTAACCAACACAGGAGTAAACACATAATGGAACGGACATAACACTCGGATGGGTGGGCAAAGCCTCCCTGCATTAACTCATCGCTATACAAACACGGCGGACGCCGCGTATATAAACAGGGGGGATAATATGTGTTGGGGATGGTGGGGGAGGGAAGGCGTGCTCTAAGTTGATGTGTGGGTGTGGTAGGGTGCTTCGGCAGGGGCGGGAATGGAGGGAGGGCGTAGGGGCGTAAGCACACGTGTGTAAGTGTGTATGCGTGAGGATGTGGTCCCGACAAGAGCTTGATACTCTTCCAGTGGTCGGAGTGGGCGTGTCTCCCGGGAATCGATGCGGAGCGTGTGTGATTGCAAGAGTCTAGCGCGAACGAGAGAATGGATTGCCGCAGGGATTCATTGTGACGCACATCTGGTCGGTACAGATATTCGTGGAAATTATATACTAATTAGAAATAATATTGACTAAGTGTGAAAATATGTGATACCTGGAAGAAAACTAAAACACCAAAAAATCACGACGATAAATTAGGGAAAAATACAGAAGAGTAGTGAAAAAAAGAAACAGGAGAACTACTAATACTTCGAAAATCCAGCACAATATTATTTAACATTCTCTACAATACATCATGAGGAGAAAAAGGAAACTTATATAACCCTTAAGAAAGAAAAATAATTTTGGTGGTATTGAACAATTTTTATTACATCTGAATTTTCGAATAAATACGCAAAAACGATTAAATGGTAGAAATACAAAGAGGTAAGAGAATGAGAAACTGTGTTAAGTGAAGTGAAAAAGAAACTACAAGCAACAAGAACCTTAATAAATTTTTCGTTTTGAAGCTAGTTGACCGTTCTTCTCTTCTCAGTCACTATCGTCCAATTTTATTTCTTCTTGTTGCGCTCTATTTATACATTTTCAAACTTTAAAGTCTCGCCCTAAACGTCATTGTCTTTCTGTATGTTATCCCACCAACGTTCTTCGATTTCTATTTGCATATCCTCTTCACTAGTTTTTCGGGGATAATTGTGTTCTCTAATCATATGATAATAATCCCTTCGATCTGATTTATTCACTCAACATTTCTTCACCCCCTCCGTGAGTTTTCTTTTTATATGTCCGTAATCTACGATTCTTTTTATTTGAAATAATTATTTCTGGATCATAGAATTTTCTTTAAATACCCATGTATCACAAAATAGTTTCGGATAAAATTACTAAATGTGTTATTTGTATTCAATAAAACTCAATTTTTTTGTGACAAGATAGCGTGCTATAGTTGAGGGCCAACGTCGTTCTCTCTGCAGATCCCTTAACCGGATGGTCTTAACTAGATATCTGTGTCGATTTCAACTATTGTTTGGATGAGATTGGTAGTTTTCCGTGGTTTCTTCGATGAATATCAAGAATGGAATGTCGGAGCAACATCCTAACAAACGGGCCACGGACCACGCGAGATATTTCTTTACCCCTTCCTCACGCACTTACACTTAGATGCATTACACTACCACACACGTCAGGAGACCAGACGGATGATTAAGAGCTTGTCGCAGCTTGGACGGTTTCCCGCTGCGGGGAGGTTTCTGGAGGGGGCAGCCAACATGTAAGATCTTACGATAAAGCGGGGGAGGTAGAGCGCGACCCGCTGTTATCCAAAATGCACTACACATACGGGATTAGTAACATGATGGCGAAAGGAAATCAGGAATGTTGGTTACTGAAGAGATAGACAACCAGGAGGAAGAATTGAAGCGGCGCTCAAAGTGGATGGTGGCAAGAGAGAATATGATGGGAAACTGGGTGGAGAGCTGGGGGATGGAATGGCGAGACCGATAGGAAAGAGGATATGTGAGAGTTAGCAGAGCGGAAGCTTCGCGCGTGAAGTGTGGGCGCTGCGGGAGATGGAGAGGGAGGAAAGGGTATCAGTTGAGTAATGGAAATTGCAAAAAGAATAAGAAGGCGTCAGTAAAGTAGGTGGTAGAAAGTGTAAGTTCCATGAAAATGGCACAGTGACGTTCTGCTGAGTAATGGCGAGGATAGAAGCTTATGGGTGACGTTCGAGGGTGACTGGGATATCGGGGACGGTTATGGCGGTGCTCCATCTGGGAGGAGCATGAATGATGTCCGTATAATGAATGGGTTGGTGGGGCCGTTTGCTGTGGGTGGCTTGGACGACGCGGTCGGCGCGGTTGACGTGATCGGTGTGGTCAGCGAAGACGGCGTCGTTGGGTGGACGGCGTCGTTGGGTGGACGGCGTCGTTGGGTGGACGGCGTCGTTGGGTGGACGGCGTCGTTGGGTGGACGGCGTCGTTGGGTGGACGGCGTCGTTGGGTGGACGGCGTCGTTGGGTGGACGGCGTCGTTGGGTGGACGGCGTCGTTGGGTGGACGGCGTCGTTGGGGTGGACGGCGTCGTTAGGGTGGACGGCGTGGTAGGGGCGGTCGGATCTGCGTGGTCAACTTGGTCGGTGGTGGATGTGGCCAGCGTGGTCGACGTGGTCAACGTGGTCGACGTAGTCGTCGGCGTGGTCGGCGTGGTCGGCGTGGTCGGCGTGGTCGGCGTGGTCGGCGTGATCGGCGTGGTCGGCGTGATCGGCGTGGTCGGCGTGATCGGCGTGGTCGGCGTGATCAGCGTGATTGGCGTGGTCGGCGTGGTCAACATGGTCGGCGTGGTAAGCGTGGTCGGAGGTGGATATGGTCAACGAAGTGGGTTCGGCGTTTTCGGGGCTGTAGGAGTGGTCAACGTGGTTGGTGCGGTCGGCGTGGTTGGTGTGCTTGATTTAGGAGTGGTCAACGTGGTTGGCGCGGTCGGCGTGGTTGGTGTGCTTGATTTAGTCACGCAAACGGCGTAGTTGGCATGGCTGTCGTGAGCGACGTGGTTAGTATGGGCTGTGTGGAAGGTGTGTTGTGCGGTGTAGGAGATTTGATGTGGCGAGGGCGAGTGGTAAGATGGTTCGACGTGGAAGTAGGACACTTTTGATGGTGCGGAGGTAGGATAGTAGGGGGGTTGACAATGTGGGAGTGAGGTTGGCAAGCTGCGTGTGTGGCGGGGTGAGGGGGCGACCGATCGACACGGGCCTTGCCGGGAGATTCGATTAATGGGCGACGTGAAATCTGGCGCCTGTCCAGGTGCGACAACCTAATGGAGTTGAAACAGTTGCCCCCTAAGGCTGCTGCTGCCTCTGGCTCTGAAATGCGTGGATTTCACGTGGACGGAGGTTTCGAGAACGTGTAGTGTAAAGCGACTAAGAAAGCGTTTTTATACATGCATTTTTTGTGAATTTCTTAACACTCTGTTCTGTTGTTTATGTATGTGTGTTAAAATATGAAGAAAAAGTAATTCTGATGACTGGCATGTGTTCAGCAAATCGATTATCCCTTTTCAAACAATTAAAATGAACTAACGAACAGACTTTAACAATGAAAGCCAGTTTTAATATGTTTGTATATATATTTGCGATTAACCTACACGTATTTTATTTTTTAGCTAAAAGGAAGTAGTATGTTATCTGTTGGAAGTGTTATTCACAGACTTTTGCAATTTTAAATTCCAAACAAAAATTTAATATTCAAGTGCACTACTAAAGTAAAATGCACGATATTGTATATTATTATTATTATTATTATTATTATTATTATTATTATTATTATTATTATTTCGTTTCATTGCATCATATTTGCTTTTCAAAGAGAGCAACTTAACAACTGACTTTTAGAGTGAACAAAAATCGTTTATTTACCGTGAACCACGTAATGTAGAGGACATGGAAACTTCTTCAAAGTCCAAATCATTTCGATAAAAGTCTTTTTTGGAGAGAATTATTTACAATTTTACATTTTTTTCGCATGTAATATTGTTGAAATACATCTTTTGCCATTATATTTTGCTCCTCTTTCCGCACTGAAACCCTCAGACCAGAAACGTGAAATTAAAAAGTGTTCCCCATCCCCTTGTTAAACACTTTATTCCCATGCAAGCATTTTTTGAGCCCCTTCTTCGACAGCAAAACATCATTCACTTTTAATACGTGTTAATTCCAATTTCCACGGACCTTTCAATCAGTCTCCGCCCGGAGCCTCGCCATAAAACTATCGTACGACCCCGCCCCTGCGAAATGAAGCTTTGTTTCTTTCAATCCCGGGTAAGAAGTGAGTTCCAGATTAAATTCCACCCAGCGACGAGGCGCGAAGCTTGGAACGCAGGGAGGCGAAAATCAATACAACACAACACAGCGGAGCTGCGATTGGGGATACATATCGCGAGGATCTAACGACATCGCGCGGGCCCGACGCGGGATGAAATTCTCGCTGCAACGAAACCGATACCCGCTCCCAGCCGACACGCGTTGCAATTTCCATACAACATCACGCCGGCGCTGCGTGTACAGCAGCGAAAATTTGAAACTCAAAACTGCGAAACGCGATTTCAAACCTACGTCCACCCACACCGGGCAAACGTTCGGCGGCGGTGGGCACACGGGCAATGTAAAATGCTTGAGGTTTGCTGTAAAACGTGCATGCTGTCCGAATGGCACGCTGACATGAAAAAGTAAACGTTTGGGTTCCTACATGATTGAACACTGGCCTGGTGTTGGGCTGGCTTCCCCACTCTACAAGTCAGGTCTGCGTTGGAGCGTCCGCGGGGAGTGATAGCCGTAGCGGTGTGCAGTGGTTGAATGCATTAACAGATTAACAACTACAAGTTACAGTTTTGAATTAAACGTGTTGCGTGGGCTACGCGACGTGTTTGATGTGCCTGAATCAAAGCCGTGTATCGATCAAATATGGGCCTTGTTACGAAAGCAAATTAAAATTGGGGCGCGGATGGCAGGGTTTCGGGGGCTATATATTATACAGGATTCATCAGCACTTTTGGAAACGAGCTCTAGCTGCTCTGAGTTGGGTAATGAATACCATCACTCTAATCGAAACTGTAAACCATCTCTTGTTAGCGGAACGACAGACCCGTATTGGCCTTGCGAGTAAGGTAATGAGAGGTTGTGAATTTTGGGTGCGGGATGATCGGGCAAAATGGCTTCGGGAAAGTAATGGGGAAGCGTGAAGGAGTTTTCAGGGAAGAGATGTAGGGTAATTGGTTTGAAGTAACAGTGCATTAAAAGCGTTCTGGCTCAAAATAAAAGGTTTTCAAAATATTAGTGTAACTAGAAGTCATTTACTCGGAAATAGTTAGTGCTTGTGAGCTAGTATAATAAAATGTATTAAAAAATATTAAATGATGTTTAAGAAAATAAAAAATGTAGCAGGAGAACTCATGAAAGCTTCAATTCAACAGCATAAACTTGCTGTTGAACTGAATGGTTCATCTCTAACAAACAGATTCATAAAGAATTACAAATAGAATTAATTAAGACAATTTATCATTAATCCATCTCCTAATTGCTGTACCTCATTAACAGATTTTCCTGCTTATCAACGTCTCGATCTAGAAAAAAAATGACAACATAAAACGAATTCGTATTCACTTCTCCAGCAATATATTTCACCCTCCGTAAATAAATAATTTCCTACGCTATTTTAAAAATATTTCTTTCACTTAAAAATTTAAATTTATAATGAAAATTACTAAATATTTATTAGAAATCTAATTTTATTCCATGAATTTTAAAAACTAAATCATAATTATCAGTAATTATGATATATGATATAAATTCTAGCATCTCCAGAAACGTTATGTTCATATAATTTTTTCAATATCAATCATTTCAAAAAAAATTATAAAATTGAACAGAAAATAAACATTTTTTTAAAAAGACCATAAACTTGAACTTTCACAGAACAATTTCTTGTTTACATATTCCTTCGTTATCTAGTACGCTTTGAGAAAAGTAAAATAAAATATCAACAAAAAGAAAGATTCGAATGTACTTGAATATTTAGCCTATGAGGTATTTTGTTTGACTCGAGTTTTCTATAAGGACAAATAAAATAACTTCTACTGCCGATGAATCATCAACGGCACTATGTAGTCTCGCCCAAAATCCATTGCAAAACACACCGAGCGCATACACAAAAATGAGTGTTATTCAGAAGGGGTATGTGCGTCCTTGCCTTGAATACTTTTTCATTCAAAAACTACAACAATATGTTAACAACTGACATATACCTGGTTTAGAGAATGTGTAGAGTCTGCTTTCTGTAAGGTATATAAAGTATGATCTTCTTAAGACTCTCTAAAGAAAAAAACGCGAGGCAATGAGATTTTTGTTGTGATACTTTTCACTTTTATATTTGCTTTAAAATACATGGTAGTGACTAAAAAGGAAGCACTTTAAAATTACTTATCACTCATTGTCTGGTCTTATTGTGATATAATACACAGACTCCAGTAAGGTAACAATTTAAGAACAATTAAACAAACAGCACTTAATAGCAAACAAAACGTTTTCCACAATATTTATTCATAATCAGTTTTGTGATTAAGGTCACGTTAGGTCAACACCACGTTTCTAGAGTAATTTTGGGGCTTTTTATACTTGAAAATGTTAATGTAAATATATGTGGAGAATCGTGAGAGTAGGAGAATAAAAGTCAGTTTTTATTATGGGCCAACGTTTTGGTCATTAATTTGCCCTCTTTGAAGCCTGTAGTTATATGTATATTAATTGACATATGTATTACATTTCATGCATAAATTTATAGAATTTTGTTGCTCCCGCAAACGCATATATTAAAGTAGATGTTTTATACTTGTTTTTCATTTTACAACACTTTGTTGTTTCATATTAACTCATCATGGATAGATGAATATGATACCCATTGGTCACACTTCCTTCATTTCAGTCGATATCAATAAAGGAATAACGCGTTCTATTGGTTAAAACCCACAAAAAAATCATTTCTATCAGATAATTTACTGCTCGTTATAAGGTTAAAGTCATATCTGATTCTTCATGCACCTGATCTCCACGACGACTTTCAACATAAACTATTCTCAAATCGCGAGAAAAAAAAGCCACGGATTGTTGTTTTGTTGACTCATGATTGTAAACCTAATTGACATGATTCTAATCCTAATGACACAAACCTAATTAAATATCGCCATTTCTGATTTTGCATACCTGAAATATTTTATAATCGCTGACACTTAGTTACGTATTGGATTTCACAAAACCAACATATTTCTTCCAAAGATATGAAAGAAATTCTACCCTCACGGGATAGTGAGATCCACATGCCGGCTAACCGGAGATTCCCTCCTCCAGGTATTTCCACTGCAAAGCACCCCTCCAGTTTGATTGATTGATTTTTTCATGTTTCCGGGCGCGTCAACTGCTTTGGTCATTAGTCCCGTTGGTGTAGTGCATGTTTTTTTCTCGGGAGATGGAGGTGATCTTCCCTCACTGGGTGGCGAGATCCGGCGCCGACCTACTGTCGGCTACTGGGGTTTTCCCCTAACCAGGACTCTCCCACCAGCGGGGCACCGACCCAGCCGGGACAAGCTCTAAGCTCCTGACCGGTCTCCCGGAATAGTGGAAACTATGTGGTAGTGTAGTGCATGTTAGTGTAAGTGTGTGTGTAAGGGGAAAGGATAGGACAAGGAAGAGGAAGGACAGATCGCACGCGGTCCGTGGTCCGTTTGGTAGGGTACTGCTCCGGCATTCGTCTTGTGTTGATCGGAGAAACCACGGAAAACTACCGATCAGAGCAGCCAGCCACTAGAATTCTCCTCCAGACAGTGACCGAATTCGACTTAGCTGAAAAGCTAGTATCGAAAATCCTGCCACCGTCAGGACTCGAACCTAGGACCTCCCGGTCAGAGGCGCTGCAGTGACATGAGTTGATGCACTGAGCTACCGCTCCCGGTCAACCCTCCAGCCGGAACAGACTTTAAGCACTGGGATGGTCTCACGACACCCGCCATAACGCAGCGGTGTGTGTAAGGGAACAGCAGGGGACACGGATAAAGAAGTAGAGATCGCACGCGGCCGGCGATGCGTCCGGACATTCACCGGCTTTTGATTGGAGAAAGTGAGGAGAACTACCGATCACTGCAGTCGGTTGCTAGAATTGTCCTCGAGAGTGGCTGCTTCCCACCTGGTTCTGTAGCTAGTACCAAAAATTCGCACCGTAAGAACTCGAAGCTAAGACCTTCCGATTGGAGTCACAGAAGAGTCAGCGACAATGGTGACTTTGAAATAAACACAGCTGATGTGGTCTTTGGTATTTCGAATATTGAATATATGCGAATTTGAAGCATATTGACTTTTCTTGAAACAAAAAGTAATAGTATAATCTAATGTTTTGAAGATATTCTTCAATATTTATACAAAAAGTCTCAACATGAAACACGTTGTCTGCCATGCGAGATCTTATGATCTCATAGGGACATTCAATTTTTTTTAGCACGAGACCATGTGGTCTCGCAGGGAGATATAATTTGATTCAGTACGAGACCATATGGTCTCATTTGTTGGTTGGTCTCTTTTATGATAATACAGGCCACTGGTCTCGTTAACAGCTGCAGAAAGTCCATCGCATGAGTCCATGTAGACTCTGCAAATAAATTTAATTCTGTATAGTAGTATTTAAATATAAGTTCGATATTCTAGCATGTATAGAAGTGTGTCAATTACCGTAGGCACCGAGACGTAGAATGAGAAAATCTGTACGGTATCGAGATGTAGTATAGCGAGAGTACGCTTGGCAGTGAACGTGTTAATATTCTAAAAAAGCCAGATTGAAAATACTGCATTTTCACACACGCCACCTTATACCACACGCAAAACGAGTCTTCAAATAGCAGATGAGAATACTCAACGTAGAAGCCATTCTCAAGAGGATCGTTAGTCGCCCATCCGTCGGCAGAGCCACACCCGGTCATGAACTGCCAGCACTCATTTCGCGTCCCAAGCCGCCCCGCCCCCCCCGCCCCGCCCCGCCCCGCCCCGCCCCGCCCCGCCCCGCCCCGCCCCGTTCCTTTCTCTCTCCTAAGTCACCTGCCGGCGGAAAAACCCGCAGAAGCAAGTCGGCTTTCCGGCGGGGGCCCCGGGCATAAATCCTGCTCCAAAGCGGCTCCTTACGCCGTCGCCAGCCGTCCGCCAAATAAACGCCACCTGAAGCCCGGCTAGTCGCGTGGGTGGGATGAAGCCATAAATATCTTGCAGCGGTGCCCGCCGCCCGCCCTGTAAGAGCGGCGCTGGCCCGCCCCGCTCGCTCTTGCTTTCGTGCGGCTCTCATCGCCTGACTTAGCGCGCCGCGATTGTCCGTTGCGTTCGCCTCAACCTCTTGACTCAGGCCACCCATCATCTTCTGCATCAACTCGCACTAGTTTATGAACGATCATATCAATGTTGATAATATGTGTGTACATTTGTGTGTGAGTGCGTGCGTGTGAGTGTGAGCGTGAGTATGTGAGTGTGAGTATGTGAGTGTGTGAGTATGTGAGTGTGAGTGTGTGAGTGACAGAGAAAGAGAGAGAGAGAGAGAGAGAGAGAGAGAGAGAGAGAGAGAGAAGGGGAAAGGAAGGAGAAAGAAATGTGTTCTAGGATTTGCAATACCAGATTAAGGAAGGAAACTTAATACCCATTTTGAATATTGAAAGTTCATCGCATAATAAAAGCCATGGTCATGCTTCGGCAAATGGCGACGTCCATTACTAATCATATAGGGTAATAATGAAATAATTATCATAACATGCAATTAGATACAATAAAAAATTGTGACAATACATTCTATCATCTCGCTGTATAAATACCCATCATTATATTATTATTATTAATAATAATTATTATAATAATAATAAAATTAAATATGTAATAATAAAAATAAAGACGTTCTAATAATCATGTCAACTAAGAGACTTCTATGGTAGAACTTCTACCCTTTATATTCGAATACTGAAATCTCAACTATTTCACGTTCTTTCGACATCTTACAGCTTTTTTCTGATTAATAGTGTACACCTTCTAGTATTCTTCACTTGCATGTGAGCTTGCATTCTTTACATGCATCCCGCTCCAAATTCTCTCTATCCTGGTTATTGCCTTTTCATGTTGATCCGTTTTCCGTGCTTTAATGCGCAGATTCTTCACACCAACATTTCTAATTATTTCTTCTCTGTCTTAGCTGAAAGATTCTTAAATACTTCTTCCTCCCCCTTTTAAAGATAATTTTCAATCACATTTTCATGCCCTCTAGCACCAATTCTCCTCGACCCTAACCTCGACCTACCTCCTCAACGTTCTTGTCTCTTATTTGCCTTTACCTCAATTTCTTTCTATTTCCTGCCCTGCAAATACAAGTGTCATTGTGCCCCTGGCCACCACAGTGTTTCCTTCTTTATCAACTCTCACTTTCCAACCTTCCCCCGTTTCGCCCCTTCAAACTACTCTCACGTTTGCGTCTGCCAGCAAACAAAGGTACTACATAAACCCTCTTTAATTTCTTACCATACACCACCAACAATATAGAGCGATTTTCCTAAGGATGTACCAAAGTGACAGTTCGTGAAAACAAGTGAACATCACATGTATTTCAGGGAAGTATCCCTCCGCCGCGACAGCTGTTCGGCTACGCCCCTTCGTAAAGTGCTAATGGCGTCTGTGAAAACATCCCTATGCAGAAGTCTTAATAGTTTCGCTAAGGTGTATGCACGTACGTGAGTCCGGGAAATATATAAATTTAATTTCGTATGTGGAAAATCTCTTAACATGCACTCACAATCAGTAAAAGAAAACTGCCACGAATGTAAATAGAAAGCTCAATTGCAGCTCGCCACACAACAGTACAAAGGCGGGAACCACGTGCATCAGTATGCATCTCGCATTCAAGTATCGGTTTTAAAATAAACATAATATTTATCACACAAAAAGTAAATCTAATGTAATATATGAAGAAAAAAAGAATTTTTACAGAAGAGCACATAACACTGCACTTCCTAATTTCAATTATTTCTCGTGGCGCACTATATTTTTGTCGGACGAGGACATCACAAAAGGAAGAGCCGAAGCCATTTTCAAAGTTAGCCAACTGCAAACGAACGAATACGGGAAGGGAGTCTATAAGCTCAAGGGCACTACTACCACAGAACCTTCAGTAATGTTGCCAGCATTAGCTGTCACTTTGGCTCATCCTTAGGAAAATCGTTCTATACATCCTGCTCTACCAACTTGCACATATCTCATTTTCCTCACTTTTCGATCTCTCTTCCTCTCCCAAAACATCGGCCTTTCCACAATCTTCATCGGCCAACTCTTATTTTCCCGTTAGTTGTACGTTCCTCTTCACTTCCAATACACACCACAATACACCGCTTTCTTTCATCCTCTTCTCTCGATATCACGCGCTTCTTAAATTTTACCTCATCTACCAACTAGTATTTCCAGCTTGCTATTCTCCTGCTCTCTCATTTCTTCACCTCTTCCATAGACCACCTCCTCAGATTTACGTTCGCCACCTTCCCCTCGCGCCTCTTCCACCAGCAAACAAAGGCTCCACATAATACGCCCTATCGCCTTTAACCTCACCCCATCCACCCTCAAACTCCGCCCGGCGGGCGGGTATCATGCCGCGGTGCAATTCGCTGCTCTTGCCGGCTCCAAATTACAGCACACGCCGCGCTATGTAGGTCGCCCGAAATTTTTTGATCGGACGTACAGGCCCTAGAGTTGCCAACTTTGGAAAGACGATGAGATTTTCCAACGTGCGGGGGAGACTGCAGGAGTATCTCGAGTGATAGATCTTTATTATATTAAATATTGAATCAAAATTAACAATTTATTTGTAGACGATATTGGATATTCATAACTAAGGATCAGATATTTATGCAGTATAAAATGTCAAAATATGCCATAAAATATGCAATAAAAAGTTAATATATATGCAAAATATGGAGTAAAAACGGAGTACATGCATTTAAAATGAGTAAAATTATGTAAAAACATTGCCTAAAAAACCGAAATACCTACTAAAATAAATAGAAAGTACGTGAACTTTGTTTTGTGCTGGCGAACAAACAGGATGCTATTGATCGCAAGCTCAAGGTACAATAGCAAAGAGAAGTGATACAGAGTAATAGATAAGTAGAGACCGATTCTACAAAATCGATATTCGAGGAACATGATTTGAGTGGGCTCCTCTTTCAGTTAAGCAGGATATAGGGCTGTGTTCACTATTAGCAGATTTTCACTTGTAGAAGCAGCATTTCAAACGAGGGAAACAATGAAACACTCTTGAAATTTGCAATTTCATGCGCTATTGATTATAAAATATACAACATAATCTAGCATTACCCTGAAATATGCAGCTTTGTGCAGTTTAGCTCAAATAAGCAAAATAAAATTTCAAAAGGAAGCATCTAGGAACTCCCATTCGGAATGAAAACCAAACACGGAACTTCTGCGACTAACCATATGAAATATGCAATTGCATAAAATATCCGATCCCTATTCATAACTATTAATTTAGTAAATGGATGTTCGTTTCGAACAATGCTCTTTTCTAAATGATAGTGAGAAGTGTGTGCAGTATGAGCTTTGTTAATTACGGATACCAGTTTTCATACAAAATAATTTTTCGGAAATCTGAGGTGATGTAATTATTGAATAAACAGTGAATAGGGGAAAACATTTTTTGAATTATTATTTAAGGTCCAAAATTCAATATCAAAATAACATTTACTTTCCAGACAAAAAATGTATTTTAGTTTTTTTAAATTTTAAATTAATAGCATAACATGGAGATATTTAATACGAGCCTCGAGACAGAAGATTATTTGTGACATACGACGTCTTCGGGTGAAATTCGGGGAGTTGGCAACCCTAGCGAGCTGGGCCGGGCCGTTGGCGTCCAGACTAAACAAGGTAGCGTGCGCGCATGCGCTGTGGACTCGGGGGTTATCGTTGCTGATAAATCTAACTGCTATAATCGTAGCGTATTAACTTTTATGCGCAATCGATTCTGTTTAAGTTTGCCCGTGTTAACGAGGATCTTTGGAATCATGGCGTGCAATGAGATTTTCATAAAATTGATTTTTCTTGGAGATGTATACTTGGTATTTACGCCATTAAAGGTTGTATTTCATTCAAAGCCTAGGTTGGGACTCGGGATGCAGTAAGTAAATGTCGTCAGAAATTTAAAAAAAATAAAAACGAATATGATTTTTTGGGTATTTTGATATGTGCAATAAAAATGATAGGAACAAAAGCTCTATCGGCGGTTTTGATGTTTCCTGGAAGGGTAAAGGGGCGTGTTGGAGATTCAGTAATCAACACATCTGAATTATTAATATTTGGATGGTTTTTACTTCTGATGGTTGTTATTTCTTGTTGACTTATCGAACTGATTCGAATTATGGATTTGAGAATGCTGCAGTTTCTTCCTTAAATATTATGAAACGCCTAACGTAACTCCAATTAAGCTGTATAGGTACAGGTCAAACATAACGAACATCTTCAATATCAAACTTTTTGCCTCGTTTCAGATGGATGGGTGTGTGATGGATTTTTATGCTGTTGGCATGAATTGATGGATGATGGAGCAATGATGGAGTGAAAGGCAAGAGAATCACAACAATTACAAGAATATACTGTTGAAAACTCGCTTTCTACCCACAAATTCCATCTGAATCGACCGAGATATGAACCAAGGTACTCAGAACAGAACGTTAAGCGGCCTGAACACTCCATTAAGGGGCCAACTCTTCCAATATCGGATGACACGTTTTTAACTTAAATCACGGCGGCGATGTTATAATTCACGTGAAACAAATAATGTTTGTCGCCAGCGCTCGAGCGGAGGTCAAGGTGACACAAAAACACACAAAAACGTGCGGACGGTAAGGATACAATGCAACCTTTTTACGACTCTCTTGACCTCCGTAGCTGAGCGCACAGCAGGTTTCTTGCAGGTCGACGCCACCGACACTGCGCCCGGCTTTTGTCCGGCCATTGTGGCTTCCCGTTTTACTCGGCATTTCGCAACAAAAGCCTCGCTGCATTCAGTGTAATTTGTCTGTCCACAAATGACCCTGACTGTATTGTTGTAAATATGATTCCTTTCATTGCATATTGCTACTGAATAACAGTGTTTATGAGCACGTTGTACTTCCTTCGTTGTACAAATATACGGTCGGTTCTCCCACTTCAGTAAAAAACTCGACCATTCTAGTTTGCTTTCGTTACGTTGTATTAAATTCTTGGAATTCGTCATACATGCGTACAAAACAGGTCTCTTTGATACCACTATACAACAGAGGATCTATTCATGGTATAAATAAGTCTCATTGTTCTCTCTTCCAGTGTGTATTAACATCATTGGCAACGGTTGGAGGAACTGCTCATAATTTTTTGAAATACATGATCTCTAATTGTGAGTTTTATTGCAAACAATTACTGAGCATTTAAAATTCAATCGAACCACCAATTACATTTTGTTGTTTAAGTACAGCAAATGACCCTCATTTAACCTCACATATTTCTCTCATTTTGCCTTGTCCGCTCGTGTTTTTTTAACTCTTCAAATACGTTCTCTTCCGCGTTTGTATAGAAGCAATAAAATACGCTGTGTTACGTGCCATGTCATCGTGCTGCTAAGTCATGTGAAAGAATGCCCGCAATTGATAACTAATTTGAAATTTCATTCGCGGAAATGCATCATGGTTATTCGGGTCATACACTTTTCGTTTTTTTCGCATTGAAATGTATTTTTTCATAGGCAACTCATTTCCGAAACGATATCAACATTTTTATGATTTTATGCTCAGTGGGACGTAGGTTGGGATTTTAAAAATACCACTTATCTTTAATATTTCATGTCTGCTTGGAGTTTCCAGATGATCGTTACTTCCCGACTGTCGAATTGAAATATTGTGCTGTGTTCACTTCAAGAAAAAAACAATTATATACAATTCAGGTCTTAATATTGTTATTCAGTAGTAAAGAGAACTTAGTTTTAGGGGACTCCTTCACATTATTTTATTTATCAATAATTTAAAATAATATTCAGTGATATGCTGCTGTTAGTAAACTAGAGTGTAAAAATTCATGAAGCTACAAAATATCGTAACTCGTAATTTATGAAATTAAGGTTTTGAGGTCAACAGATTCATTGTCTAAAAATACACTTTCTTACAAAATGTCGTATTCCAATAATAATATTTTCCTGCTTAATTTTATAAAAAAAATTGCATACAAATAATTTGTAATATTGAGGCAAAATGTTGTATGCAACTTAATTTAAAAACATCGAAATATTATTATTAAATTTTATTCATTGTAATGATAAGGTATGAAAATAATGACATAAAATAAGTTTAAATCCAATGTCTAACTTGAAGCTCTGAAAGCTTACCTAGTTCTTCAGCTCTGCAGTAAAATTTAGTTCTTGTTGGTTACATTTTGCATTTTGATGAGCAATATGTTAGATGAATATTACTTTATATATTACATATTATCAATTAAATATTGATCATCCCAGTGTTCAAATGGTTATGTCTAGTGCACACCAAGGATCTCTAGGACTGCGTGAAAAACTCGAGATCTATCGGCAATATCATGAAGACGGCATTGATTTCCACTAATGTCAGTGCATTAAATTCAATGTTCCCTTTTAAGAAAAAAACAGAACTAAGGCCGCTTCTGCGGTTCAACGTGCACAGGAAAAGAATATCTAGATGAATGATCGTAACTCTTTATTGAGGTGCAACATTTAACCGAGAATCTTTTCAGGGACAAAAGCAAACCAGCATACCACATGTCTACGTTTAGAAAGACAGATAAAAAATAAATCTTTCTGACAATCTTAATTTGTGACCGAACTAAACACCTCGAATGAATAACGTCCCTTTAAAGCGGCATTCAAATAATGCTGCACAATACACACCCTCTCCGGACGGGTTCATTCGCAAACGCACCCTTTCTCTTTGAATAAAAAACCATCAACCCCTTCGAACAAAAAAGCGAATGCTCCTTGCGGAACGGGGCGACATACGGCTGGGCACGCGTAGAGAACGGCAATGCTCTTGTGTCAGCGCTTATACATAGAAGGGCGTTTTATATTCATCACGTCAGCAAACTGAATCCAGAACTTCTCCGAATCGGAGCGCGAACGGGTCTCGCCGCCGCAGGCTGTAGTGGCAATGGTGAGGGCAACGGTGGAAGTTGTGGAGGGAGGGATAGATGGCGGTGTCGATAGTAGTGGTGATGCCACTTGTGACAAGGTCGCTGTCGTTACCAGTGTTGGCATCGCTATTGCATCTGTTGATGATGGTGATGGTTGCGGTGATGATGGCGGTGACGAACGCGGTGACGATCACTATGAAGTTGACGGTGACGTTGGCTGTGACGGTGGTGCCAGTGACGGTGATAAAGACGGTGACGGTAATGAAGACGCTAACAATAATGAAGACGGTGACGGTGGCGAAGACGGTGACTTTGATGGTGAAGAAGACGGTGACCTTGATGGTGAAGAAGACGTTGACCTTGATGGTGATGAAGGCGGTGACGGTGATGAAGGCGGTGACGGTGATGAAGGCGGTGACGGTGATGAAGGCGGTGACGGTGATGAAGGCGGTGACGGTGATGAAGGCGGTGACGGTGATGAAGGCGGTGACGGTGATGAAGACGGTAATAGTGATGGTGAATGTGACGGTGGTGACGGTGACGGTGACGGTGGCGGTGGCGGTGGCGGTGAGGAGTGGAATGGCGGTGGGAGGTGGCGTTTAGGTTTTAGTAACGGTGACGCTGGCAGAGGCAATGATAATGATTAAGGAGATAGCAGCAGCCGCAGCGGTATCGGTGACTGCGGCAATGGCGGTGGCGGCGTTGGTGGTGTCCCGACGGGTAATGCATACATATACATGACTCCGCGGTCCGCCCTTCCGCTCCGTAGAGCCGAGGTTATCGAGCGGACGAACAGGATTAAAAACTGACCCCCCGCGCGCACTCGTTCTAATAGAAGCCACAACTCCAGAGGCCGACCGCAGCGGGCATCAAGTCGCGTGAGGGGTGACGGAGGGGTGGAGGAGGGTGTGTGAGGTGGGGCGTGTTAACCATATGGCACCGATAGCGCACGCCAGCCATTGTGACCCTTAATTGCCCCAACGCCTCCGGACAAAACAAGCGGCGTTTTGTGTCACGGACCCATCTGCAGATAGTGGTGCGTGATGCGGACGGGGGAAGGCGGCGCTGGCTGGTGGCTGTGGTTGTGGTGGCTGCGAGTGACTCGGATGACAGTGGTTCGGTGGTGGTGTTGGGGACAGAGACTGTAGTTTGCGGTTCCGATATCTCGGTCGATTTTGGTGTCAATCGTTGACGGTTGCTCTGATAGTATGGGGATGAAGATGAGGTAGGTTGTTGCATCGGGGTGGCCGAGGTGACAGGGCGATGGCGGTTACAATGCCAAAAATTATTACGGAAACAATGTGTTCATTTTGATTAGAGTAAAAATGTATTAATTTTCTGAAAATCAGGGCAATATTTTTTCTCCTATTAATTCACCGTTCAAAAACATTTCCTCGTCGTCAGAAACAGTAAAAAAATAGTAAATAATTCCTTTGAAACTGTGGAATACACATAATTAAAAATATGATAATACCTTTATTCACCTTATCTATTCCTAGAAATGATTTATCATCTGATATCAAAAAATCGTAACAAAGACAAGCATTAATAAGCAATCAACAATAAGATTCTACTGTAGGAAAAAACTAGGTTAAATTATTTCATGGCTTTTTAACTTTAGTTTTTAGTTGTTCTTTACCTACTCGTTCATTATCATGTGCAATGACAGAATTTGATCAATAATGATAGTTATGACACTGGCAGGGGTCAGTGATTGTATTCGCCTGCAGTTACTGCACAGTCCATGCAGGGCATTTTCTTGTTCTCGTGCGTGGAGAGCATTTATTCCCTACACTTCACTCCTCATTCGTGAAATAGTATTTTATAACTTAATTTTTTATCAATTGACGTAAGTTATAATAAACATATTTTATAACATAACTTATTTCATAACATGAAAATTAAAAATGTAATTTACACGCAACTTTAGTTAAACATCCTGAAAAGAGCTCATCAGAAGTTAAAATAATGTTAAAATTTGTAATAAAGCAAACAGTTGTAGATCGATTAACATGAATTTAAAAACAAACCTCTAGTGACGAAACGAGTCCATAATGATTAGTTCTATCAATTAAAATTTAATTTGAAGTAGTTCTAAATAATTCTTTCTTGATTCGTTCAATTTCTGCCATTCATTTGCTTTTTGCGTTAAAGCTCACTCGCGTGTCTTCTAAGTCTGCAGCCTTTACTTCCTATATTGGGGTATGCTGTGTATGTGTAATGACACCAGTGTGGAGTACAGACAGTTGTGGCTTTGGCAGCAGTGTCATGAGTGCACGCGCGTGCTGTGGCTGCATGGCCGGCTGCGCGTTTTTTCTCCCCTTCGTGCGTCGAGGCCTCTCCTGCACCCTACGCAGGCTCTTCCCCTCTTTTCTCCCGCCCGTGGAAAGCCCCCCCCTTCCCCCCTGCAATGGCAGCCACATTGGAACGGAAGTGCATACGGGTCGGGCGGGGCACTATTAAAAAAGAGGTAGTTGAGATGTCAACGGCCATTGCCGTGAGTATGTATAATGGTTGCAGCTTTGGTGATCTGACTGGATATACCTTGTGGTACGTGATGCTGACTTTTTTTTCTGCGAGGCACGTTGTGGTGAAGTTCATTTTTGGATCGAACCTGGCAGATAAAGGGACTTGTTCTTTTTCTGAACACTTGCAGAAACGTGTATATTATTTGAGAGTTTCACTGATTTCGTGTTTGGAAGTTTAGGGATGCGGAAGATTTAAAAAACATAGCATACTTTTTCACATTTAACGTAAAAAGTGAAGAGAATTGACTAATATCGAGTTATATAAAATCTACACAGACGTATCGTTCTCAAGATTATATTATTGGTTGGGGGATTTTCGCATGTGCGTAGCTGCACGTAGTAACTACGTTTATTTCCTGAAAGGTCAAGGCTATATAATTACTATTCAAAACAGAATGTCAGTTTTTGTGGCGTCAGAAATAAATACATTTCAGCCAATCACCCACAACCGGGCAGAAATGAAAAATATTTCCGACGAGAAAAATATCTCAAATTCTTGGGCATATCCTTCATTATGTTATCATTGTATTTGATATTTTTACGTACTTTAATTTTAAGTATCATATATATTAACTCGTCTGCGGCATTGATAGTAGCAACATTTTTTTCTATTGAAAAGGAAGAGAGAAAATATATTAAAATGGCGCCATATCAAGCACAATTTTCTTCGGCAAACGCAAATTGGGGGTGTCAATGCCATTAACAGTCGCAATACAAGTGACCGCGTGCGCGATATCTATAGCAGGAGCATTTACTATTTAAAATAAAAAGGGGAAAATCATTAATATGGCGGCAAGCCATATTAATGATTTCGCATGGAGGCCAGCAAGGCCAATGAGAATCGCGATACAAATAACCAAGCTGCGGCGTCGATAGCAAAAACATTTACTTCCTCGAAGGAAGAGGGAAAGGTATTAAAACGACACCATGTTAAGCAATATTGTCTCTGGTACGCGCAAACATTAAGGCAAGCAATGCCAGTGACAGTCACGATACAAACAACTAGACAAATAACTAGAGTGCTGTCGATTGCAGCTACATTTACTATTTAAAAGGAATAGTGAAAGGTACGAATATTAGAAAAAAGACCGCCTTATCGAACAATATTGTCTCCGGCAGGCGGAGGCAATGGGAACCGCAATGCCAGTGACAGTCGCGATAAAAAACAAACAAACTAACCTGAGGTGTCGAAAGCAGCAACATTCACTAATTAAAGCGAAGGGGGATAAAGTACTAAAATGGCTCCGCATCTAGCAATATTACCTCCGGCGTGCGCAGACACTTGAGACAAGCACTGCCAATTACAACCGCCAAACAAATAACTAATCTACGGGATCGAATGAGTAACATTTACTATTTAAATGGGAGAGTGAAAAGACCGCTATATTTAGTACTAGTGTCTCCGGCCCGCGCAGACACTTGAGGCAAGCACTGCCAATTACAACCGCCAAACAAATAACTAATCTACGGGATCGAATGCAGTAACATTTACTATTTAAATGGGAGAGTGAAAAGACCGCTATATTTAGTACTAGTGTCTCCGGCCCGCGCAGACACTTGAGGCAAGCACTGCCAATTACAACCGCCAAACAAACAACTAATCTACGGGATCGAATGAGTAACATTTACTATTTAAAAGGGAGAGTGAAAAGACCGCTATATTTAGTACTAGTGTCCCCGGCCCGCGCAGACAGTGCGGGCACAAATGCCAGCGACAGTCGCGATACAAATGACCGCGGGAGCGGGGCGGCTGCGCAGGCAGCGGCGACGGCGGCATAATAGGGCGCCCAAAGCGCAGGGCGGACAGTGGGCGGGTGGCGTGGCGCGGCGCAGCGGCGGCGGCGCAGGCCTCTCGAAGGGCAGCTGGCGGCGATGGGCGGCCGGCAGCGCGGCGGGTGGGGCGGGGCGCGTTGGCGGCGGCGGCGGCGGCGGCGGCGGCGGCGGCGGCGGCGGCGGCGGCGGCGGCGGCGGCGGCGGCGGCGGCGGCGGCGGCGGCGGCGGCGGCGGACGCGGCGGACGCGCCAAATGGGGTGCTGAGATTGAGACGGGCGAGAGGAGGGGCGTGGCGGAGAGCGAGGTACAGAGGGGTGGTCGGGGCGAGGGGAGGCGAAGAGTGACAGGGGCGTGCGCCAGCGGGGGTTTGTGTGGGGGTGGGGGAGGTCAGTGAGCGCTGAGGAACGAGAAAAAGAGAAGCGGTGCGATGGGCGTGCCATTTACTATTACGCGAGTTTTCTGTCTTTTGAAGGTCGTATTCCGGAAAGCGTGTAGTGCGTTCTGATTTTTCATTAGTAAAGAAACGATAATTAACGTAATATAATATACTATTTATTATTTATTAATTAAATATTACTTATTTATTAAATATTATTTATTTAATTTATTACAAATGAGCTTCAGCGTACTTGAGCTTAAAGGTAATTATTTTAGCCTAAGAATCGGAAAAATCGATCATATTTTTCATTATATTGACGATAATTAAATCTACAAATGTAATGAAACTCGATTATCGTCTCATATGTTATTTAAGTAGCATACATTCCTTTTGAGGCTCTCATACCCCACCAATATTTATAAATAAAGTCTCTGAAGAAAAATAATTTCACGAAGACGTGACGAATTGCACTTTGACTTAAAAAATATGAAGGATTTGTTTACATAATAGCATCTAAATATTTATGTCAAATGCAATCCGCAACAAGCGACCGAATGTTTGAATCTATATCGTTAGATAACTCATAAACGAAGCATTTTAGTTCCTTAAAAACTAAAATTTTTAGGCCAAACGCCTCAAAGAAACATTTCTCAATCAATATTCTACAGGATGAAATCTTCTTGAACATTGTATCACATTTTTGCTGGTTTGACGTTTCTCGATTCATCCCACCTATTCAGAGTCTGTACAATTTGCAACTGCTCTTGAAATTAAACTAATTACTTGATATTCTACGCGATTAATGTACACGGGTATACCTTACCGACCGCTAATAACGTTAAATAAGAATAGTTTGTATTAACAAGGGTGTATTTATTGTCATCAATTAAAATGAGACATATAGAACACGTAACGGAAGATTAGATCTCGAAGAAAAAGACAGGATTAATATGGAAATGGAAAAATAGAGAATTGGGTGGGGTTTAACATGCGAGAGTTCTCGCACGGGTACGCTAGTTTTTAAAGTTCTCCTATCGATTACTTTTCTTGCAACACTCTGCTTCTGACGGGAGCCGAGCCAGGCATCATCTTTCCATTTAACGTTTCTTTCTAATATAAACTTGCATATTATGAATAAAAATTGTCATCATGAATGTACCCCCTCCCCCCGCCGGAGGCGCCAGGATAAACTTGTTTTATGTATCTGATCTTTTGTAGCTAATTAACGCACAGTCATATTCGTTATCCTGAGTGGTGTCTAACGAATGTGGCAACAATTCATCAATACAATCATTAGATTCTCTTCAAATAGTATTATTTGAAATGGTCTCGTGCATAACACATATTTTTCTAAGTATAACCATAGTCAGGAAATCAATTTGAATAAAGTTGACGAACAATAGTCGTCTCCTTCCGTATCCTCCTTTACATACGAGGCAACAGAGCTTTCATAGAAGAAAAATGCCTATTGAACGCAACAGAATGAACGATTTACGTTAGGACCAACAGAAGAAGTTGACCATTCTTACAGTACAAAGACGCTCATATTCAATCGAAGGGTCGGAAATGAATCCCATTACTGAGTAGCTCAATAGTAGGTCCCTAAAACCGAAATACTGTTACAAATTTAAAGCAGTTCTCCCGCCGGACACGTCCTAACATACGAGAATCGCCCAGATGGGAAGCATCGTTCCCAAAAGCTCTATTGTAATTCGAGTACTTCTATTCATATTCAGAGAAATGCCCAATAAAATTCTCAATGCTCAGCCCGAGGGGGCGAAAATTCTTCTTTGGAACGGGGCGTTTGAGCTGCCAGCAGTGGGCCACTCGAGCTTTTCCGGTCTCAACGGCTGTTCCCGCGCGCCGCGAGTACAAAGCAGCCTCTTCGCATTCTTTGTCTGCGTTGTCGCCCACGCAGAACAGCCTCACCTTTCCGTAAGTTGCCTCGTCTTACGCGCCAACGCTCAAAGAACAACTCCGGTTAAATCGCACCTCTGGATTTCCGAGGAGTGCTTATTCTTCTGAAACGCCTTTAGATACAGTGAGTTTTTTGACAAATATTTCTCGTACTTTTCGTTGAATTAGTTACAAGCAGAGCTCCTTTAAGTTTTCAATTGTAAATGCTACACTGAATGAATCGGTGCGTAATAATAGAATATGTACCTTTTAAAAATACAATTGCACAGGCTAAAAACGAATAAATTCTAGTATTATTAATGGAATTTATCACATGTACCAACGGTTTTTTTTAAGAAATAAATTTTCGGTATCTTAGGTATTGTCATCAGATCTATCGCCGGGGGAGCAGATTCGAGATCAGTTTACTACTTCGACCATTACATTCGACTACTAGTCAAATATTGGTTGTGATTCGACAGGTGAGAAGGTGATGATGGGATCCTGCTCAAATAGAAATACTGATAAAAGTGATACCTTTTATTTCTACTTCTTTACAAAAGCCATGAGCACCTTACCAATTCATGAATACTACAATGATCTTTTACTTCTTCTTCTTCTTCTTCGTCTTCTTCTCTCATTAACAACTAATTAAACGTTAAATTACACGTAATTCCCTCAGCTTTTTTTATATTAAAAAATAGATCTAAAATCTCTATAGAAAGTTTGAACTTATATTTTACATTTTATCACAAACTAAATGAAAATAAACTTTCAAGAACGTACTTTACACTCAGATTGTTAAGTTCATCTACGAAAAGAATGCACCGGTGCATTTTGTGTTTATGGTGAAAAATATGTGAAACCAAGCGATTTTCTTTCTAGTAAGCTAAGTTCTATTGGTTCTCTAGCCATCACAATAATTAGAGAATTACTCATTTTACTGATAGATACTATGTTAAATTCATTGGAATAATGGATTTAAATTCATTCAAGCATGATGGATATTTCAAACATTGAAATCAGTTACAAAAGTCGACAAGAAAAATAAAAACTTGAATGGAGTTTAACGAGAGGAAGAATTTTGTGGAATTATTTTGAAACAACAGATTTTTAGGATATTTAACTAGTCATTTGAATACCTCGTTAACTCAATTTTCAAAATTAACTGATTGAATCAATCAATAAGTCAATAAGCTGACAAAATAACAAACAGCATATTTAATCAATACGCAAGAACAATTAAATTGACGAATGATGAACATATTCAATAGTGAATTACCAAATCAGTCAATAGTTAAGATTGCCTCAAAATATGCAATTTAGGAATGAATATACCGATAGAATAAATGAACGGGGGAGGGTGAATACGCTTGAACGCACGAACAAATGTATGCGTGAAGGAAGGAACTAATGAGTGAAAGAACAAAATGGGCAGTGAAACTCTTTAGCAGGAAATTTACAGTACACCATCAGTGCCCCTAGAGGGAGACAACACAAGAGGCAATCAGTCCCACTTCCATTCCCACGCGGATCTCCCGCGGGCCCATGCACAGCGTGCCGCTTCCCCAACGCTGATCCCGTGCCATCGGAAGGCCATTAGTGAGAGCTCCATCACCTTCACCATTGTCACAGTCACTCACCACTGCCGTCCCCGCTTCCAGCGTAGCCACAGACTCTGCACCCGCCTTCACCTCCTCCATCACCCACTCTGGAACTGATGCAGCCCCTCCCTCCGCCACCCCTGCCCCGCCCTCGGCTCGCTCATGTTCCGTACCGTTCTGCCCCGCCACCATCTCTACCACTCTACTGCCACCACCGTCACTGCCCACCTTCACCGTCACTGCTCACCGCCACCATCACCACCATCTGTCACCTCCATCTCTTTCACCGCCCACCGTCATCGCTCACCTTCACCGCTCGCCCTTGCCACCCAGTCACCGTTCACCGTCACCGCCCACCGTCACCGCCCACCGTCACCGCCCACCGTCACCGCCCACCGTCACCGCCCACCGTCACCGCCCACAGTCACCGCCCACAGTCACCGCCCACAGTCACCGCCCACCGTCACCGCCCACCGTCACCGCCCACCGTCACCGCCCACCGTCACCGCCCACCGTCACCGCCCACCGTCACCGCCCACCGTTACCACCCACCACACACTGTCCACCATCCGCCGCCATCGCTTCCACCAAACACATCCTCCCGTGCCGGCCTACGTTCCCACCCTAACTCTACCACCATCATCACCACCACCACCACCGGGCCCGTTTCCGTACGTTTTCCAACCCCATCACCACTTCCACCCGTCTCGACATCAACGCGACCACAATAGTCCCCTCCACCGCTTCGCTCCATCCGAACCCCGCCCACCTTCTCTCCCCTTCCTACGATCTCCATCACCATCACCTTCCCCTCCAACACCACCACCTCCTGCCACGTGCCACGTGCCCACAATTACGCACTAGGGCTTTATTGGGGCGGCGAGCAATCTGGCTGCTCGGCTTCCACGGCCTGGCGGCCGCCAGCGCCGTTGCCGTTATTAACTAAATGCTACATCCACACGATACTTTCAGCTCCCTGCCACGGGAGGAAAGTAATGATATTCGAGGAATAATTGCCTTCATTTTCAGCAGGACGGTATTGCACTCGATTCGAGTTCGCTTCTCCCCGATCCTGTTATGCTTGTCTTCCGGTGGCGCTGGTCGAACGAAGCGAGAGCTCGACTCGTGTAGGTTACAATCAATTTGCTGCCTTTTTGAACGGTTCCCTGTCTGTGACTTAGATTTCAGTGCCGCAACATCATTAGTAACTTGGTGTTTAGAAAAAGAGAGAGAGTTTAAAATGTTTCAGGGTTTATAAATTTCCGTGCACGAGTTGAATTCAGTAAAAACGGATTTGAGATGACGTAACAATTAGTCGGAAATAAATGACTTTTTAATTTATTTCATTTGGTATGTGAAAGTATACTTGATTCATCTCGGTATACTTCTGATCGGGTAGCGAACAAAGGCTTTCGTTATCCAAAACATCAAGCAATTTTTTAGATGAGATTTACTTTTATTATTCTGATATACGGGATGAGTCACGTAACGTTAGCATCTCCTGTAATTTTTGAACGATTGATGTTATTGCAATGCATATTCCACGAAAGTGCATGAGAGAATGCGGCTAATTTGTGGCACGTATTTGTTTCAAATGTACCTTGTATTTTAAGAGATATTGAGGTAACTTTGTATTTTTCAAATGGAACTATACGTACTTTTTAGCCTATCATGATGAGTGTAAACAAACGAATCAAATGATTTACATATTGTCTTATGTTAGTTAAGCATTATTTTAATTATATTTGATTTTTTTTGCGACTCGTGTTATCGAAGTATAATTTAAATGCATGAGTTCATTAACCAAGGTCGCGCAGCGCTCTCTCTGCTAACACGTGCTTGGAGCGTTACAATATCCGTTAAATACGAATCGAAAAAGTCAAAGTTACTGAAGGAAATGCTCTAACATATGACAATAAGTATATCACTGAATTCGTCTTTTTACGCTCGTTATATAAACCAAAAAACATGTATTGCTCCTTTTAAAAAATACAAATTACGACAATACTTGTATATCAAAACAATGATAAAATAGAAAGGAATACATGTATTAAATAGCCACATTCTCTCAAGTATTTCCATGAAAACGAACGTCAACCGTTCAAAACCTGCAGGAGGTGATAAGTTTCGTGACTCATTCTGTATACGCGCTACATATTAAAAGCAACTTCCCAGAATTACCAATTCTGCCTTCAAATTGATAGTAGAAATAATTGCCTTCATTTAGCTCAAAACAGGAAGACTCCTATTCCTAAGTATCTCTCCCATCTTTTGCAGAACGAGCAGGTGGTTCTCTGCCGCATTTCCAAGAGAACTAAAATGTCTCGCATACATATTATTTGGAATTTTTTTGATGACCTCTTTATTTGCGGTCTAGCTCCCCAGAGGGGAGCGTGAATTAATTTTTACCTCTTCTCCCCTCTCTTCTCCAACTACATAGAAGCCCACCCTTCCCCATCCATGCATACGATGAGCTGTCAGGCAAGGCTTTTGTCTAGAATCGAAACGGGACAGTGCCCCAGGAATGTGGCCCGCCCAAGTGTGTCTTATTTCGCATGATGGAGCATCCTGAATAGTCTTCCCTGACAGAACGAAGTGTTCTCAGTGGAGAATAACGGGAGTGGGAGAAATAGGGTGGCAGGGAGAGGGGATCACTGCCCGAGGTAACTACTGGGCTCGCTACTAGAACCGGAAGTCATGAGAAAAAAACCCATTTTGAATGCTTTGTGTCCGGACCGGCCATGCATTCAGATTCAGCCACTCGGAAACACGTCACCACATGTGGAAGCCTCTGATTTTTAGCGATGGAATGACGCAACGCTCCATTCACACCTAGACGGATTTTTGCACAAAAAAGTCCCGCAGCGATTTCGACGTTTTATCCACCTTTATAGCGGAGCAACTGATTGAAGCATGGAATGCCATTTTTATGCGTATTTACCGGACGAAAATTAAACAATTAAACTTGATTGCGAAAGTGGTTATTGATTTGACTTTTCGCTAACGGAAAGTGCCATTTGAGGCAGGAGATGTCAATTTGCGAAAGGTCGGATATTTTATACAAAGCATTTAATTTGAAAATTACTGTAACTGAATTAGTTCCTGCGTTCGTCATAAATTGCGAAATCGTATTGTATTCAATGTCAAATGAGCTTGAGAGAGAAAGATTTATTGCGATTTAATACAAGATTTTACGAACGCTAGAATGAAAATGTGCGATGGCTATTCTAATTTATTGAATGGTGATATATTGTAAGAATCGTAATGTACTATACGTTATTATACTTTTAAGTAGTATTGCATGTGTGTTATAATTTTTGTTTCAAGTATAGTTTATTTTTATGCTCGATGTTTTGTTCAGTTATCAGAGAAGTTTACGAAAAAGTTAGGCCAAATTTTATTAATACGATCACATTATATTAAACTATCAAAACCGAATTTCCAACTATGCATGTGCTGAAAAATGGTTATACTGAAGCTCAGTTCAATACTAATACTCATAAAGTGGGGTCCTTAAATGTACTCACTTGCAAGAACCACATAATTTATGATGAATATTATGGAACTATGCAAACAAACATCTCTTGCAGTTAACTTCCAAAGAAGTTTGTTTTAATTGTCTGAAGAATATACAAAAAAAACAGATTTATTTCTGTTATAAGCGAGAGAAAAATATTCTTCACTCAAGACATTCGATCCACTAGATTTGTTTAGGATACCCGTTTTCAATACATGACATACTGTTCATATCTCTAAGAATCTAAATTCAACATGTTACCCACATAAACTGTCTTTCCTCTAAAAAATGGCGTTCCACTCCACAAGAGTCAACGGTGCAAAAAGCGATGAAAAGAAGGAGAATTATAGCACTTTTCTACCGATGATGCGATACAGCTTTACCTTCGCTTCCTTTCAGAAAACTGTTGGAAGTCTTTTCATAGCGAAACCCTACAAGGAGAAGCGGGGACGCCTCAAACGAGTCGCGCAGGTGCGATGTCGTCACAGACTTTGTGCACTTTTTAAAGGACTTCTGCGCTCCACTTCTTTTCAGTTTCATAGCCTCGCGTTTCTTATTCAAGAGAGATAGAGCAGTCGGTACGCTGGTGGCCAAGTATCAGATAACTATTTTTGGCATTGTCACGCAGTTGGATAACGGTATTAAATGTCTTAATTGGGTAAGTGCTGGATCCCTTTTTGTTTTCAGTGACTCTTATTCTCAAATGTCGCCATTCATCTTCTTAATCATTATTTATTATTCTATTACTCTCCACAAACGCTAGCGTTGTCGAGTGTCAGTCCACTCTCTGTTCTTGGTTGCCAAAATACTATTACGGATGATGATGATGATGATGATAATAATAATAATAATAATAATAATAATAATAATAATAATAATAATAATAATAAGCACCCTTTGACGCAGACGGTTTCGGCTACCGTCGTTTGCACTGAGGAGGTTGTAGTTTTGAGTCCTGCGTAGGAATGGTTGTATCTGTGATTGACCCTTCACCTCTCATCATCATCATCATCTTATGACCCCATAATTCATAATTCAAGGCTTCACAACCTTGTCTTACCAAGGGATACAGCTGAAAAACGCTGATCCCCATAATGACGCACGTTAATCTCTGGGATAAATATGACTGGGCCTCGTAAGATGACTTGTAGCGTGTCATAAATAACCGACAAGCATATAATAATAATAATAATAATAATAATAATAATAATAATAATAATAATAATAACAATAATCATAACAATAAGAAGGAGAAGAAGAAAGGAAACTCAGACAAGAAGGAACACAGTGTTGTACTGACAACGAAGATGAAACATAGTACTAGTAGTAAATCTTTGCCTCGCGGGTAAAATACGTTCAATCTTGTAAAGATTTGAAGGATCTGATCATACGGTTAAGAATCACGCTCTCAAGAAAAGGCGAATTGTCAACAAGCTGTCATAAGAGACAAAATCGTACAATGCTTACTTTCGTACTTGAGATGTTAGTATCTGAAACAATACGCACGTTTGTGCTTCAAGACAGGGAACTAAAATTGGTGCTCACAGAATAATTTTCCCTTTTATGTAAAATGTTTTTCCCGGGGTAAGAAGTTGAAAACTATACATCTCATACGCACGTGAACTACCCGCTGAACATACACTCACTATCCCGAGTCAGCGACAAAATTATTATAATATCGGAGAGGATAGAAGTATTTGAATTTCTAGCATTACCAAGTATATTTGAAAACAGATGATAAAGCACAGGTGTCAATCCTAAAAAAACTTTTGATCGAGCATAAAATATGTTTAACAACGAAATGAATTGAAAGTTCTCAAATTCCAAAGCCAACTTAGACATCCTCAAAGCCAAGAGCGTTAAGTTCTTAGCGTACTAAACGGCCCCAGCATCGCACATGGAGTGTTGTAAATATAGCAAACGAAAAGCAATCAGAAACTGCCATGGCAAAACACCGTAAAAACTGTGGAACGTCCGAAACAGTTGTATATGTGATATTGAAGAGCTTCTAACTTCAAAATAGTGAAGATGAGCACGAAGTGTTTCAAGCAAACATTCACCTCGTGCGTAAAACACATTTAGCGAGGTAAGAAGGAGAAGCTGCAGATCTTAGCCTACCGTACGCACACGAGCGCTCTTTGCGGCGTGCGCTATAGTGATGGGCTGCTAAAGCACTCACGCTCCAGGCACACAGCCACGCGTCGGTGGTTCCTTTCAAAATTCGCCGTCTACGAACCCAGCCACCGCCGCCGCCTCCACCGCCACCACCACAACGCGAACAATAGCATTGGAAACGTTGCCAAATCTTGTAAAGGGCATTCATTCCGCCCACCGAGACTGTTTTGTCGGGTTAATGAACCTCGGCTTCGCGCGGTATTCATGTGTAATTTTGCAACAACGCCGCAGGCAGGCAGAGCGCCGGCGAGCGGCGGAGGGCCACTTTGAGTCAGCGCTGCATGCACTGGGACGCGGACGTCGTGGTTTTATTTCGCCTCGGAAGGTTGCGGGCTGATAGCACACTTCCAAACATACGGCCAATTGCCGAATTTAGACGCTCTTCGATTGTTTCGTTTTTCCGGGTGCGTCAACGGCTTTGGTCATTAGTCCCGTTAGTGTAGTGCATTTTTTTCTCGGGAGATGGTTGTGATCTTCCCCCGCTGGATGGCGAGATCCGACCTACCGTCTGCTAGTGGGGTTTTCCCCCTAACCAGGACTCTCCCACCAGCGGAGCACCGCCCCAGCCGGAACAAGCTCTAAGCTCCCGACCGGTCTCCAGGAAATGTGGTAGTGTAGTGCGTGTTAGTGTGTGTGTGTGTGTGTGTGTAAGGGGAGAGGATAGGACAAGGATCGCGCGCGGTCCGTGGCCCCTTTGGTAGGGTACTGCTCCAGCATTCGCCTAGTGTTGATCGGAGAAACCACGGAAAACTACCGATCAGAGCAGCCGGCCGCTAGAATTCACCTCCAGACAGCGACTGAATTTGATCTAGGTGAAAAGCTAGTGTCGAAAATCGTGCCGCCGTCAGGAGTCGAACCTAGGACCTCCCAGTCAGAGGCACTGCAGTGACATCAGCTGATGCAGTGAGCTACCGCTCCCGGTATTTAGACGCCTTTCACTGATTTTGCGGTTAATGTTAATAAATGAATTCGAATGAGTTGCATACAACGATATTAAGAATTTGAGCGGGACCATGATGCATAGGGGATGCGTGGGGCGTGAGATGCATGGGGGACATAAATGATGAGATAAATTGGGAACTGATATGCAAGTCTGAAATGTTCCGCTGTCAGGTTCTGTAAACTGCAATATAGTGATATTCTTGTATACGAACCTGAAAAATAGAAGTTTCGTTCACAAAAAGCTGATATGAACCAGTGAAGGGAGGTGCAATATGCAAAGAAGAGTAGTTTTAATTGAGAGCTCAAAAACGTGAAATAAATCATCAATGTTTTAGATTCAAAAGTAAGTTTCATATAAATGATGGATTTATTACTGTTTTATGCATTTTAGGTTGTAGGGAACGGTAAGATTTATATTTCTCAGGTATTCTGTAAATACCATTGATTACTACCCGACGATTTACGGAACTTGTAAAAAATATTTGTTATTATTATTATTATTATTTAAGTGTAATTGATTTAAAAATTGTGTTCCAAATGAAGCAAAATAAAACCTTTGGGGTTGCCTAAATGTAATTAAAAAAAGATCATTTAATTTGAATTAGAGAAATTCAATATACATGAACGTGAGAGTTTTATACCGTTAAGAGATTGAAAATAAATAAGTTGTTGGAGATGGTTAAAGTACGATATAACTCGGGCGTTAAAATCAATTTGTAGAATAATTGAGCGTGAAAAAATGTTTCACTGTCATGGGAAATCAAATTTCAGTGAATAAGAGTATCAGAGAATTGTATAACAAAGCAAACAACAAATATAGAAATGGAAGAAATATCAGAACACTTATCATTTGGGACAATTAACAAAGACTACAACTAAAGTATTGTGATTAGAATTCTACAAGAGCGGATAACTAAATATCAAAAGAGATTTAAAGGTGAAATATCATTGAATAATGCACAGTGCCAAGAGTCCAGGAAAAAAGAAAGAAAAGAAAAGAAAAGAAGAGTACTGAAAACATTTTAGAATAAAATAATTAGAAAACTAAGAATAGCAAAACGTAATTTACAAGATATTGCAAAGTATAAGTTTCTTATTGCTCAAATGAAAATTACAATAAATGAATAAACAATAACTAAAAATTGCATATATAACGTTTCAAACCACCATTTGAACGTACGATTGATTGATTACTGAATGTTTCTGGGCGTGCCAACTGCTACGGTTATCAATCCCGTAAGTGCAGTGTACTTTAAATCTCGGGAGGTGGCAGTATCCTTTCACTGCTATGACGAGAGATTCGGTGCCGATCCACATGTCGAATTGATGGGATTGTTCTGTCTAGGTGTCTCCATGAGGTCACCGCTCCAGCCGAGACAAACTAACAGCCACCAACATATGTGGTAGTGTAGTGCCTGCAAGTGTGTGTATGTGTGTGTATGCGTGTGTTTGTATGTGTGTGTATGTGTGTGTATGTGTGTGTGTATGTGTGTGTGTATGTGTGTGTGTATGTGTGTGTGTATGTGTGTGTATGTGTGTGTGTGTGTATGTATGTGTGTGTGTGTGTACGGGGAGAGGAGGGAACAAGGATGTGAAAGACGTACACCGCGTGGTCCATGGCCCGTGCAGGCTTCTGTCCCGGCTTCGATATTGATCAGAGGTATGGAAATCACCCGGTGAGGGTCAAACGTACGACTTTACCCCCAAATCATTTCTACGATTGGTGTTAACTGTGAATTTGTTGCGGTGTCAAAGAAGTATCAATTAATTTACTCAAAACTTACGGAATGGCTGTGATTGGTATAGCACGTATAAATGAGGAATGAGAGTGGAGAGTACTGTCGACAACTACGATATTCAATTAAGTGGTAGGCACACATGCCAAGAAATGAAGTTAAATGTTTATTGGTCATGTGGTACATTGCAAAGTGAAATTTTACGAGAGCCTTTACTTCTAATAAAAAAACAGAAATAAAAATGAACGAGGAGGAAGCAGCGAATGAATCAGAGAACTTGAAAATGAGATAATATGAAAATAAAGAAATGGAATAATTTTAATAGTGAATCAAAAAATCGAAATTATTATAAGAAACGATTCCAGTCAAAATTCAAGATATAAAGGCAAAAAAACCGTAGAAGTAAAAGAAAAATCTACAATAGTTTATTTAAATGCAATGGAAACCATATTTTTGCGAATTTTCCCAAAACCACATTATTTCTTAGCTAATAACATACTACCTAAGAAATATTTGTTTGGGATAATCTGTTATTGTCGTGACCGGCCGCACATTATTAAATGTGCCGCCGAAGGACGTCAGTAGGGCGTTACCGCTCCTGGCGGCAGCGGTCAACAACCAGCGCGGGCCAGCGGTGCTCGGCTGAGTGCGGCCGCCACGCCTGAGCGAGCGGGGTGAGACTCGACCCCGCCCCTACTGCACAGCCAGTCAACGGGCCTACGGCCCGGGGCAGCTATAAAACGGCCTCGGCGCGGAGCTGAGGCAGAGAGTGAGCGAGTGAGCGGCTGTGATAGAGCGACGATCTGGTGATTAAGTGGTGGTTACTGTGTGTAGAGAGAGAGACGACGACAACTGCGCAGCGACTTCGGACTTCCTTTTTCGGCTATTTGGTGACTCGGCATATCGTGGTACATCTTCTGGTTTTACGGCAACACGGCTACGTCTCTCTACAAATTCTCCTGGATATTCGGCACTATAGCTCTGTACCTGTTTCTGTCAATAAATTGTTTATTGAACCCTGGTGTATTTAATTTGGATACTTCAGTTATCATGCGACATTGCTACAAAGGGAGCAAGCAGAAGTGCTTATTTATTTCATTCTTAATTAACATTTTGTAAGACTACTGGGGTATTTATTTCCTTCATAGAGATACGAAATATCAAAATAGATGCAAAGATTACGGAATTAAACTTATTCATAAATATTCCTACATAACCAATCAACAACCTTCGTCTTTGATCGATATTCATTAAATACTGATGTGAGAACTGACAGTGGTACTCATGCGGCAGCTGCGCATTTCAATGCTTTCTCTCTCGCTCTAATTATTCTCGCTAACTGAACTGCGGCCGTTGTGCCGGTAGATTATTTGCACGGTGACGCTGCATGATTCTCGCAGCCGGCATGCAAAATAAGAAGTGAACATTTACTATTAAATCTCTCCACTCACATAAAACGAAGTGATTTGTACCAATATATAATTATTGCCAAGACAAATGCAACTGGTGGGAACGTGTGGAATACCAAAAGTTTTACTCCTCTTAGTGTTATCACTCAACAATTACTGAGATTTTTCTAAAAAAGTGCATGCCATCTTTTAAAGATTTACAATTGAATGAAGTTATGCAGAAAACAACCTAGTCCCAAGAATTAATTTGGTTAAAAAATAGCTTGAAGAGTTGGACATGTCTTAAAATGTGAACAGAAAGGATACACCCAGAAAATTAGATATGTGTGGGATATCGCCTGATAAAAGTTGGACATATTAACTATACGTAATAAAGACAAACATTGTTTCATTTCGTTTCGCATGAAGACTCGAAGATTAATGAAATGAACGATACTTACATATTTCATGAGTTTTAATGAAAATCGGATCTATACCATATTTATAAATGCCTTTTCTTCTATTCGAAAAAAAATCAAGAAAATCATTCAGACATTTTTCAGAAAATTTTTAAATTGTCACAGGAGTTCATGTAAAGTACCGCCAGAAAAAAAATTAAGTGATCTGAATCCTGAGGTTTTTGCCGAATTTCAGCGCAAAATAATCTAATCTAACAGAATTACGTGTGAGACATGAATCTAACCGGTTATCCATTCTTACAGGTATCCCAATTCGGTACAAAAATGTATATTACCTGCACCAATCATAACCATCTTTGGAACATCGCTAATAGATCGTGTACAGAGTTACAGCTCAAAAGAACCGTAAATACGGATATTATGACCGAGAATGTGAGGTCGTATTGTTGGAATGAATCAAGGAAAAGTAAGTTTTGTTTCCTGCGCATTGTTTAACCTGAAAATAAGTTTTGTATTTTCAGCAAACCTACAACTTAATAAATCGACTGACTCTTTTGGGAGAATATGAGTTTGACTTCAAAATCACATGAAACGAGAAAACAAATAAAAAATATTATTGGAGAACTAGAAGGCGAGTTCAATCGATGTGGACAGTTATGTCTCAATAGAAGCACAAACTACAGCTACGACGCTATAAGCTGAGATAGCTTGAACGCGGACTGCAAGCAGGGAGGCTGACATAGGCAGAGGCGGAGACAGCCACGAACCCACAAAACAACCACGAGTCACCGTCGACAACTGCGATGTTCAATTAAGCACGCATATACACACACGCTCGCGCACGACGCTCGGCAGCCCCAGTGGCGAAGTTAAATGTTTAACGGTGACGTGACACCTGACGTCATAAAACCCTTTACGAGTGTGTGCGCACGCGCGGATGACGGTCGCCGCTTTGTTGCGTTTAGGATTAACACGGCGGCGAGACGTGGAGGGAGGCAAAGGCTTGACAAGTAGGCACGAGGGGAGGATGGTCTTACTCAAGGCTGCTGCGGTGATCGGCCGTTAAAGGGTTGATTTGAACAGCGCGTTGAGAGAAGCGGCTGATATCGTTTATACGTCAAGTTGGTTTTGTCGTACACACGATTTTCCAAAGTGTTATAGCAATATATCACTTTGCTCGAGAACACGTTAAAGGAACTGGGACAGTTAATGAGATAAAAGTCTACGCAAAAAGTACAATTTTCTCTATAAATACGCAGAGTCATCATTTGCAGTGATGTGAGACAAGAAGGTCCGAGGATACGGATGGTCATACGCCAGGCTGTCGCAATAACCGTCCGCGTAAGGGTTAATTGAAGCAGGAAGGTAGAAAAACTGTTAATATTCATTCGTGAGGATTTTTTGTCACACTATTGTGATGTAAAAACAGGTGAAATACCGTAAGAGAGGTTTTTAATCACCAAACAGCTTTCATCATCACCAATAAACTACATATATACGAAGAAGGTTAGGGAATGTTCACATTTAATTAACAGTTAATATTGGAGTACAGAACAACATGAAACAATATTTGAGGAGATGTTCGATTACCCGTACAGTGCATATGCAGAACTTTCCTGTTGAAACGTTTCTGCGTCCCTTCCATTTGTGCGATGTAATCACAGATGTTCAGCTAGGACCTTTGTTGCTTTGTGATTTCGGTATTTATTTGAATTCTTAGTTTGTTCTTCCGTGTATATCGAGCAGTCTCTGTTTTGTTCTGACGTTCGTGTCAGGTAGTAATTCAGAAAGACAATGCTAATTTTGTCGCTATATCTTTTTGTCTTCGCGTTAATGTTGATTGATTGATTCATTGGTTAATGTTTCCAGGCACGCCAACTGCTATGGTCATTAGTTCTGTTAGTGCAGTTAATGTGTTAATACCTGGAGGTGTCGGTTTTCCTCCTCCTCTGAAGAATCAGATAAGACACCGACCAACCCTTCGGCCTGAGGCGGATTTCCCATTCCAGGTATTTCCCACAACAGGGCACCATCCCAGCCGAGACTTATAAGCTCCCGACTGACCTCTTGTCACAAACGGTAGTTAAGATCATGTAAGTGTAGTTTAAGAAGTAAGGGGTGATGATAGAAGAAGAAAAACAGACTGATGCATTTTTAAAAAAACGGCATAAACAACGAAATCTCGAAGAAAGATGAGTGCACAAGAAGATACAATAACTGGGTGTCATATACACATGCGGAAGTCACCAACCAATCATCGGACTGTAGTCCAACTCTCGCGCGAAGCAACCTGCCACTTTGTTGCCAGTTTCTATATCTACATTCACCCTCATTATTATAGTAAAATTCTCCTTGAATAGTGGCTAGAACTATCAGGACGGGGTAGATTGATTGTTAGTAATTAAGGGCGCTTCAACAGCTAAGGTCATTCGTCCCGTAAGTGTAGTGCGTGCTTTATTACTCGGGGGTTGCGGTGATCATCTTCCGTCGGATGGCGAGATCCGGCGTCCACCTACCGTCGGCTAGCACGATTTTCCCACAACCAGGTGTGTCTCACCCATGAGGCATAGCTCTAAGCTCCCGACCGGTCTCCCGACGTGTGTGGTTGGATAGGGCCGGTGAGTGTACGTGTACCTGTGAGGATAGGAGAAGAAACTGGAAGGAAAGATCGCGCGTGGTTCGTGGCCCGTTTTTTAGGTTACTGCTCCGGCATCTGCTTGGTGTTGGTCGGAGAAACCACAGAAAACTACCGAGCGGAGCAGCCAGCCGCTGTAACTCTCCTCCAGGTAGCGACTGAATTCGACCTCGTTGACAAGCTAGTGTCGAAAATCCTACCGCCGTCAGGACCTCCCGGTCAGAGGCGTTGCAGTGACATCAGTTGATGCAGTGAGCTACCGCTCCCGGTAAACTCTCCTCCAGGTAGCGACTGAATTCGACATAGCTGACAAGCTAGTGTCGACAATCCTACCACCGCTGGGACTCGAACCTGGGCCCACCGTGTCAGAGGCACTGCAGTAACAGTTGATGCCCTGTCAGGACAGGTAGATCGCCCCAGCGGCCACCGAGCAGGGGTAGTCACCTTCGTCGGGGGCGCAGCGGGGTCACCTTTATTTGCGCCGGCCTTTGTGGCCCACCTCCAAATCCACGCGGACCGGCGTGCCTCTACACGTGGGAACGAGGCGAGGGACAGCCAGGCGGGCGGCGAGGCACGGGAGGGGCCCGCGAGGATCCGTGGGGCACCGCCAGGCACAGCATGGGGGAATTAGAGCCCCCAACGCCCGCCTACGCCCCCGTCCCCGGTCGGAAGCGAGGGAGGGCTTCTGTTGCAGGAGAGCGATCGCTTTGAAGTACGACGCTCGCGTGCGTCGCAGGTGGTCCTGACAAAGAGGAAGGTGCGGCTTATTGACACCGCCTCCTGCGCACCTGTGTGGTTTCGGAGAGGTGGGCGTTCGCAGGTTGTGAGATTCGCCGCTTTGTCTGGACATTCAGATGCGGTGTTTGAATTCGATTAATTCTCAGAGAATGATTGGCGAGAAGTAACACGATCTGGTAAGATGTGTTCGTTGGATCCGAATTGAAATTGTAGTTCTGAAAATTCAGGGTTCAATATGGTAAGCCAAGTACTATAAGGGATGGAATTATTATTATTATTATTATTATTATTATTATTATTATTATTATTATTATTATTATTATTATTATTATACATTGTTTTTCTCGGTATTCACCGGATTTTTATTTGACTTTGTGTCGGGTTAATAACCAAGACACAGGTCAATTCATGTTTCGTCGCAATTTAGGAATTTTCGAACAATCCTGCATGTGTTTAAGATGATCGATTTTTGCATAATTTTATAGGTATATTTTGGTATTTGAATAAGTTCCAGATTTTTATGAATGTTATTTGGTATAACTCCTGTACACGAAATGACCAGAGGAACAATATGAACTTTTTGGAGATGCCATAGTGCCTTGACTTCAGCTGCTAGTTCTGTATACTTTGTTATTTTCTCTGCATGTGCTGTTTGAAGATTAGCTGTTTGTGGAACAGTTATGTCAATCAGGAAGCCAATCTTTTGCTGTTTATCTACAAAAGTTATGTCTGGTCTATTATGGTGAATAGTTTTATCTGTAATAATTTCTCTGTCATAGTACAACTTAAAGTTTGAATTTTCAAGTACAGTATCGGGAACATATTTGTAATATGGGCAGGTCATTTCTTGTAGGTTGGATTTCGCTGCCAGTTTCTGGTGGATAATATTTGCAACTTGATTGTGCCTATAGGTGTAATCTGTATGGGCCATTAATTTGCATCCTGATGTGATGTGCTGTATGCTCTCAACTGTTGTATGGCATTTTCTACATTTGTCATCTATTGTTTGTTTGAGGATATGCTTCCTGTAACTTTTAGTGTTGATCACTTGATCCTGTATAGCGACCATGAACCCTTCTGTTTCGCCAAACAGATTACCGTATTTTAGCCAAGTGTTTGAGGCTTTTGAGTCTACATGAGGTTGCTTGAGATCCTTTGCATGGCGTCCATGGAGTTCCTTTCTTGACCACATGTCTATTTTGCAGTTATTGTCTGTAACCCGCGATGAAATGTCCAGCTGTTTGTTGTTAAGATTAAGAGGGGTTAATTTAGTATCTGCTTCAACTATTGCAGCGTGTAGTTCTGAGGTTGCCTGTTTCTCGTAATAAAAGTTCCTTAATGAATGGATTTGTCTGTAGCACAAGTTCTTTAGATCTATTAGGCCTCTTCCTCCCTCACTTCGTGGGAGTGTCACTCGTTCTATTGCACTATTTGGATGGTGATGTCTGAATTTTGTCAAAATTGTGCGGGTAAGTCTCTGGATGTCTTCGAGGTCTGTGTCGTTCCACGGTATAATTCCAAATGAGTACGTATATACTGGTACTGCAAATGTGTTGATTGCTTTTATCATGTTATTACCTGTTAATTTGGTTTTCAGGAGCGCAGTGATTCTTGATTTGTACAGTTTTGTTAGAGATTGTTTGATTGCCTTGTTGTCTGTGATTGCTGCTTGATCGAATCCTAAATACTTATATATTTCTTCATCGCCCATTGCCTGTATTGTCGTTTGATCACTGAGTGTGCTGTCTATCTTCTGTAACTTTCCAGTTTTGTCTACGTGAAGAGTCCTGCATTTGTCAATACCAAAACTCATATGAATGTCTTCAGAATGTCTTCTTCTTCTTCTTCTTCTTCTTCTTCTTCTTATTATTATTATTACTAGCCAACTATACATCTCGTTAAGGGCAAGGGACTTCTGCTTGTGCAGGAAATTATTACATATTATTAATATACCTAGTCCATGATCAGAAAAATGACGCTAAACAACTTGCTCTAATGAAATATGGTTTAAAAATTAAGATTGATAAGTCTTATGAAGCTATTTTACAATTACATCACGTATCGTCTCCTCAGCGAAAATGAAATACATTCCACATATTTTCCAATGGCTATAGAAATACCGCCAGCTGGCTGCCTGTCTTGAATATAATAGGTTTCCGAGGGGCTGGTGATCACGGGTTGTGAGATTCGGCGCTTTGTCTGGACATTCAGATGCGATGTTTTAATTTGATTAATTCTCGGAGAATGGTTGCATACAAGTTACACAATCTGGTTAGACGTATGTGTTGTATTATTATTATTATTATTATTATTATTATTATTATTATTATTTATTATTATTATTTCTACTACTAGCCAACTATATATCTGGTTAAGGGCAAGGAACTTCTGCTTGTGCAGAAAATTATAACATATAAACATAAATCATATTCTCATTTAAAACTTCAAAAGAAAAAGAGATCAAAGAGTCAATTGCGCCAGTTCTTTGCACCATTACACTGTAACCACTACACTATAATAGGCGTCTGTTCTAATTCCTTCCATGTTTGTCTATATTGCGCTTTTTGGTTCTATTTTGTCTTCTATTTTCTGTAGTTCGTCTGTCCATCTCGTCCGTTGCTTTCCGGGTCTTCTCCATCCAGTTTTGGGGGCCCAAGTGTGTTGTAGTATACACCTAATTTAGTTGGTTTTGTCTTATTACATGACCCCCCCCCCCATTTCCATTTCAGTCTACTTGCTTGTATTGCTGCGTCTGTGAGATCCCAGAATTTTGTCCATGCTTGTGAGATTATTCTTTTGATTACTTTATCTGTCTGTTATCAAATGATATTAGTTGTCCTAGGTAAACGTATTCCTCGACATATTCTATTTCTTTTCCTTCTATTTTCACTGTTGTTTTTTCGTCATTTGTCATCAGTTTATTTGCAATTCTACCGTTGAGCATTGTCTGTTTAGATCTTTCATCATTTCTTTCTAAAATTTTTGCTGATGTGGTCATTACGATGATATTGTCTGATACCAATTATTGGCGTGTACAAATATAACAATATTAAACTTGCGATTTTTAGATCAGAGTGGAACTGACAGTAGTAAATCATTTGTTATTTCAAAATGTATTTTAAATTATTAAAATTTCAAATGATCAGCTAGACAATGCAATTGCAACTTCAATGGTAGGTGAATTGGATTTCATAATATACTTCAAAGGTTAGAAGTACACATCGCGGCCTTACGTGACTTTGAAGGGTGAACATTTGCAAGTTGTGAGATTCCATTCATTATCTGAACATTCAGATGATGGATTCGATTTCCATAAATTCTAGAATGAATTGGTAACGATAGTCACGTTTCAACTGATAGTCTTAGACTCAAAATGGTAGTTTTGAAAATGTGTTTATTATAAATATATCTCTGGGGAGAAGAGAATTCCTCACGTTTCGTGTTCAATGTCTTGAGAATAGTGCGAAATATACTTCATTGGCGTACAGTGAGAATCTGGTTTCGGCTGCAAACAACCTAAGAAAACAAAATAATATGCCAAAAACTATGTCATAATAAAATTATTGAAAATTTTAAAAAGAAATATTCTATTCGTATGCCATTATAATTTTGGTACCTAATACGATCAGAAAGTGAAATATATTTTTCACAAAATGTTCTTCCCATGATTATTGCTCGAGTTACCACCATATTACTATTTTGCATTGCAATAATGCTAATGATAACTAGTGATAATGAAAGAATTTTTTCAAATATAGGTAGTTCGACTGTCACAACAGTGTGCAGAGCAGGGCGGATCCAGCCGATCATTTGGGAGGAGAGTATCATATATCTTTGTTAAATAATAAATATATTTGTTATTATATTGTATATTGTTTTTGTAGTGAATATGAAACTATACCATATTATTTTTAAAATAATATTGTGTATAACATAATCCTAACATAAATAAATATTTAAATCATTTTTGCCAAATAAAGGTAGGTAACAAACTAAAACTCTGGTCCTTTCGGGGGAGGTCTATAACCCCCATGTCCCTCTAAATCCACCACAGGTGCAGAGATTATACAGAGATCAATTGCTAGGAATTTTCCTAATACCAAAAACAATTGCGTAACATTTGTTTTCCTAAGTCGTGCAAGAAAAGCTAAATATAAAAATCACTCAGCAATTCAAAATATACGTCACTCTCACACTATAATTAAATTAAACGCTCTTAATTCATGTTATTCATGCCACTGTACTGGTATAGTCAAATATTTCTAGCGTTATTTAAAAGTGAAATGAACGATATTTAATGAATTAATCAAGTACAATTTATTTTGTCACACACCGTTTCATGTTGATTGGCGTTCATGTTTATCAACACACCGGGCAAGCGGATTAAAACTGCTCCCTTTTCGCCATTTTTGCACGTGATAACAAATAAATTCTGCCACCATACACAGGAGAAAAAGTTGTATGAATATTTGTGCTTTTATGCTGCGCAGCTTAATGTAGTACGTAACAAGTACATAGAAAATTTAAAAGGGATGCGCTGGATAGAACAAAACAAAAAGTTTAATTCTGCGTGTGCGTTTTTGAATCCAACGTACATTGATATGCAAGGCAATCCTTCAGTATTTTACAACCCACGCAAACAGTTTTTTATTTTTTAAAAATATTTTTTAATGTCAGAAAACACGAAATAATATTGTTTATTCCTATTTGAAAGGTCGTTGATGTTGGTATTTAAATGCAGTCCCGAATTTTGCATTTTACAATTATAACCTAATTACAGCTTGAAGGAAAACTTTAGAAACTTCAAGAATAAATATTTGGACAAAATTGCGCCAGTAAGATTATAGTAAAATTAACCTAATAAATATTTCATAATAAAGTAGATCTATGAGCAGGCCAGGTCAGGGCAAATAAATTACATGAAGATATATAGAAAATAGTTCAAGTTGGTGTAAATATTTGTAGATAGTTATGAAGTGAGATTCAATGCCATGCCCAAGTGAGAAAAAGAAATTAAATATTAATATAGAATCATTACCGAAATATATTACAATATATATTTTGTTTTAAAATACTGAATATAGCTAATGCAAAGTTATTAATAGAACACATACTTTTGGGGAACTTATTTTTAGCCTTATCAGTACACATTCATCATTGTAAAATATTGAATTGAGAATATCCCCGTGTTACCGCAAAAAATTGCAATTCGCATTTTAAATTTGATGGCAAGCCTATGGTCCGGCGATTAGAAGCCCGCCTTGGGTCTCATCGAGTCCAAGCATGCATTTTTGCTTTTCGTGGGTCAGAGATTTTTTTTTAATTTTCTCCAAATCGCGGGAATAAAGTTAACCATTGAGGTGAACAACAATATTCGCCGGTTCACATTCTACGACAGTTTACGTCAAAATACTCTACATGGTAGGAGAGAAGAAAGAACCGCGTTTGCTTGATGTTAATGACGAATCATTGATTTTCACTCGCGTTATTAAAGTTTTAATTAAATTGCATGTTACACGCTTAAGCTTCGACGAATTTTTATTAATTGTTCCGAAATCTCTAGAGATTAAATTGCTCCACTTGTTACAAGGGCGGAAAATCCTCCATTTTTAATTTACGTTTCTAATTACACATTCATTTCTTGTAAATTTCCGGTTCGCTACATTTGAGAGGTGAACAAGAGAATTTGGTTTTGTTGCTTTTGTTGTGTTTTCTTGCTTTTTTTTGTAAGTCCTTATTTTAGGCATTTTCAAAGCCTTCAACCATAGGGAATTCAATATTCTCCTGCCAAATATTTTTCACACATATCCCGTTTTGATAACAGGAAACCAGACAGAGACAGCAAACATTTTGAAATCTATGAGAAGCAATGTAATAAAATTGATTTTTAGGATAGCACTGTACAGTGAAATAACACTAAAAAACGCTAAAGCTACTCTAAAAAGAGGGGTACGTAAAATAAACCTTGACAATAAAAGAACGTTTACGAAGAAGTTTTAACTGTCCATGCGCTAAAATTTGTTTAGCAATTGTTAATCCTCCTCAACCATTAGCAGCGGCCGCGGTCAAAGCTTAAACTTTTCCTCTGTCGTTTCACTAATGTAAACATGCGTTCGGTATCGGTGACAGTTGACGCTCTTCGAAAACAATTGCGCCACTCACAAAAGCTGGAGATTCAGGGTAAGACACAAACAATAGAATCCGTTTCTTCATTACTCTACGCATCATTATAAAAAATATTATGTATTGTGCCTACCACTGGTCTTTTGATAAAGGAGATGTTGACCACAGCACCAGAGAAATAATGCGTCAAATAGAGTATTGCATTTGCCAAGAAGCTACGCGTGTAAAAATGGAGGAGTAGGCTTTCCATAAATCTTGAGTGACAAACACCATCTTCAAAGTAATTTGCTACCCATTACATCTACAGTACAATTCAATATCAGATAATATTTTCCTTCTTGCATTCTTCTAGTTTTTGTGTGCAAATTACAAAAATAAGTCGAGTTGTGATTTGTAATTCGTTATCGTACGTTTCTGCATATTTTGCAAATTTTAAAATACATCGAATTTTAGAATATTTTGAAAAATAGTATTACGAGATGTAACCACAACTGATTGATTAAATGTTAAGATTTCAAATTTTTCGCAGTAGTAAAACTTTAAGATAATTGTATTAACTTTCATCGTACAAAACAAGAAACGAAATGCACCTATTGCCACTTTGCGCCACATCCAAGAAATTGACATTCCTCGAGTCAACACAGGGATGGCCCCGAAACAATTGCCGCCCGCTCCAAAGCTCGGCCTCCTGCAGCCACCAGTGTCTGCCAGCGGGTACCTATTAACGTTTACAATGCCTAACGAGGCCGGCCGACTCGCAAACGACCGCAAGAAATACTGAACCGTAGCCAAAAATGTCCTAGCAACATAATCTAATGCTCCGGCCTTAATTAAAGAATGTATTTTCCCCGCGTGCAATGTTTGCTCCGTTTTATATCCTCTTTTTCCCCGACTTTTTTCTCTTTCTTTTGTAGGCCACACGCAGTATGAAGTGAAAATACGCTACAACCGAAAATGAAGGGATGTCGTCTTTAATAACAGGATTGCGGCGTCGTGCTGCGGGAGAGAGCTGAGCTGGAAAGGGGTGAGGGGGCGGTGTGTGTGGAGGGGGAGGGGAGGCAGTCAGAGGGGTTGAAGGTCCCGCGGGAGGGGTGAAATACTAGTCGGATATGGGCCACACTACGCCAGCAGCCGTGCGTTGGAGGGAATAAGGCGAGATAGAGGAAGATGAGAGAATGGAAGAGAAGGAAAGTGTTACAAGAGAAGAGGAGAGAAAAGGCAGAAGGAATTGGGGTGAAGGAAATTGAAGAAGAAGCGGGTGAAAGAAATATAAATAAAAAAAGGGAAAGGTTATGGGTTAAAGAGTGGAAAAGAGATGAAAAAGGAGGAAGAGGAGAAAAAAAACAAAACAAAATAGATTACGGAATAATAATAATAATAATTAAGACTAGAAGTGCACAGGAAGAAACAAAAGATGCGGAAAACGAAGGAGGACTGATGATGCGAAAAGAGGAATTCAATAAGAGAAAAGGGAACAGAAGATACCGAAACCAAAGAAAGCATGAAAAGAGAGGGGAATAAAAGAATGATTGGTAAAGAGAATGGTGAAAGAAAAAAGAGGATCCGCTATTTGAAGAGGAACGAAGATAGTGAAAATGGTTAAAAGAGGATAGAAAGTAAATCAGAGAGGAAATTAGTGTGCGAAAAGATTAAATAGCAAGAAATTACAGAAAGGCAAGGGATCCAAAATGGAAGGACACAGCTGAAAGTAGGGGACCGAACAGCAAGAGGGGATGGACGTAAATGCTCACGTATCCTCCCATACGCTCACTCACATACGCATTCACGCACTCACGCACGTAAAGCACGACGCACGCAATTTCCTGCATATGTAATTCCAGAGCGCGCGTTCGAGCTCGGCTTGCGTGCTAAATAACCCAGTTAGCATTCCGGCCGAACACTCGGCCACGTAAATAGTACAGGGCGCTTAAAGGTAGGAGGTGGCGGCGTTGCACGATGGTAGGAATGACCTATAGAGGGGGCAAATTATTTTTTTTCAAAAACTGGTTAAATTTTATTATTAAAAAATATTTGAAAAATGTATAATGCTGAATGTCCTAAGGAATACTTCTAACTTATTTACTCTGATCATGGTGAACTGAGAAGCCAAGTGGTAATAAATTTATTCCATTTTAATATCCACTAATGGCCTGCATCAGCAACAATGTTGCTGTCGGGAATGTGAAAAATGGGTGAAATTTCGAGGCCAAAGATCTCAAAGAAACGTTACTCACACCTTAATCTCCAGGATGAGATCTTTTCTAACATTCTATTACATTTTCGCTGATTCGACGTTCCTCGATTCTTACCCACCTGTTCAGAGCTTGTAGAATCTGCAACTGTATCTTATATTAAACGGCTCATTTGATTCTACGCATTTGAATTACACGGGTGTACTTCTTTTCTCGGTAATAATGTTAAACAAGAATAGTTTCTATTGATACGGGTGTATTGTATTGTTATCAATTACAAGGAGACAGAAAAAATGACGGAGGATACCAGAGTCTTGAAGAAAAAGATATATTACAGGCTTAATATGTAAATGGAAAAATAGGGAAGAGGGTGAAGTTTAACATGCCAGAGTTCTCTCACGGGTACGCTAGTTCCTTTTCATTTGAGTGAAATCTTTTGTTCACGTTCTTTCCAATTCAGTCCACTGTGCGGCGAGGGCCGCAGCGGCAGTGGCGTTGCTCCGTGGCTTTTGGCCGAGAGCGCATAGTTCGAGTGCCTACAACCGGAGAGCACCGTACGCACACCTCTCCCTCGGCCAGAACGCTATCGTGCGTATTTTGTTTTGGGGGAGGAAACACTACGCGGGCGTGACCGAGTTTCAAGAATTCCTCGAATTCGGTTGCAGACTAATTCCTTTTCGTTTATGGATTTGTTTTTGGGGCGGAACTTGAAAATTAAAATTGCACATTAGATGTTCTGGCGGATTTTCCTCGGAGACTCCGGGCAATTGTTTACCACCAAAAAACCTAACTTTTATTCGTCGATATTTTATCTATTTTTTAAATCATTACCCTGTTTGTATGCCGAGGTCTATCAGTCTTGAAAACTTTGCTTTTCTTGGTTGACATGACTGAACAAAGGATTCGTGGTTACGAAAATCTACGAAAGAAATATTTATTTATTTGAGGTTCGGGAATTTTCCATACCATTACCATAAATAATAATCCCTGTTTTTCAAAATAAATGAAATATTATAATCTATTACTCTTCTGCTCCTGACAAACGAAAACATACATAGCCTTTTTCATCACAATCACAGCACAATAACAATAATAACCCTGTTAAATATTTGAATATTCCCCTTTACTCCCCCATTGCATGCATGCCCATTACCCCTTTACTATCATAATTGAAAAATTACTAAAATCTACAAGACTTTGTCTTCTTACAATACTCGCGTTAATATGTCCCCATTTTTTATCACTTTCCTGTTTGAATCCGCTGCACTCTTGACCGTCGATTTCACGTATAATTTAAACTTCTATTTATGCGTAGTCCAATTACGTTATGGCATCTTCTTCTTCTCTACACAAGATTTGTCCTTTTTTTCGACATTTATGTTATACATCTGATGATCACTACCTCGGAGAACCTCCTACTCTCACCCGGTCGACACCGCGCCAGAATCCCTTCTGCCTTCTTGTTCATAACTGTTCTGCGCTGTTCTTCTGCCTCCTAAAATGTGCAGTTCTGTACACATTTTCCTGTCTCTTTAGTTTTTTTTTCTGCGATGACACTCACTTACCTCGCAGGCCTCATTTCTGATTGGCTAATCCCGTCGAAGCATTTTATCTAGTTATTCCATGAACTATCGATTCTTGCGTACTTTCGCGACATTTCACCAATACCCACGGAAATGTTTCAGTTGATATGATTTGCCATTTGATATTATAACCGCCACATGTTCACTATTTTCCCATCTATTAGGCACACTGCCTCCCCTACATTCTCATTGCTTTTAAGTGCCCATATAGTTCCTTTAGATTCCCCACTGTTGATGTTGTTTGTCTTCGTAAATTATACGTCATTCGTTTATATTTCACTTACATTGTGATGAATCACCACAATGTGGCACGTTTAAAGAGGTGGGTGTCTATGAATCTTACATTGATGATCAGATTTTCACGCTGATAAGCAGAAATAATTATACTTTTTAAACATACAAATATCTACGTCTCTCCAAATAGTACAGCGATGTCTTATTTGAAAATAATTCAAAGCATACAGACAAAAATTTTCACTGTGCGACGTGGATGCAAAGTATGTTAATTTTATTTTTACATTTTGTGGCATTTTCTTCTTTTGTAAGTAAACGATAATATTTTGATATCACAGATAAAATGGTACGTTTGGAATGGAATCAGATGACTGTTTTGCAATATGTTATGGGATAATTTGCAGATACTGCTCTGTTCATGCCATATTATGTATTTTTGGAGATCTCACGACCCTCTAAATATTCTTAAAATAATTAACTATGTAGTTTATTAGTTACGTGTTCTCATTCAATGCTTACTTGCATTTTTAAGCATTTAGTTATGAAGGCGTTTTAGAACACACACTTTTCAATCTTCAAATAAATGTACTTATTCTCTGTCTTTCCCTTTTTCTTTCTTTTCTTTTTTCCTTTCGCTGTTTTTTACATTTCTGCTTTTTCTAATCTTTTATATTAATTTATGATTATTACTATTGTTCTTATTATTGTTCTTATAATTGTTCTTCTTATTATTATTATTGTTCTTATTATTGTTCTTCTTCTTCTTCTTATTGTTCTTAATAGTTTTCTTCTTCTTCTTCTTCTTATTATTATTATTATTATGCAAACGTCTAAGAAATTAGGTACCTTTATTACCAGAATCAAAGTTTTGTATGACGCCACAGTCTTGATTTTTTACATCAAGAAATATGTGGTATCCAAAATGTGCGAGTCTAGGACAGAAGCGGAAGACATAATATTTGTTTTCCTTGTCAGAGAATTTAAAATAAAACTATTAAATGATAATGAAATAAATTTTATATCTGTTATTATTACACTATTTCCCATATTAATTATTGCTCACCTTTCAGGTCTTGGGGCGATATTTCGTGGTATAGAAGTGAAAGCAGTCTCGTTGCATTGCCGAACGCTTTAATGCGACCTACTAACCGAATATTTCAATCTGGAATTCGTATCAAAACCCAATTTTGAAGTGAAATGGAATTTAATAGGTATCACAAGAATTTCCGATACTTGCATATTGTTTCTCATTGTTAACACTGTCAAATAGGGAATCCTGTCAGGTATTTCATTCCCCGATTATGATATCAAATATACGGGATCAATATGCATAGATTGGTTGACAGGATGGTTTTCAATTTACTAAAATAAATTACTATAAGTTCGCGTTGCTGAATATGGCCCCAAATTAAATTCCATTCTAACGTGGCAATAGTCATCATAAATATACATTTTGTCTATTTGTGAATCTACATACTCTTGAAGGTTAAGTTGTAATTCATCTCACATTATTGCTACTGATTCCTATGTTTATTACATTACTAAATGATAATCCGGCGTTACTCGTTACCGCTCTTCCCGTCAAAAATGACATCTAGATGCATTGAAGATAGCATGTAACAAAACTAAAAAAAAACACGTTTTGGAGAAACAATTTGAATCGCAACTGCTCTATGTTTATTATCGACGGCTCAAAAGCTATCTTTTAAATAGTTCCAAAATTTTTGTCAAACAAACATACCCACCTGTAAATTTAGATTTTTAAAAGTTGTAAAGTTAATTTTATAAGTTGAAGAGCAAACAAGAGCAAAAATCTTAACAAAAATGTTGAATATACTTATTGAAATATTTGTTTTGAGAAGAACAAAGCTTACAAATTTTATTTTCAAATTACACTAAATAAATTTAAATTTGTGGAAAATGTATTAACACAAATTACATATTACATCTGCTGAAATACAAACATGATGGCATACGTACACATAATTACATTCATAATAATTACATTTTGCATTAAAATGTATTATGTGTCAATATAAAACGAGTTACATTAATGAATGTAATGATATACATACATACATAGTAAAATGTATTGTAGTCATTCATTACTTGAATTCATTAAATAAATTAAATGGTTTATGTGAATATGGTTTGTATATTTTGCATTACGTACGAAATATTTTGTTGGTATAACCTGATCATTGTTATAACTGTTCATATAACTGTTCATATAACTGTTCATATAACTGTTCATATAACTGTTCATATAACTGTTCATATAACTGTTCATATAACTGTTCATATAACTGTTCATATAACTGTTCATATAACTGTTCATATAACTGTTCATATAACCTGATCACTGATATAATGTGGAAATAAATAAAACTATTCTATTATTTCAATTCAATTCAATTCAGTTCATGTCAATTCAACAAAATTACATCTTATTTTATTGCTGAGACTCAGGCCATCAGGCTTTCTGCCGACTGACCTTGCAAACTCTGCTACGTTTCTTTCTTTTTGATACTACGTGGCATAGGAACCAACACAGCAATAGTCAAATACAGCAAGCAAAATATAAGATACACCAACTAAAACGCATCACTAATCGATCTTCACACCTCCCACTGCCGCCATAACCATCTACAAAACTATCATTAGACCACTCCTCCTTTACGCCTGCCAGACTCCGGAAAATTCCTCGTAGAACCAGAATAAAATATAGATATCCATACCAGGCATTGCTAGTCAAATTTTCCAATATAGATTGTTTTTAGAGGTGTCTGGAGAAGATTTCTCACCCAAATTAGTTTGTAGTTTAATTTTACGTAAATTAGAATGTAAGCCATCAATACATATGTAAAGTGTATTATGTACTGAACTATATACGTTCTGTAAAAAAACAATTAATAAAAAAACTACGTGGCAGAGAACGAAGGAATGACTCGGGCGAAGAAAAAGGCGATTTGAATTTTGCTCAGAGGCGTCTTTTAGGCCAGAGGATCTTGCAATTCATAGTTCAAGAGACTAAATTCAGATTTTCCTCACGAGAAATAATAGCGGTGGTGAAGAGATAACATTTCTCATTAATAATATATTCTACTTTCTAATGTTTTATTTTATCCATTAGTGCTACGTAAACGAAAATGATAAAATAAAAATAAAGTACGTAAATGTTGCATGTTCTCTCAGAAAGTACACGTCTTATATTGTTTTGTAAAAAAAAATAAAGAAATTGACCCTGAGCAATGCATTTAAATTTTCCCTTCAGCAAAATTACTTCTGAGAAAAATGTTCATTAATTCATACCTTCTTGTTATATTCACTAGAGAGTATAATAATTTATTTTACGAAAAGCAACGAAATAAATGATTATTAATATACCTTAAATGAATAAAATGCTAAATGGATACCAGAAAATTCAATTCTGTTTTTACAAACTCCATCAAGATATCATAAGACATGAGAATTCCCGTCATTATTATAAGTTCGAGCCCTTATCTCAAAAACATTTTCCGTCAACGAGACCCACCACAAGTTCCGTCATCTGACCACGACCGCGTTTCTCGTACTTCGGCATCAGAGTCCGACCCGAACTTCGCAATGTTCCTGCAGCACGTGGTATTCAGGAGACCTACGCCGACTCCAGCATAGGGCTGACACGAATCGGGGACGAGAAATCCCGCAGGAGGGAGAAAGTGCGAAAGTGGGAGGAGGGAATGGTCCGGGGCACAGGGTCAACGTCCTCCCCAACTCCCCAGAGACTACGCATAAATCCGCGGTGACAACCAACTCCAGCAGTACGGTTGAATTTATCATAAAATTAATTTTCCGGGCGACGCGTTATTTTCCATATACAACGCAGTTTGGTTAATTTGCCTAACATTCGCTTCCAGAGTAACATAAAATTATGTCCGTTAAAAACTCTTTATCTCACCGACCGCACGGCCTAAGGCGTGATTTATGCGGGGCCCTTCGGAAAAGTTATTTGTTTATCGCGTCGTAAATCTTGAGTGTTTTCTTCACGGTATTCGCCTTGTAATCAATATCCCAGGGAAGTATTGCTATTAAGTTCGGCCGATTCATTTCGTCTTCCTGCTGTTGATTCTAAAAAATGGAAGCTGCGAGTGAATGTTTTCAGAAGGAAGTTGGTGGAACTTTGATTAGTTTCACTCTTCAAGGTTCGAGGAAGAACTTTCCGATATGTTCTGCGAATTCCCAGTGCTGGAAATACAAAAATAGTTTGTTGAAATATTGATTTTTGTAAAATGTGTTAATAGTGTTTTATACGCAGCAAAATCATCAACATTACTTTTACGTTTTTAAATTTATTGTATTTATTGTTTTGATTGTTGAATTTATTATTTGTTTGTTTGTTTAATATCTGGACCAGCCCTGCCAGACGTCTCGCTTTTGGCTGTCCCACTTTTTAAGACTAAAAGTAAGTGTCCTGCGCGGTACAGTCCAAATCACGTTTTGGAAAAATCTGTCTATTTGAATTGCTCGGTGCAAAAATAATGCAACCAAAAAGAAAACAAGAAAAAAGCAAGCGAAAGAAATCTTAGCAACAGCACGGGATGAGTCTGATAGTCGAGTGAGTAGGTCGCATTACATGATAGGTCGTCCAGCTAGCGGTGTCCACGCCAAGGACAGAACGTAGCGAGCGTACTTCCATGTTTGAATGAAATGTATGCTCGCTTCGCATATTGGATATGTCAAATACCCTACTTGGAGAATAAACTGTACTTTACTTTTGTGCTGCTATTTCTTCACTGAGTAAAGAAGATAGTTCTCGGCGCAAGACATACTCATTAAGAAAATGAAACTAGGAAAAAGTCTGTTAACAAAATACAACGTTAAATGGGAACGTGATTATAACTGGCTGTGAAAGGTATGTGGCTGTGAACCGAGTATAAACCATGTTGTCGACTGTGTAAGAAAGAGTGGAGAATTTCTCATGAAATTGTAAAGCACTCGAAAACAAGCTCTCACATAAAGCAAACAAAACAAACAAGCTCTCACGCTGCAAAAAACTTAACAGACTAGTCTGCAAAGCCAAGTACGTCTGATAAAGGAAACACCTATAAAATATGAACTGCTGAAATTTGATAAACTACTGATTATGTTGTTTGTGATTGAAATCTGTATAGATATATCTGTCCCACTATCCCATCTGTTGAAATGAAAGCATAGTGGATAAAGACTGTATATTGTTAGGTCCAGTAGGTAAAATTTACTCAAACAATACTGAAGAATAAAACACAGACTGTGAAGTTTATGATCACAGATTTCACAGGAAAACAATCATAAAATATTTATATTTTGACCTCTGCCTGAAATTTGTAAGGAAGAATACGTAATATCAATTATTACATGTAATGAAAATTTTTTTTACATCTATTCAAAAACAGATTTATATTTTGGGTAACATATCATATTTAATATTGTTGCTATAATTTTGATTGAACGCTAGCACATAAAAAACAAAACGTAAAATAAAATATATCAATGTTCATCGATAACATTAGCAAATGAACAAAAATCGCAAGTTTTCATATGAAAGCTAAATTAAAGGACAAATTCAGTGATAAAACTATTTAATCTACGAATAAATATTCGTGCCATTATGAATTTGTTCTATTTTATATTTGTGAGAACGTTCAACACAGTCAACATTTTCCAAGTCATTAATCTTGAAAAGAACTTTAATTTTTTTCCATCTCCAGCTCTAATGCTCGAGCAAATTTTCCCCAAACAATTCTCAATCACTCTAGAAGAATCTACCTAACAACGAATGAACTTCGACCTGTCCTAATTACGTCAAAAGCAGCATTCCCAACCGCCACGAAACCTCTCCCCCTCTCCCTCTCCCTCACCCTTTTCCCTCTTCTCCAATGATCCCGCTGCTTTCTTTTTAAAGAAACCCGCTGAAGTGGCGTATTATTCACAGAAGCCCTAAATTCTCCGACCGCTATTCGCGCACTTCCAATTCAGACGCTGTAATAATTCCCTAATTATTTTAAGTTTTCTTTAACCCCCTCAGTCAGTAAAGCAGCCTCCTTCTCCTCCTCCTCCTTCTTCAGCTCTCCTCTCTTTTCGCTCATTAGGAAAAGGCAGCAGAGGGCGGCTGCAATTTTCAGTTTGCATTCGGGAACCAATCGGCAGGAAATATCCTGTTAAGGTTTCCCCAACCCCCTGCAAACATCTCTGTAACTTTCTTTTGTTTCTTTGGTATCGGGAGCGGGTGTGAGAGCGGGCTTCGATCGGCGGGGTGAGGTGGGAATTCAAGGGAAGGATTAAACAACGGAGCAGATACCGGCTGGGGATTAGCAGAGGTCTACAGGGACTCCGGAATGCTGCAGAGATAGTGTCACGGATATCGGAGACTTCCCTTTTTTGCCCGGTCAACTCGGCGGAAGGATAACAGAACTTTTATAGTAAATCCGTCGTTATCGTTGGCCGTCGTTATTTAATGTTGCCGTTCATTGTATGCTACGTGTGGGCGGTCTTAGAAAATTTGAAAGTGTTTCTGTTACATATAAATTGTCTTTTAACAGAGAATTTAGTTTAACAAAGTTTATTATACATTATTTCTCCGAGAATCAGTAGAAAAATTATTCATAATCATGTTCTAAATATAAATGAAATGGTTTCTCTTTAGCAATCACTTTCAATTCTATTTTTCCTTTAGTTTTATCAAAACTGTCAGTACTTAGCTTTACGCACACATATTTTACTAACCTGCACAGAAAGTTGGTTTAATTTCATTAGTACTATATTTAGCTATAATGAATATGCACATGTATGACTCAGCAAAATGAAAACAGTCCATCAGCACAATTTTTGTAGAAACCCACAGAAACTCACGACTTTTTGAAAATTGATATTTATTACCGTTGCAAATAAGTATTATAATTACATACTGAGTACATTAGAAGTTATTAAACCTTGTAACGACTTCTGAATTTGTATTACCTTCTCATGGAAAGTTATTTCTTTTATATCCAGGAAACCAGTGAGGAATCTGCGGGAACACCATTTCAAAGAATGTTATCGTCTTTAAGGCATTTTGATACATCCTAATTTCGTCGTGACTGGCTTTTTAGAACCGCACGCCAATAAACTCTTACGATCAAAACACAAGACTTCCATTGGTACTCGTTGCGGTTCATGAAAAAAGTACGTTATGAAATCGCGTATGAATTATGATTCAAACATGTTGCTTTCACGGAATTTATTGCAGTCATCTACGTTACTAGACACCATATTGCATTGACAGCCGCCACATTTCATCTTTTTGATACGTTCTACTGATTATGACCTGCAGTTGTGCAACAGCGCGTTATGACGACCACACAAGATCGCCAGGCACAAAAAATCTGATTTCCATATAAAAGCGCATGAGGGGTTCTTTTTTAAGGAATCAAGAGTAAACGTTTTACTACCATTCCAGTGGCCATTATTATTCAGTACCGTACTGCAAAATTGTTTTTACTGTTTGCCATAAAGCACTTGGCGTTTCCTAGAACCTTACACGAATTCCTAGGGGAAGAATCTCGGAGGACACGTTGTTGCCAGATTTCCTCTTTGCGTATTTTTATGACACGTTGTCCCCACATGGCGTCCAAACGACATCCGCAGACATGGCTCTTCACGACGCCTCCGTCCGTTCGTCCCCAAACTCATGCGGTCTGCTCGATTTGGGGCGGCCCTCCGATTTGATGCATGTTTATCTGGTAAGGGGCAAAGTCGTGGCTATCCTCGTGATTCTTTGACTTTCGTAAGGTGGTGCAGTGCGAAAATCGGTTGGCTGGCTTTTGTGATGTTCCAAGAATTAGTCACACAAAATGTAAGTACGTACTAAGTAGAAAAGTAATAATTTGTACATTAGTGAAAACTTTTGAATCTGTTAACTGACTAGCTAGACAGATAAGGTATTTATTATTCTGCAGGAAGGTATATGCAACCTGGTGGCAGAGCACTACAATTAACATATTACAAATATTAACTTTAAATTACTTAACAATGTAACTTTAAATTATTTAAAGACATAATAAAGATTAAATAATAATAATAATAATAATAATAATAATAATAATAATAATAATATGCTAACAATAATAGCATTAATTACATTTTATGGCTGACCACAGTTATTTTAAACTATTAAATACAAGACTACACGACTTTTTAATTACACTTCACTTCACAACATTTGAAATTCACTTCTCTTTCCACTTCTATACTGCACTGCCACCACACGTCACCACACTTCAATACAATACTACTTTGAAAATACCTGTAGAGAAACAGAAATTGGGAGTGTATGTGTGGATTCTGAATGGATGTGGGATGTACAAATGGATTCTGAAACGTACGTATACGAGAAAATGGCTTAAAAGCTGAGATATCCAGAAGATACAGCAAAGAAGAGGTCTACTTTGAATGATACAGAAGAATTCATAACCTCTAGGTGTGGTAAAACATTTGTGATATTTCAGATTGCCAGTGTAGAGAGGAATAGGAAACAGTTATTTAATCTGCTCATTGTATCGAAGAGCTATGGTGTTTGTTGAATGGCGTGAAGGTAAGAGAAGAGGGAAAGATGAATAATATCTAGTTTAATCACCAATTTAATTATAGTGAATGTGTCAGATCCTGAACTTGTCGCGGCTATCCAATCAGGAGCTTCGATAGGACTTCAAGTTTGTTTTGAAACTTACGATTGGAAAACCGCGTCACAGCTGACGAATCGTGACAAGCCACTAGAATTAATTCGAAAAATAGACATCGCTAATAGATCACACTTTAATAACATGATCGTATCAAAGATTCAAAAAGCGGTCTTTATAGAAAGTATCAAACTAGAAACATTGAAAAGACGAGGTGGAAAATAGTGATTTGTCTGCGTCGGATGGGCAGGAGCTGTTTCCAAAATCTACATCAATTAGAAATAATACAAAATGAATTCCTCCTGAAAATATTAAAAGCTTCGCGGTTTATTGGAATTGAACAAATTTAACAGGAATTATCGGCAAAGTCCTTAAAATGTGGATCAATAAATTATTAAATATGTTCTAAGACCTCCCGGTAATGTCGTTGGAGACTCATTCAATCTTGCAATCACTTCAGATTTGTTATGTTTGTTAAGACTGAGTATGATGTAGTTAAGGTTTACATCTCTGGTAAGATTGACAGGACTATTTATGTACAGGATGAAGAATTGTATTGTATTTGTGTGCTTAATAAACTTGAAAAACGAAAGTTTCAGTAACGTTGATAGTGACGGAACATTGGGCCAAGAGTGCGAATGTGAACATTTGAGTGTATAACATAGGGTACCAGTATCTCATTATTTGGCAAATATGCGCAGTGCTGTACAACCAATTTTCAGAAAAATTTCAAATATTGTGACTGATGTCTCCGCGCATATTTTTACGGCGTGTTGTGTGCAGATGGTGCTGAGTTGGCTGCGACTAAATACACGATGCCGGTTTGTACTCTAGGGGACAATGCAGTGCTTATCCTGAGTTCTTGATCGAGACTGTTGGGGACGATGCAGTGTTTCGAGCAATCTTGACCTTTTCGTAGGAAAGAGAGTACTCAAAAATCGTTTTGTTGGCTTTTGTGATGTACGAAGATGCGTACACACATTGAGCAAAAGATGCAAAGTTGCTATTGTACACTAGGAAGTGTTTTGGAGATGTAATGTACCCGATGCATACGATCGTATTATTTAAAGACACAATACAAAAAAACACACGACCTGTACGTCACTGATCTATAACTCACTTTTCACATGAAAGAACAGTGCACAACCTGAAAGAGGTAACGTTTGGTTTAGAAAGTCAATAACAAAAATTTTCAGGGATAATTGTGAAATTTAACAAAAGATGTATATTTTTAGTAAGTCAATTAATATTTGAAAATATCCATCTCTAGTTCCTTACAAAGCACGGTGACCTTACACTGACAAAAAGTCGACTAAAAGAAAAACAGTTATTATGATTGTTCTGAAATCTCGTGAAATATATTTTATAAATTGCTGAAAAGAATTGTATTACAAATCTAAAATAGTATTCAAAATAGAACACCCAATGTCTTTATCTTTAAATTTAAAACCATATGCACTAATATTTGGATTTTTGCTTCAAAATTTTCAGGAATAATTGTGGAATTTAACAAAAGATGTATATTTTTAATAAGTCAATTATATATATATATATATATATATATATATATATAGAAGGTATATTTTATACAGAGCTAGAACATTTTTCACAAGTTATAATATTCTATAACTACTGAAAGGCAAGAGTTATTGTTATAGAATTGAAATCCATCATACACAATTTCAACTATTTCTGAAAATTACAACTTCCAATTTAAAACACAATTTCAATACTTTTTCGATATTTGTGAAACTTAAGTATAGTATGATTTATACAAACCAAGAATGCTTTCCGTAAATTTTCAAACCTATCACTTCAAAAGTCGGGGATCAAACGCATAATCTAGATCATACTTCAACTATCGTTTAAAAATTAATCGTGTTTGACTAGTTTTACACTATAACCTAAATACTAGATGGTTTTCATTGTGGTTTGGCAAATCACCAAAACTACCGGGAAAATTATATTTGAAAATTAAGTAAATTCAAACTTAATGAACGTATCCAATATTTAATTAAAATATTTTTAGAAACAAATCCAAAATATATTGTTTGTAACAAATAATGATTCTCATGAACTGTTCAATAACAATATATTTTCAGTGAACGATGGCTAAAATACAGAACAATTGCTGAATGAAAATGGGTTATTCTATTTCTTCAAGCCATAGGGTTTTAAAGAAATAATTCACACATCCTAATATTTTCTGAACTTGTTAGAACTCATTTTGTGTATTACTGGTTCTTATTCTTCGGCATTCTTCCTTACATTAATCTGAAACATTTATTCACTTCTTTTTGTCTGAGTTTCACTTTTCGTGGACAATTTTTAAGCAACAACTGATCGGCAGAACCTTTTTCTCTTCAACTGAAAACTTTCAGAGTAGCAAGTCATAAATTCAAGTATGTTTAGATGGTCTTTCGCGGGGTAAACAAAATTTTCTCATTTTCTTTCTCTGTAATGTAGTTCTCTGATTCTCATGCAAACTTTTCAAACTTTACCAAATTTTTCTTCTGTCCTTTTTAGTTGGAATTCTGGAGGGCAGTCTAACTTTACAGGCACCGAACTTTTTTTCATTTTTCTAATTATCCATTCCTTCTACATTCCACAGAACATGTACGACCAACATAATAAAAATTGAGGGCAAAGGCAAATTCATAACAACTACGGTGAAACATGAACCCCTCACAAATGATAAATGAAATACAGAAATAATTAAAATAAAATCGTCTCTTAAAAACATTTACAGATAACATGTTTATCGAAGCAATACAGGTTCAAGGTACATCAAAATATTTTGATATTTTTAAACATTTTCATAATTGAATTCAATTTTCTGATTCAAAGAAAAGAGTCTACGGGGGTTACATTTTATCGTGACTCCGTTAAAACCATCTCACACATTTCCATTACATTTCAGAAAAAAGAATACGTAAAAAAAATTCGTAATACGTGCGTCACCGCAAACCGATAAACTAGCCCTCCAAGCGAGCGGTTATCTCAGTAGCTTAGCGAGGAGAACCGCTTCCTAATTTCAACGACATTTTTTTCTCCCCGAAGCCAACCGCGGCGAAGCTGTCCTCACGGCCGCATATTTCTCCCAGGAGGGGAGCTTAAGTCCGCGCGGGTGGCAGCCCTGGCTCCGGAGGCCCACCGCCCCCTCCGTCCGCCGTCGCACCGGCTCGCCGCTCGCACTTCTCATATTAAATCGAGCGACCTCCTCTCTTGAAGCCATAGCCTATGTAAACAGGAGCGTTCAGAGGATTCGCGAAGGAGGAGGAAGGACGGACAAAGGTTTACCTATCGGACGTATTGAAAGAAGTAAGAGAGGGGAAAGAGACTTGAGCCGCAGTCCATTGCGCGGAAAACGAGAAGAGGGCGCGGAGGGTGGAGTGGTAGGCTGGGCTGTATGTAAAGGAAGAGGATGAGGAGGAGAAGGAGGTGCAGGAGGAGCTCAGGGGAGTGCGGAGGTGCAAGGAGGCCATGCTCTTGGTAGTGGATGAGAGAGAAGAAGAAATGAGAATGCGGAACGATGTGGAAAAGTGACGAAGGCTGAGACTGAGACGGTGGCGAAGGTGGAGGAGGCGCCAATCGGGGACGAATGCGCAGTCGGGACAAACGGCACGGGAAATGCGCAGTCGGGACGAATGCGCAGTCGGGACGAATGCGCAGTCGGGACGAATGCGCAGTCGGGACGAATGCGCAGTCGGGACGAATGCGCAGTCGGGACGAATGCGCAGTCGGGCGCAGTCCGGAATGCGCAGTCCGGACGAATGCGCAGTCCGGACGAATGCGCAGTCCGGACGAATGCGCAGTCCGGACGAATGCGCAGTCCGGACGAATGCGCAGTCCGGACGAATGCGCAGTCCGGACGAATGCGCAGTCCGGACAAATGCGCAGTCCGGACAAATGCGCAGTCCGGACGAATGCGCAGTCCGGACGAATGCGCAGTCCGGACGAATGCGCAGTCCGGACGAATGTACAGTCGGGACGAATGTGCAGTCGGGAGGAATGCGCAGTCGAAGACCAAAGCGCAGACCGGAACAAAGACGCAGTCTGGGACGAAGGCGCATTTGGGCACGACGGGAAAACTGAGAGCGAAGGCCCAGTTGGGTACGAAGGCGCAGCCAGGAATAATAGTGCTGTTTGGGACAAATGCGCGGTTGAGCACGAAGGCGCATATTCGGGTGCGAGGGTCCAGTGCGAAGGTCCTAGTTGAGGACAAAACGCAGTTGCAAACGAAGGCCTCAACGTGGGGCAAAATGAATGTGAACATAAAGACGAAAGTAGATGTGAAAATGAAGGTAAAAATAAAGATTAAGATCAGGTTGAAGGCGTCGGTAGAGGGAGGTAATAGCAAGCTATGTCGGAGAAAACTAAGATTCTGGAGAAGGTCGATATTAGAGCAATGGTGAATTGGCGATAATTGCGGAATTGGGGTTACACGCAGTCAGAGATGGTGTAATCAGAACGAAGTGCAGTTGGGGACGAAGCGCAGTCGAAGACGCAGCGCAGTTGGGGTCAAAGTGCAATCGGAGGCGATGGCGCACTCGGGGACGAAGGCGTAGTCATAGTCGACATGCAGTCGGGGCGAAAGCGCAGTGGGGGAATAAGTGCAATCAGTGACGAACTGCTTTTGGTGACGAAGCGCAGTCGGAGACCAATTACAGCCAGGGGACGAAGACAGTCGTGGATGAAAGTGCAGACGGGTATGAAGGCGCCGCATACGGTTACGAACGCGCAAACGGGGACGAAGGCGCAGACGGCACGAAGGTGTGGACAGCGACGATGGCGCAAACGGGCATGAACGCACAAACGAACACGAAGGCACAGACGGGTACAAAGGCGCAGACGGGTATGAAGGCGCAAACGGGCACGAAGGCACAGACGGGTACGAAGGCGCGGACAGTGACGAAGACGCAAACTGGTACGAAGGCGCAAACTGGTACCAAGGCACAAACGGGAACGAAGGCACAAACGGGAACGAAGGCACAGACGGGGATGAAGACAGTCAGGGAAAAAGGCGGAGTCGGAGGCAAAAGCAAAGACCGATCAAAAAACCGAACAGAGAACAAATGAGGAGTGGCAATTGTAAACCCACGGTCAAGGGAAGGTGAGTTGGTAAAGCTCACGAGTGTTACAGGGAGCAGCGGCGACACCACGGAACAAGTCCGATCCAGGCACAGGCGTGGGCGTCGGCATGAGCGGAGGCGACGAAGCAGCAGCTCAGGCGGAGCAGGTGAAGGCGGGGGCGGAAGCGACGGCCCAGGCGGTGGGTGGAGGCGATCGAGACCCCACGCGGCACAATGGAGCCGCAGGTACACACACGCGGCCGGGAGGGGCAGGGAAATAAGCGGTGGCGACCGGTGGATCGACTGGGGCAGGGGAAGGGCCGCGGAGGGTGGCTTAAGGGCGCGGCGCCATCGATGGGCCATCGGCCGACGGGCACCTTTTTCCAAAGGCAGCACCCGGGGATGGGGTGGCAGTATTCGCAGGAAGAGTTGGTGAGTTTGTTTGCTGCGTGAGGGGGAGATGGCCGGACGGTAGTGGGGGCAACCTTGCAACCAAAAGAGAAGATGTTGGCTGATAGGTTGATCGTGGCCTACACTTCATATACTTCATATACTTCATAACTTTATTCCGCTTGTAAACAAACATAAGATATCGCTCTTTCGTATTTGTTGGCAGACATCACCCTTTATTTCAGGTACTCTAGTCTAGTTAGAATTGGTTTTAAATATATTGTGTTTGTTCGCTCTACACTCTATGTGATGAGTGATGCGAGAGCGAACAAAGTTTGAGTACGGTTTTGTGAAATTGAAAACCATCTGTAATATGACAATTCTGACTCTGATATTTCGAAGTATGAAATATTATTATTGGAGTAATAATGAATGAAGAATTAATCATGTCAGAATATAGGAAAGAACTAAATTTAAAAATAAACATGGAATGAAGATTTGGTAATTAGGAATGGAATCTTTCCCAAAGTAATCATTGTAGGGGAGTCAGACAACTGTTAAAGCAATTGACTCTTGTGGTGAAACGTGAATTTTAAACTCTGTTATCCCAAATGTTGAGATAAAAGTGTGTTCACAATAGCCACAACTAAGAACCTGAATACATGGCAATCGAAAGGAAAGATATATCAAGCATTTTTGGTAAATATTTGCAAATGCAATGAAGTGTTGATGATTCTTCTGAATGAGTAGATCCATTACAATCTTTAATTTTCTAATTTTTGTGACAAAACAGAAGGCAATTTAGAATGAAACAAAAACAAAAGAAACAGAAATTGGCAGGTATGGACATTAAACGGACAAAACACGTCATACAGAGCCACAAGGGTTTCAGAAGCAGCGTTAGGAAAGAACGAACATTGAAACTCACAGGAGCAGTTCTGAAGTGAAAAGGCGAGGGGGAGGAATGTGAGAGGAGGTGAAATCCGCTATTCGCCCTGCCATCACACACCTGCGCGGTCGCGCTAACGGGGAAGGGCTAGTACTTTGTGACTGATGGGATGTGGATGTGGGCGATGGCTGAACCGCGGAGACCTTTTAAGATCTTCGATCTCCTAAGACGTCTTGCAGTGAATGACGTCACACGATGGGACGCAGGAGGGTCTGGAGAATCGCCACGGACACTGAAAGAAGGCTTTTGACGTCACAAGAGCTAGCACTCGCACCATCCCCTGCTGGAAATGGACATTATTGATATCTATCGATTGCATTGAAAATCGATGTGCTTGTTAATGTTGAGAGTTGAGGATTTCGAGAGGCGGCGAAAAAAATATTTTTTTAGATTGATATGAAGAGTAAAATGTCCAAGATGAAATGAAATGAAAAATTCAACTAAAACTCTGGTTCATTGTATCGTCGGCACCATCATTAATGTGACATCTTTCACTATTACATATAAAGAAATATTTGTAATGTTAGAAATTAAAATCAGATTTATTAATACAGGTTATTGGTTCAAGACCTGATTTTGAATACGGACTATATTAGAAGCTTTTAAAATGATTCTTGGATATGCAGTTCAAAAATGGGAGATCATGTTATAATAAACTATGCAATACAGAAATACTGAAAACGTTCTTCAAAACTATATTCTGCTTTTACCAGTAATTTCAAACAAAAAACTCAAGGTTATTGGTTATGTTTGTTATAGTGTAGTTGCCGAGGCAGAAATAATTGTGCTTGTGTATCAAGAAAGGGAATTAATATTTAAGAATTATGCAGTTACGATCAGCCAACCGCAATGACAATAGATTGACGATGCTAACAGGTGGAAAAACAGCTTTATAAAATTAGACGAGTGTTTTTTAACCGGAAGAGTTTCTCAGTTTCCGAATAAAGATATTTAGATGTATAGATCAATAAAGATCGTTCAATCATACTAAATTTAAAAAAATCAAATAGTAAATTTTAGTTTAGCGCTTTCGCCCATGTTCAAATTTGTCATCGATTAGCTATAGTACAGCATTGTTTCCACTACCCCCTATAGCTTGTCAATTTCCAACATCACTTGCCCTTTCAAGCTCCAACCATACACTGTTGGAAGACCTTGAACCCCAGCGCTCCAACACAAATAGCGAAGTGAAATAACGTGTAAGAAAAATGCTTACTCCATAGTCACAAGCACAAAGTGAGTCAACATGTATATGCACTCTTTCCTGCCTCCCTCTGCTTCGCAGTGTGTGACCAAGAAAAACACGTCCTGATAACGACCTATAGGAAAACGCCAGTCCACAGAGCAGGATTCGCGAAAATTTAACGAGCAACACTTTACTGCCGAGAGACGAGAAATAAAACTCCGTTTCCTGCGGCGAGCCATTGGAGAAGTTTGTTTATAAAAAGCTAACATTGTTACGTCAAGCGAACTTTTCTACGTTGGGTGGGGGCGATTCTCTCCGGTTTGAGTAAGGATTATTGGACGGGAGCGTTAGCTTATGTACACGAGGATGTGTTTGTCTTTTCAGCGCGTCTTCCTCTCTCTTCATCCCTTTCTCTCTTCCTCTGTCTGTCTGTCTCTCTCTCTCTCTCTCCTGCCCACGCACACGTGTTCCTTTCCATTGCCGCAGACTAATCCAATTAAGTCCCTCTCATTACCTTAATACAGCACAATATCCATAAACATACTCAATTTTCCCAAATTAAACATTTTGCATACGGCATCTCTCGTGGCGTATCTCTTTTCGTTTACTCTTTGGGACGTAGATAACAAAATCCATGGCCAAGCGGAGGGAAACTGTTGTAAAAGTAAATCAACGGGAATGAAATACTAACAAGTTATTGGGAATTTGCCCTCGCTGGAACAAGCATGACGCTGATAATTTACAGGTTTCGCGCAGTTTCTCTCCTATCTACCGTGTGCGATGAAGTAAAAGTGAAAGGAGGTAGCGTAAAAGCAGAGAATCTGTGCGTTAACAAAGGTTCTTGTGAAATTAGTTGGAGGTAAGTTACTCCTTGGCCGTACTTGGCGGAGATTACTATCGATGTCCTGCGTATATAAGCATATAATCGTATATAAGACCTCTTTCATGACATGAAATTGAACGGACAATTCATGAAAATTAAGAATGTGAAATATTAAAAGAAGCTTCTGATATCCAATAGCCGACGATGCTTGTGAATAAATTATTGGAAAATCATTTATAACACGAAGTATCAAGGCATTCTCTATTGCTACGAAATCATGTTTTTTTTTCATTTTCCATGCGATAGCGCGGGGTTCTTGTGAAATCAGTATGTTAGACTTTGGCTGCACTGCCCGGACGTAAATTGCGATTACTTACGTATATAATCTATATTTGTATATGCAATCTTTTGTATGGTACAAAATTCAAAGGGCAGTATAATTTAAAAAAAACGGTGAAATTCTATTCTTGATGAAAAACATTGTTATGCGTTGAGAAAAATATCTAAGAAATGTTAACATGAATTTACGACGCAAAATAGAAACTAATACCGTTTTAGCTAATTAAATACATTATTCTTAAAGTACTTTGCTTTGGGAAAATACGTCAGTATTTATTTATTTACTTGTTTCTTAAAAATTTTTACCATTTTCATAATTTCCCAGCCATATTTTGAGTCACTCTCTGGCGTGCCTTGAAGAAGGCACGCCAAAGAGTGACTCAAAATATGACTGGGAAGGCACGGAGTCATTAAATGACAGAAGAGACATGACATGAAGATAATGAATTTAAACTTTGTTTCCAACACTCAGTATTTATAGTCATGGGTGAGGTACGCAACAACTTCATTTCGTGCAAATGCTGTAGAGATAATTTACACAAGCTAGCCTACATAACTCTAGTATCTTCTTATACCTAGATAATTATGTAGAGAGTACTGACGTATAAGTTTAAATACAAAATTAAAAGTCATTCATGTTTCTGGATATAAGGGAGATTTTTTCATATTAATTAAATGCATAACTTTACATTCAAACGTTGACAAATTAAAACATTTAAAATAGTACTCAATGTTGTTAATGTACTCGTAATTAAATTTGATCGCAGATGCCATTTGTATACGTCGTAAAATTGAAATGTGAATAATCTGAATTTGTTTCCAAAGCAAAATCTGACTTTATTCATTCTGTTGTCATAAGTCATTAATTTATCGCAGATTCTGTACTTAATTAACTTTTTAACTATGAGGTAAATAGTGTGTACTGATACTCATTTAATTACTGAATATTAAGGTATTAATATTTATTCATTTTCTGTGTTTCTCAAGACTCTTGGTGTAGTTAATAAATAAAATGAGAATGAAGTTCCGTAGGTAAATTTAAACTTTTTCCAAGCACTTGCAGTTTGCGAAGATTGGCAAAGCACTCCGTCCGAACTACTTCCAACTCGCCAACTCGCGAAACTGCTCTGAAAACACTGTCAACGCGTCGGGTGGCCTGGCGAGCCCAGGAGGCTCCCGAGGGACCAGGTGGAGGGACTTCGCGGGAGGGACCCTCTCAAGAAGAACCCGTGCCCGCCGGAATCCCTGGATATCCCCCCCCTCGTGGCACCCTCCAAGCCGCAAGGGGACCGCAGCGATGGCCGCAGGAAGGAGGAAGGAAGTTGTAAGAAGAAAGAAAAGAAGGTAGGTAGGAGATCGGAAGAAGCAAAAAAAGAGGAAGAATGAAGGCAGGTGAAGAAGCAAGACGGGCGCACAAGAAGCAAGGCGGGCGCAGAAGAAGCAAGGCGGGCGCAGAAGAAGCAAGGCGGGCGCACAAGAAGCAAGGCGGGCGCACAAGAAGCAAGGCGGGCGCACAAGAAGCAAGGCGGGCGCACAAGAAGCTAGGCGGGCGCACAAGAAGCTAGGCGGGCGCACAAGAAGCAAGGCGGGCGCACAAGAAGCAAGACGGGCGCACAAGAAGCAAGGCGGGCGCACAAGAAGCAAAACGGGCGCACAAGAAGCAAGACGGACGCACAAAAAGAAAGACGGGCGAAGAAGCAAGACGGGCGAAGAAGCAAGACGGACGAAGAAGCAAGACGGACGAAGAAGCAATTGGGTTGAATGAGAAAGATGGAGGACGAAGGAAGGAGAGGAAAGAATGAGGAAAAGGTAGAAATAAACCAGGATAGACGAAGAAAGGAGGGCGAATGAGGCAGGGAGGAAGAATGGAGAGTGAACTTGGCCATGTACTGAAAGTTAGCAGCCGCAGTCACTTCAAACGTGCCCTACTAGACCTAAATTTGCCAATTACTTTCTTGTGCCGAGAACCATATTCACTTTTTGAACTTGGAATAGGGAGGAGTCTTACTCTTTTTAGCCCTCAACTTTCCTTGACACATTTTTTTTTTCCTTGACACAACATTTCCTTGACACAACTTTCCTTGACACCCTGACAAATTACAAAAACGTGTTGTAAAACGTACGCTAAACGTAATAGCTTTTAATCATTTAGTGTTCTCTTGGGGTTGTAATATAATAAGCATCTTATTAACTTATTTTATTCTTCAGACATTTATTTGTATTAAAAGATTCCTCCTGACTCGCAAAAATGGCACGTACCTTTCTAAAAGCTTCTTTTCTGATGTCAATGAAATAGATCTGCATTCCTTTTAGTTAACTCATGTGTTTCCAACTTCCTCACAACCCTTTCTATATCACAAATACAGCGAAAGGCGTTCGAGCATGATCAAAATAAATCTTTACTCTTCTTTAATTTTTAAACCCAATAATTCAATTACAAGATATTTGTGGAGAAAAATCATGCATTTTTTTGACTAAATAAAGTATGTCATTACATAAAGGATCAGCAACAGTCCTCGAATCACAATTGGCATGTCTGTTCATTTGTTTTCAGTCATTTCACTTCTTTATAGTTATAAAGCTTTTAAAAAACACTTCTTAGCTCTAAAAACGCTGAAAATACAAAAAAAAATATTTAGTAAAATGAGTTTAATTCTTTAAAAGGTATTTTAAAAGTGGGGATTTGTCATGAGTGTACAACAGTACCTCATGGAATCGTTCGCAATCCATATTCGAGCGCAAGTGTTAAAGATAATTTTTTTAACCTTTTGCGGCTGTAAATGACCAAAAGTTATTCAGAGAACTAAAACAATAGCAAGATTTCAGGAAAAGAGCAAATGGTTAAATAGTACCGACTGAAACAAAGACTGGTCCTAGAATGTTGGTAAAAAACGAAAAATTAAAATGAAATTCTCCTTCTTTTCATCGAGCTTTACAATTACTAAAATGTTCCAGGCAACGACAAAAATGAACGGATTCCTGGAATGAATGAAAGATGGACTTACCACCGTGCAAAAACAAGATTTAAAAATGTATAAACTTTGTTCGGTTCTTGATTTGCTGAAAATATCCTGAGAGAGTCATTGAGAGCGCAAGCGGACTAACTTTAATCTGACGCGAGAACACGAGTGATCTACTGCAAAGATAATAGTTGGCAGTTATGCCACTTTTGCTCTCGCTGCAGATCGAAGTAAATCCGCTTGCATTCCTAATGTCCCTCTAAATTTTATGGCTTCTCGTCATTTTCATTTCCGATTCAGGTAAATCAAAATTCCTCTTTTGTGACCCAGGTAAAGAAAAGTCAATATTGGCTAGGCTATGCGGTATGAGACGTATCTCTGACGTAGTGGCAGACGTTTCGACCAACATGTTGTGACCTTCCTTCCTCAGAGCGTACTGCTGTACGCTCAGATGTATGCTCTGAGGGAGGTTGACCGAAAAAGAGACGTGGCTCATCCCGGATAGCCTAGACAGTACAAACTCCGTGCGCGGAAGCTTATGCAATCATAAAGAGAGGTCAACTTTGAAAGGTCGAATTGTATATTCTGACTGACTAATTGGACTTTGATTATACCTAAGCAAGTCACATCTGCAATGCATTTTATTTGAATTATTTGCCCTTTCCATGGTACTTATTCAAATTCCTGTTGAATAAATACTCGTACTTGCAAGAGCCAGTAATCAAGCCTTACTCAAGGTAGCCAAGGTAGCAAAAAGAGATATGTGGATCACAAAAGGAGTGATCAAATAATTTACAGAAAGTGCGCAGGATGTATATATATTAGGATGAAAATTACTATAACGTGTGAGAATCAGGATACACAAAAAACGAAGCAGAATGTAGAAAGCCAAAAACAGAGTCGGGGAAGGTGAACTAAGTAGTAGGAATAGGAAAGAGGTAAAATGTAGTGACATGAATGAAGAAGGAAAAACCATAACATTAAATTACAGTGTCAGAGGGAATGAAAATTGCAGAAGTCGCATAATAAGAGAATTCTAGCATGAAAATTGGTTGAAACAGGTAATACAGCGAAACATAATATCGTGGCAAAAGCAATGTAAAACAAATTTTGAGTAAATTGTGACAGAAGAAATTCAGATAGTGGGCGTGTCTGGAACAGAGATAACATAGATCAAATTCTGTAGTAGTCCAGGCCCTCCCGAAATACTCTCATCTCATTTCCGTGTCGTTTCGTACTCCTCTCAAAAGTCCCACCACTTTTCCCCAGCAGCCTTGCTTTTTTCAGGACGTCGATTTTTTCACTCACTCTGTCGGAAATATCACTCCGACTGCGCTCTTTTCTCGCCTACTTAAGTTAATGAAAGCAATGTGTCTGTAACATATCAGAGGACAGCGCATATCGTTTTTAAGGATCTTCAATGACTCGACCTCCTTCATATCTCAAACTTTAATAGTAATATTCTCTTTTTATTATACAGACTAAATGACACAAGCTTCTATGCGCATATCTAGAGAAGGTGAAACAAACATAGAAAATCATCACTTTTTGCCACTTAACTTATAGTAGGATTTTTCATATAATGGTGTTACATATGATCATTATTGTTAGACAACACTACATAAAAAGATGTTTGGCAGGTTTATGCAATCTTCTTGATTACGATAGAACGTTACTTGCGAATCACCTTTGTAAAAGAAGGATCCTGAAAATCAGGGACATATATCACATATGTAAAAATGTTTTATGAAATTTCTCACTAGACGTTCTTTGGAAAAAAGTCATTACTTTCGATCCCTGCTAGTTTGTAACATTTTAAATATTCTTGAAGTATGCCATATAATTCTGGTTATGGAATGAAGTTGCGAGTAAATCAAAACATTTAGTAGACATCAACACATTTCACTCAATTTCTTATAAACTCTAATTTTGTGAAAAATACTAAAATTGATGAAACGTTTACCACTATGGAAAGTTTCCTTCATTGACACTTGGTAACGCAGAGTAGCTATTGTTCTCCGTTCATTGCATAAATACGCGGTGTTTAAGAGCAGTGTAATTCATTAGTTGAAACTGCGTTTTCTCTTTTTGTAATGAATTTTCACATACGTGACCAATTTAATAAGAAAATACTGTTTTCTAACTTTGAAGAAGATAAGCATTTATAGGAAGAATATGTTATATAACTACGTAGTCCTTGATTAAATATCAACAATTCCAGCAGCTGCAACAACTCATTACAAATTTCATTCACTGAAAGAGAATTTGAAAGCTACATATCCAGAAATATGTAATGTTTCAGAGGATGGAAAAGTAATGCTTTTGGTGGAGATGTTAGTCACGTGTTACCTGGACAACCATGGTCTATAGCTGGAAATTCTGCATTAGTAAGGTTCGGAATTTCCTTTTTTGTTTAAAACAAAAAAGGAAATTTTATTTATTTCCCAATTCATTTTCAAATCCTTTCCAATTTTAATTTGATTCAAAAACGTACCAAGGTCAACTAACGCGTCTTTTTCAAATATTTACATAAACTAGAAAACGGATCTGATAATCCTTGCATACAAATCATACATGAAATAATATCATTGTCTTTGCTAATTGTATCAATATCCCATTAAACTGATAGCGAGTCTTCTTGTCAGATTCAGATGGGATGTTGGAAGAGAAAACATCACTGCAACACAAAAATGTGGAAGTAGTTTGAAAGGCACTGGTCTCAAACTGAAAAAAGCGTATAAATTAGCTATTAGTCTCGAACTAAAAAAGCATATAAACTATATTTCAAAATAAGATATAGAATTATTCCTACACTAAACATGTAATAGAATATAGACCTTATTCACATTAATATATAAAAATATATTAAGATATTAAGGCGGATACAAAATTACTTTTGTAGCATTAATGCGATTTATCTTAAAATGCGATTTATCTTTGTGTCAATATTTTTGTATCATTAAACTATTCTTTGTTTTGGTTATACTTGGAAATTTTTGTTATTGGAAGTCTACAGCTAAGTATAGCCGGTCGAGGTTGGGGCAATTGCGATCGAGCCAGGGTGAGCAGATGAAGCATAAATAAATACCGGGGCAATGTAGGGCTACTTTATCTTGGATTCTGTATTCACACCCCCGTCTGACTCTGTTCGATTGTTTCATTACTCGTTTCTCGTCCCTACCATGACCACCACCCACCAAATTACAGTCTATGGATCGGCTTTTCCACCACCTAGAAATCTCTCGGGTGGCGGACATTCGCGAGTTCCGCACCTCTCGACAATCCCCAAACCAGTTCCTTATCACGCTGCTCTTCACCCAACCATTCTGGTTTTTTCACCCTCTTGCTAACATGGTTTTCCACCCTATCTGCTTCCCCGGCCCGTTATCAATTCCTGTTATCAATTCCTTGTTACAAACTCCCATTATAAACAGACCGTTTTCAACCGACCGTTTTTAATCGACCATTATCAACCGACCGTTATCAACCGACCGTTGTCAACCGACGTTGTCAACTGACCGTTGTCAACCGACCGTTATCAACCGACCGTTATCAACATACCGTTATCAACAGACCATTATCAACAGACAGTTACCAAACGACCGTTATCAACCGAGCGTTATCAACAGACCGTTACACTATTTTCAACCCTCCGTTATCAACTGTCTGTTGTCAACACCCCGTTATTAACCGTCAATATTAATATCCACTCATCCGCTTAATCTATTCTTCTCCCTTCCTCCTCTATCCCACCGCCCACTGCCCTCTCACATCCACTTCTATTCACCGCCCTCTCCTCTTCACCCTTCGATTCCGACCTCGATCCTCGCCGCAGCACGCAGTCACGCCCGCGCGCGCGTTTGCGGCCGTCGCCGCCACAGAGTGCGTATATATAAAAAGTATTGATCCCCCGCGCGCGCCCGCACAGCCGCTGCGTCGCCGCCCGCAGCGCGAGGCGTGGCACACGGCGCGGAGAGGGGCGGGAAGGGTCGGGAAGAGCAGGGGCAGAAAGGGGCGGGGCGGAGTGGTGTTGGGCGGGACGGAACGGTGCGTGGCGGGGCGGTGAGGGACGAATCGAGGGGTTGGGAATAATTGACTGGGGCGGGGCGTGGTGAGGTGGAACGGAACGGAGCGGAGTGGAGCGAGTGGGGTGGGGTGGGGTGGAACGGTGCGCGATGAGCGGGGCGCGGTGGGTGAGGAGGGACGAATCGGAGTGGAGCAGGGCGGGATGGGGGGGCAGGGAGGGGCGGAGTGGGGAGGGGCGGGGCGGGGCAGAAGGTTGGACGAGGAGTGGCGGGGCGTGGCGGAGTGTGGCGGGGCGTGGCGGAGCGTGGCGGGGCGTGGCGGAGAGTGGCGTGGTAACAATGCGTGCCTGAAGTGCAGAGCGAAGGATGGGCGGGCAGGGTAGGGCGGTGCGGAGTGGGGCGTGGCGTGGCGTGGCGGGGCGTGGCGTGGCGGGGCGTGGCGTGGCGGGGCGTGGCGTGGCGTGGCGTGGCGGGGCGTGGCGTGGCGTGGCGTGGCGTGGCGTGGCGTGGCGTGGCGGGGCGTGGCGGCGGGCGTGGCGTGGCGTGGCGTGGCGTGGCGGGGCGTGGTGGAGCGTGGCGGGGCGTGGCGTGGCGTGGCGTGGCGTGGCGGGGCGTGGCGGGGCGTGGCGGGGCGTGGCGGGGCGTGGCGGGGCGTGGCGGAGCGGAGCGGGGCGGAGCGGGGCGTGGCGAGGCGGATTCAAGGGTAGCGCGGGAACAATGCGTGTCTGAAGTGTAGTGCGAAGGACACGCAGACACCGCTAACAGCGAAGGGGATCTCAATAGTTCTAGATTTTCTTCAATAGTACTCACCGATGGAAAATATTTCGCTTTAAAAATTTTCCCCACCACTAAGAAATAATAATGCATGTGTGTATATATGCATTTATTTCGCATTTTAAGGTGGGATTACTCCGACGTTTGCCAACCAGCAGTGTTCCCAGACCTGGGGCCTGTTGTTATTCATTATCCATGCCTGGTGGTAAGGGAGACATGTTTGGAGCATGACATTCCCATGATCATATCTATCTTCTTTGGTCTGCCTCAATTTTTCTCCCAGAGAGCTCTGTGAACTGAGACGATTTGTATTAGAAGCTACTTCATTTTTGCACTGGTCGGGAATTGAACCCGAGATCGCATCACAAAAAGCTAACACACTGTTCTTGAGCTTCCCAGACGGCAGAAATATAATAATAATAATAATAATAATAATAATAATAATAATAATAATAATAATAATAATAATTATAACAACAATTACGCACCTAATTCTATAAGAGTAATGTAGGAGTACACGATTTTGTACTGAACAGTTCAAGCACAGAAGTAGGATATTGAGTTACGCGACATAACGTAAAAATCTTCTTGGCTAATAAGTGTCTCTCATGCTATGAAATTTACTGTAAAGATGCTGAAAAACAATTTCAGTTTAAGAGGTTTGCAATAGAAACAAGTCGTATGTGGAATTAAATCAGAAGTAGTGTTAGTAATTGTTGGCGCCGTGGGGACTGGAAAACGTTCTCGCAAACACTGCTCATAACTACTAGAAAATGCCGAAGTGGCAACCTTGGTATTTCCAAAATAGCCAAAAACCATTAGCAAGGTATCTGAGAATTAAGCTATTTTATGCATATCTCGTATCCGAAAGAAAGCATTGTAGAAACAATCAACTGTGAAATCTTTCAAAAATGCTGGTTATCTCTTCAATACGATTCCAACTGAATTTGCGAAAAAATAACAAAATAATAGTAATAATAAAAAATATCATGATAAGTTCCATGATAGTTGCAGATACCTTGTAGTAATCCATAAAGTGAGTTAGGAAATAATCAACCACAACAAACAGTTATAATATTTATTACAACATACGCAAATTAACTTTCGGGAAACACTATACCCAGTGGGTGTATAACATAGAGAAGGAAAAAATGAGAAAATAACGTAAAGTATGGGAGGAAATTGAAATATCGCAAAAATACGAGGTAAAAATGACAAATAAAATAAAATTAGTAGTAAATAAATAAAATGTCTCATTTTTTCTTCTCTACGTTGCAAGACCCACTGAAGACGCGAAAAGTGTTTCCCGAAAGTTAAATTTATGTATGTTGCAATAAATATTAGAACTGTGATGGTTGAATATTTAATGCGAGGAAATATCTGTGAGTTATTTCCTAATTCACATTAAATATCCTGTTACAGTTCTTTTACAATCCACAAGAGCGGCATGACTACTGTGGATTTTCTGCCCTTCGAAAATCCGTGCACCTCGGTCGGAATCGACCCCACGCACTGAGAGGTTTGGGACCAGTAAGCTAACCGCTCACCCACCAAGGCAGGCTAAATAAGAAATAATTGCACACAGTTCATGTTTTGCTTTGAAATTATATATTGTTATTAGTAAGAAAAATCTAAGTATTCCACCTCGAAATACTTCGGGAAAACTTATGGTAGCCAAAATTTAAATAAATAAATTTAAAAAAAGGCATTTTTTATTTTTACATAATAACTTTTCAATGGTTGATTTTAGCGCAAAAATAATTCCTTACAATTTTAAAGCTTATAAAATTCTCTACAAGTTTCCTTTGTAAATTATTTCTCGCGAGCAGAGAGTAACAGATAAAATATTTTATAATTTTACAAAATTTTACTTTAATTCGGAAGTTACTTAAAATTACTAATGGTCTCTCTTATGTATTATTCTTGAATTGCTAAGGTCATTATAAATAAAAAAGTGATTAAATACAAATATTTTTAATACTGAGGGTAAACTCGCGTTTGAAAGTTCAGGTAAGAGAGACAGTAGGCCTATCTTGAAAGACTGTAAAATCTTGTAAAACTAACAAGATTTTCTTGCATCAAAATCATTTGAATAGAATAAAATGACGTTCGTGTCTTCTTTTGATAATATTAATTAATAATACTAATGATTATTATTATTATTTAAATGTAATCTTCTTTATTTTTTAATATAATAATGTAATAATTATTTACAATCACAAGAAAGACTGCTCTATCCACAAATAAATTTTGTCCATAAAGTTTTGAAGTTTTTCTTAAAACCATCAATAATCAATGCGGATGAAAAGGGTCATTATTAATGGAATCAGAAAATAACACGCATTGCTAAAGAGAATTTGGTTACAGAAGAACCACCATTTCTGACAAAATAATTGTGCAGGTCAAGAAGAAGTAGACGAAAATGTAATTCAATTATTGGTGGATGCAATTTAAATTCATTTTGAAAATCTTGGAGACTATTTTAACATTATTGTCATCAAAACTATGTTGAATACAAAAGACATTGCATTACATTTAATAAATAGCAGTAGTTTAATTTTAAACTATCTTAGAAGACTGCCCTCGAAGGAGAGAAGGAGAAAGTTCTGGTCTTGAAGAATTTCTTTCTTTGTAGCAGCATCGCGTGAGGTTGTCGCAGCTTACCTTACGAAGACGGATTACGGCTGAACGCGTTCATTTATTTTGTCTACTACTTTCTGCGGCGCAGAAAGTGGTTCTAATCTCTCTAATATCCTTTTCCGGACTGAAAAAGAAAAGGAAATGGAAGAGATAAAGAGAAAGTTGAGGAACACATTAGAATACACACCTTAACTGCCATGTTGCAGATATGAAAAATGCTATGAAAAAAATGGTTATTAAAAAATGAACTATAGGAAGTACAAAATATCTAACATAAAAATTGCATTGAAGAGATCCGAAAGAAAATGTGGAAGATAACCAGATAGAAGTCGAAAAAACAATCAAATTCTTACCAAATTGTGTGAAATAGAGAATAGGTTTTTCATCGATACATTTTGATGATTTAATATGGAATGTCATATATTTTAAGTACAAGGCAGAATAATTATTGTTGAATAATTACAGCAGTTAGTAAGGAGTCTGTTGAAATATGACATTAAAATCATAATTCAATAGACCAACGCTAATTGCTTAATCTATGACAGAGAATTACAAATAAAATATGATTTTCTTGATCGATCTCACGTTTTGTAGAAAAGAGATATGGGAATCCTCTTGAGTACATAACATCTGCATAAGTATATGTAATTGCTAAAGAACTGAAACCAGAATTAAATAGAAGACTTAATATATAACAACATATATTTATCAACGTTTTACCATATACGAGTATATACTTATTTATCTTACATTAATTCATATTTATATACATTTCTTTTTAACGAACGTTCCGATTCTGTGTTGAGTCACCAGAATAATTTACATCAACGAAGTCTAGTGATTGTTAATAAAGTTACACAATATCGAACACATCATGCTCAACTCAATGGACTGAAACTCAAACCGAAAGGTGAAAAAAGGAAATGTGAATATACAAGTGATTTCTACACTGTTTAATTGTACTTGCATAGTGAATTTTCTATTAATGTTTTAATTATTGTCAACTCAATTCCGGTTGATAATTATTTAATAATTTTGAAAGATAGTGTATGAATTATCAAATAAACCTTCAAAGAGCCATCGAAGCTATCACTATCATAAAGGAAGAATGATCAATACTCGTTTCTCAATTGCACGATAATATTGGAAATAAACGTGAAGGTTGCTATATTAGAAAAATGAATTAATTACTTGTACAAGGCTCTTAGATAGTTCATATTCTTCTACAATATTTTGTCATTTCTTTATTTAATGCGGTAATGAAGTACAAGCCCGAAGAGAAATAGATGCTCGGCATATGAGAAAGTTCTTCACAATATTTCGCACTCTCGTCGAGTCCACATTTTTTTCTCAGAGCAACGAGAAAGAGATCCAAGTTACTGGAAATACATAAATTGCCTGTCGAGAGGATCCAAGAAACCCTTGTCTGCTTTTCAAGAGCTCTTCTTTCCGGAAGAGCTATGCTCACTCGTAGATAGCAGCCCCTCAACTGTACGATGCAATGTCAACTTGAGGAAGAAATGTTACGAACTGCACATAAAATAAAAGTGGCGGTTGTACGTAAAGTTCAATGTTTAATATATTAATGTATATTAATGTAATCAATATGTAATGTAATTAATATAATCAATATTAATATTCGTTTTCCATTCGTATTTAAATATTTTAAATTTGTTAAATTATTTGTTTACATTTTTATATGATTGAATATATTAAAATTATCTATCAGAGTACGTTCAATTATATAGAATAAATAATACACCATATCTAAATACCGATGTTTACGTCATTATAATGAAATATTACGTCAATATGATATAGAATTTGAGATATTAAATACAAACTATTTCGTATTAAAACATAGAATAACACACGTTTCCTCGGTACAATGATCAAGTTCACGTATCAATCGCGGATCTCAAGTAACATTTACGCGCTAAGACATGCATGTTTAAGCACAATTAGGAGAAGTGTAACATGTACTAGAAGAAAATAACACTTACCCTCAGTTGATGGAAATACTCGAAGAACATTCTTGTTCCAACAGCTTTCTCTTCTTGGTAATCTGCCCAAAATAGAATATTAGTGCGAAAACTATTTCCGAGTTCTTCCACAATTCTAGTCAGCATCCAAAAATAATTAGTATTGTAATTGAGAAAACAAGTGATGAGAATTGTTTCATTTGTATAATAATAATAACAACAACAAAAATTGAAATATTATATATGATTGTAGTAACATGAACGTATCTGTTTGTGCATTGTTAGATAAACAAGTGCTTAATATTTCAGTCCATTAGATAAATAGTACCCTGAAAAAGTTGGTTTGCTGGAAATTATAATTAAGCAAATAATTTTTTTAACAAACAAGAACAACATCCAAATCTTTCCTCTTTTACAAGTTAAATGCAGTTTTTACTAACTTTTATTTTGTATTATACTAAAACTCTTATTTGAATTAAAATATATTTTTCAATATTTAATAAATTAATGAGTCTCGTTAGCAATTTTCCTAATGCATTCGCTACTGTAATAAAGGTTTATTTTAAATAACTGCTCTAAATAGGCATTGGTAATCTTGAAGTCAATATATTTCCTCAGTAATTAAATCGTATTCTCAGAATATACATACATTCGCGGAGTACTTGCAGTAATCTCCCTGTCACATTAAAATGATTTTGCAAACTATTATTCGTAAAGTAACAGGTAAATATCAGTAAAGATAAAGAACATTAATAGTAAATATACTCTAATGAAACAACTTCGCTTGAAAGCACATAAAACGAACGAGGAAAGATGGAAGTGAAGATAGAGAAGTATATAATCACTATTTATGTACCACACTTTTCTTTCGCTTCTCACTTCCCACCCAGAATTACTGAATTTGAGACTTAATTTCGTGCGCAGTAAGTGAAAAGAGGCTTTAGTCTTCATTCTTCCTAATATAACATATGACATATGTGCAATACATAGTGTCCTACGATCTGTAGATTACTGTCAATTTCAACTGTAGGTACTAAAAAGAACTTTGAATCCTCCAATTTTCATCCAGTTCGCTTCACCTTTTCCTCCAAGTATCTCATAGGTTCCATAGGGCATCTTAATTTACACTCTTACGTAGTAATGACAATTCTCGTACTATTAATAATAATATTAATAAAAATAATAATTATTATTATTTTTAAAAACTAAGATTTACTTTTTATAAACTGGTTAAGTATGATTTCAGTTCACAATGACTTACTTTTCTTTCTTTTTGTCTTCTCTCTCTTTCTCTCTCTCTCTCTCACTCTCAGTATCTCTATCCATGTGCTTGTTAAATATTTTTGTCTTGAATGCTAACGTCCTGAAATATACCAACTAAAGTTAATCCCTTTTGTTCTGTTGCAGGTGAGCTTCCATTTTTAAAGTGTCAGAGTCATCTCGGACTGCGAAGCAGTTTTGCAACAGGGCACAACACCAGCCTCCCGGAGGTTACGTGAGAAATTACTTTACAGATATTTGTTAGGTTTTTATATCCTAGATTTTACTACTTATTTCAGAAGGTCGCTTATAATTATATTGATTAGTGGTAATAAACTAGAGGTGCTACAGAATGGCACAGACTTTCTCGTATAAATTTTTTCTAATTTCCTTGGTGTGGCCTGGCTTTAAGGTCTTGCTCCATTTTATGGCCAGCTGCCATCTATCGTCGCCCAAAGTACATTATTTTTGACAATTTCTCAACTTTTTTCTTTCCTAGTAGTACAACCGAATTATTACTTCAAGAATATTACCGCAAGTTACTGCGACTATTCCACTCGTGAAATTAAATCCAATAGTGTTTAACTACATATACAAAATGCCCCAATCAGGGCGGTGTATCTCAAAACGTTTATCGCTTTTTCTATCCGATTTTTCTTACCGCTTCTCCCTACTGACCCATCATAAACTGAGATTCATCTATCTTAGGAAGCGGTATATATTGATCGCTATGTTGATGTCCAATACACCGCGTATGTACTATAACATAATCTCTTTGGTTTTAACATAGTTTTCAGTTATGTTCAATATTTGGCGCATTTTGGCACTCTGTTGGACATAATTTCAGGGCATAATTTCACTCGTGGAATAATCCTATTAAATACCACTCGTGCTTTCCAAAGTCTCAGATAAATCCCCTCCTCGCTTCGCGAGTTGGGAATTTATCGACAATTTCCAGAGCACTAATGTTATTACCTACTATAACTAATAAACTATTGGAACTGCTGAGTAACTTAGAGAGTAAGATGTGGTCAATGAGATGAGGGGCTGATTGTTTGTGGGGAGAGCAGTACTGGGAAGTAACTTAACAACGCCTCTTGCGAACCACTTTACCAGACACATTTCCCGTGTGGAGACCAAATTTAAAAACAGGAGAATGTAAGCAGAACACATCATCATTACGCTACCAATTATTTGACAATTATCGCTAGAAAATCTATAGACAGACTTCCGCGAACCTATTTTCCTCGCCATTATACGCATTGGCTTGATTAGTATTCGAATCCTCGAATCCAATACCCCCAAGTGGAAAGCTAGAATGCAGGTTATTATGTTACATATTCATAGAAATTGGTAGTTACAAGAATATTGTGGACAAGCTAGAGTAACTTAAAAACGCGTTTCGCGAAACCCTCTGTTCCCAGCTTCAACGGAGAGGGACACAGAATTGAACTTGGAGATTCTGAAGGACCTTACAGCAGTGAACCCTCTTTGCTATCCCGAACGTCCAATTAGAGGTCTCCAAATTGTATAGAATTATGGAGAAATTTGTTTAAAAAAATGTTTCGCAAATCCCCTTGTTCTCCACAGCCATATTGGAGAGACTGGGAGTTGAATCCAAAAGCAAAAGTTGTAGCGCTTCCGTGTTCTCTACATGTTGCCCGTAATGGCAACATGCTTACCACTCTGAAAGGTGATAGCTTGTTTCTGAAAGGTTGCTTCTGAAAGGTGATAGCTCGTTTCTGAAAGGTTGCTTCTGAAAGGTGATATCTCGTGCTTGTCAGGTTCTACCAGTGTCCGCTTGTTCGCGAATTCGCTTTGTAGACCTCACTTTTCACTTCATAGAATGTGTCAGTACCCTGAGGTCCAAAGTTAGCACTCTGGACGGATTGATACAAGTCTCGCAAGACTAGTAAAACACAATGCGTCTGAGATATGTGAACTGACGCTGTCAGCTATTGGCAAAGCATGAGTCCCTTAGAAACAACACTTACACAAGTAGCATTGGTCCCTACAATGTCCAGAAATTCTGGCCAGAATTTCAATCCAACACAGAGAAGTGGAAATCTAGCATGTCTCAGATATTTAGGCTTTCACTACGAGCTTCTGGAGAAGCTGGAGTACAGTTCCATTCCGACACAGGAGAACACTAGGGTGAGATCAACGACGGAATCCTAGAATAAATTTCAAAATGACGAAAGATAAATTGATATATTTAAAGGCTGATGAGCCGTAAGTTAAGCAATTAATTGCGTACATTTTCTGCACGTTAGTGGTAACATTTTTTCAGTTTTTTTTGAGATGTAGCAAGGGAATATAAATTTGGAACATTTTCTGTACTTGCGGTCCTTTCCGAAGAACTACTGATGAATACGTACTTTTTGAAGAACTAGTCAACTTTCACAATGTTTCTCTAAATGCATACCTGTTCTCTTCATTGACGGATAGTAAACTAAGGTTACAATGAAGTAATGTAGGCTTTCACCACTGGACTCACAATTCGAATTATCTTTCGGGCCGGGCTCTACAGGAAAATACATTTCCATATGTTTGGAAACATGATTTTCTGTAGACCACGACATCCACCTAGGAAGGTATTTCGAAATAAGGTTACAATGTTAATGAGCAGATCTAACTGTAAGAGAACGCCGGAGTTTCCATGCAGTTTTGCGCTAAGAAACGCTTTGAACTGCTCGAATAAGTGTTGAAAGACTAAACTATTACTTGTGGTTAAGAAAGGTTCTCATAATAAACATCCTAAACAATGAGTTAGCAACTCCTTACCAAAACAAAGATGGAACAAGAGACTACACTTGGTTCTACAGCTGATACCTGCACTTATTGCTTTGCAACTATTAATAAGACATTCTGCGATCTTGTTTTATTAATCACAATTTACGACATATTTTCATTCGATACCCACAAATGGATGAATAAAGTGCAAAAATAGTTTGAAAACCCCACATATTGTTTGTGGAAGATCCTGGTTAAATACTAGGATGTTTTGGAGAATCTTGTGTATCTTAAGAAAGCCTTCGGAGATTCCGCTAGGATCATCACAATGTACAATAACCGGAATTTTAAACCCGATAATTTGAAATGCCTCGAAAAGCGGTGGGTCCTTGGTTGTAGTTTGCTCTTCAGAATCAAAGGAGAAGTACTGCCTCCCCCATATGTCTTGACACACGGGCACTGTAGTTCAATGAAACCTTTAGCTGGTACAACGCATGGTGGATTTCCGCGACTGAAATGGTATAGAAAACTCCGTTTGGGCGGCACATGAAAAAATAGTTATATAATCCTTCGATATTCTAAATCTAAATCATGTCAACATTTACATGCTTAGACCAAATTTTAAATCCGAAATCCAGAAGTAAATAACTTGCGCCCTAGCCGTTCGACTATCGGTCTCCTCAGATAGGCTTATTCTACTTCATATTGCTTGCAGAAGGATCGTTCTGTCGCAATGAGGTACTGTAGAAGCCTCAGTGCATGCATAAATCATTCCTAGAAAAACCTTTATCCACTAAAAATTTCTCATTGATTCCTCATCAATTTCCTCATTAATTCTCCGAGATTGAGAGGTTGTGCTCTCCCCGCCTAGCTAATGGGCTAATGTTCGCCGTAAAGTAATGATTCCATTTCAGACAAGAACTCGTGAAGTAATAAGTAGCACAGGTGTTCTACCGATGGGTTCCGGGTACAATTCTTGGTTAGTTCAAGTGAAATTTGTGTTCGACAAATCCACCGCAAGGCTTGATTTCTCGGAGTTCTCTCTTTCCTCTGACTCTAGTTCCAATATTATCTCATAGTAAATGACCTCTTCATCATTATCATCATCACTATCTACTTATTACATCATCATTATTGGAACTCAATGACATGAAACCCAAAATAACTTTATACATAAATAAGTAAACAAATGCATTATGCAAATTCATATGTAAGTTTATTTCTACGCATGTAATGTTAATAATATAAGCATTTTAATGTTAATATACACGCATTTTCATTTGTAGTACATGAATGTAAATGCCATCTGCTTTTCTAAGTAATGGCAAAGATAATTTGGTATTTTTATATTGATATTTTAAATAATTGTATTGTTTTTATTTGTATTTGTAATTGTACTTTCATAATTCTGCATTCTCCCACTGGGAGACATCTGGCCAATTGTAGAAAAAAGTTTAAATCTATTTCATATCGCTCTAGGAGCTGACAGACCACTTCTAGGACGTCCCGTTATCCTGTTCAGTAAACGCGTCTGCGTCTTAAGAAAGCACTTCTAGAAACGACTTTGTCCAATTCCTCGTGTACAAGAATCTGTATCCCAAATTCTCAGAGGTACAAAGCATGCGCGAGACCTAGGGCCGCCATCGGGTCCCTGTGCGCATAGTCGTCGCTCGGCGCCTGAGGAACGGCACGCGGAATCAACTGATGTCACTGCAGTGCGTCTGACCGGGAGGTCCTAGTTTCGAGTCCTGATGGCGACAGGATTTTCGACACTAGCTTTTCAGCTAGGTCGAATTCAGTCGCTGTCTGGATGAGAATTCTAGCGGCCAACTGCTCTGATCGGTAGTTTCTCCGATCAACACCAGACGAATGCCGGAGCAGTACCCTACCAAACGGGCCACGGACTGCGCGCGGTCTGTCCTTCCTCTTCTTTGTCCTATCCTCTCCTCGTACACACACACACACACACACACACACACACACTTACACTAACATGCACTACACTACCACATATTCCGGGAGACCGGTCGGGAGCTTAGAGCTTGTCCCGGCTGGGGCGGTGCCCTGCTGGTGGGAGAGTCCTGGTTAGGGGGAAACCCCACTAGCAGACGGTAGGTCGGCGCCGGATCTCTCCATCCAGCGGGGGAAGATCACCGTTGTCTCCCGAGAGAAAAACATACACTACACTAACGGGACTAATGACCAAAGTAGTTGACGCGCCCGGAAAGACGAAAAGATCAATCAATCAATCAAACGGCAGGCGGCGATGGCAGCGGCGGTCGCGAGAGCCTCAACAGAGAGCGCTCGTAGCGGCCGTGCGAGGCGAAGCGATCTTCGAGGACGCAGAGAGTGAATGCTGCAGAAGTGAAATGGGGATATTCTTCATCTCAAGCAGACCCTGGCGGTCTTCACCTATATATTGAATACGAGTATGTCAACTGCCTCGGTTATTAGCCCAGTAAGTATTATGTATATTCCGGGAGGTTCCTTCCTTTTAGGAACGTAATATTGGGCGCCGACTTACTCCTTTGTTCGTTTGCTAGACTTTTTCTTTTAGGTACCTTTCCCGGCCCGGCCAGGAGAGGACTTGTCCCAGCCTGGATAAGCTCTAATTTCTCGTTTAATACAATTTAGTGGTGTAGGGCATGCGTTAGTGGAAGTTAGAGTGCATGAGCAAGGGCTGAGAAGGAGAGATAAATGAGGAAAAGAATGCACGTGGTGCTTGGCCCGATAGTTAGGATTGCCATTTGCCCCTTAATGATCGGAGAAACCACGGAAAACTACCGATAAGTACAGCCGGTCGCTAGAATTCGCATCTAAATCCTAGCTGAAGTACCTTCGGGACTCAAACTCAGGACCTAATGTTCCTCGATGCCGCAGAGACAACGGCGTTGCCGCTGCTCAATTCGCGGCACAATTACAGTGTGCCTTCTACAGGTTCAGGATCTGTGAGCTGCTTCGAGGGCACTGCAGAGGAGCGCGGATTGGTGCGGGAGTAGCGCAGAGCAGCGGAACCGGAGAGAGAGAGAGCGGGGGCGGGAGAGGGCAGGGCGGGCAGGTGAGCAGGCGAGCAGGCGAGGGCGAGCAGGCGAGGGCGAGTGGGCGAGGGCGGGCGGGCGGGGCGGGCGGGCGGGGCGGGGCGGGCGGGGCGGGGCGGGCGGACGGGCGGGCGGACGGGCGGACGGGCGGGCGGACGGGCGGACGGGCGGACGGGCGGCCGGCGGACGGGCGGACGGGCGGACGGGCGGACGGGCGGACGGGCGGACGGGCGGACGGGCGGACGGGCGGACGGGCGGACGGGCGGACGGGCGGACGGGCGGACGGGCGGACGGGCGGACGGGCGGACGGGCGGACGGGCGGACGGCGGACGGGCGGACGGGCGGACGGGCGGACGGGCGGACGGGCGGACGGGCGGACGGCGGACGGGCGGACGGGCGGACGGGCGGACGGGCGGACGGGCGGACGGGCGGACGGGCGGACGGGCGGACGGGCGGACGGGCGGACAGGCGGACGGGCGGACGGGCGGACGGGCGGACGGGCGGACGGGCGGACGGGCGGACGGGCGGACGGGCGGACGGGCGGACGGGCGGACGGACGGGCGGGTGCTGGCCCCGCAAAGCGGGAGCGGTGCACAGGGTGTGGGCGCCCACGTGATGAGAGGTCGCCGCCAGGAACACAAAGCAGCACTCATTACTGCGCCGCAGATCCATAAACAAGGGAAGAAACTCGCTGCGCGCATTGCCATGCAGTGGGGCGGGGCAGGGCAGGCCGTGCTGCCGCCGACACAACGCAGCACAACAACGCGAATCTAGGGTGCCATGCGAGGCCATATGTTTTTTCGTGTTGTTTTTACGTCGCCTAGATTAGCATAGGAAATGGCACACTCGGTATAAAAATGAATTCGTATGTGTGCCTCTGAATGAACGTGCCAAAGCACAGCAGGAAGCAGAGAGGAACACAGTTATCGTTTCTAGTAGAGATGAATTATTGCAAGTCTCGTGTGCTCAAATCTCTCGAAATCTGAGAACAATTTAAGATAAAATCTTTGCCTCTATCCCTGCCACCCCACCCCTTTTTTTTTTATAATAACAATTCTGTACTAGATATTTCTTTTTAAATTGTAGATCTCGAAGGATTTTTCTATACTATTTTTTACATTTTTTACATTGAATATATCCACGAATTACATGACACCTTTACTTTTATTTCGTTTTATCATGTTTACCTCCTGTACATTTACGTAGCGCTATAGTCAATGGTGCTTTATATACAGATAATAGAAAAAATTGAAAAATCTGTAAGATCGAGAATCGATAAAATTGAATATACATCTAAACACGTAGTTCAAAGAGAATTAAATTTCTTCAAACACAAATATAGAAAATTCTTCAAGGCGCTTCAAGCAAGAGACACAATTCACATTTCATGTCAAGCAAGGGTCAGAGATGTTTGTGCGTCTCACAGTAGACTGTATAATATGGATAAATTTACAAACAATATGTATTCCCCCTTTCGTCACCAGGACTCGGCAATACGAGCTTTCTCTCGAAAAATCAATGTTTTACTGCGCAAGATGAGAAAGTAAAAATGATCATTGTTCTTAATAGAAGTGAAAAAAGAGCCATAAAAATCCCAAAACGTAAATTTCTCTCCATTTGTGTACTTCTCCAATATCATTAAAGGAGAAGCAATACATTTTTTCTGATTATTAATCGCTGACACAAAAACTAGAGGGTAGTCGTTAAGAAGTAGCCTGGTCCGCACTAAGCCATGTAACTTATCTGAATCCTGAATTAAACAATTTAACGATTAGAAGTATGACCCAATTAAGAAGCAATGAAATCCCACGAGCCTTTATTTAAAATAATATCCTGAAATTTGTTTATTAACGTTACAAGTATATATTTAATTTAATACACATATATTCGCACTCAGAACATACGTACATCATGCCTCACCACAAATAAAGATATTATTATTATTATTATTATTATTATTATTATTATTATTATTATTATTATTATTATTGTGTGGTTCGTGATGTACGTAGGGTAAACGGAGATCATGCGATATTTTCCTTTTCTGTTGCGTGGCGTACAAGTACTTTTTTCAGTACTTCATTTTTCTTCTGTGATAAGAATGCCATTGAGATTGATAGTGAATTATTTATTTGCCAACTATTACACATATAAATTTTGATTCTTTCACCTGCCTTGCATATAACAGACAAGTGCCGAGCGAATTCGGACACTTGAATGCCACTGACCACGCTGTCTCGCAACTCTGGCAAATAAACCTGCAAAGCGCATTGACCGGCGGCACTAAAACCCGGGACTAGGTCAATGGAGGGCAGATGAGACTCGGGCTAGCAAGATACACGAAGCTATATAGCTCTTTAACCGTTTGAGTAATCACCGAAGCAGAATTGTCGTAATGATGTGAAAATTAGAGACATAAATGGAAGGTTGTGAGTGTTGCATCGAATCTCAACCTTGTTTATGTGTCGTTAGGTGTAACGAGAAATGTCGACAGCAACAGCAGTTATTCTCCTCTTTCTTACTCGTAATACACTATCGTACTATCTTGCTTCCACCAACTGACATTTCCTTCCCTCATTTGGTGTTCTTTGCCTCTCTCATTTTGTAGATAATTATCCGTCGTTTTTACTCTTCTTTTCTTTTTCTGTTCTTTTCGCAAGGTGTTTTTCTTTAACATAGACTCTCCTCTCAACTCTCAATTGTTATTCTACTTTCTTTTTTATTTTTGTCAGCCTCGCCTACTGTCTTTTTATGTCACACTTTTTGTGCATACCTCCACGTGTCACATTTGTATCTCCATGCTTTTCTCTGTCACACTTTGCCACTTTCTTTTCGTTTGTACAATGACTGCATCCTCTGTCACTTTTTTTTGTTTTGTGCAATCCTTACTCTTCTGGCCCTTCTTTCTCTCTGAAGAACTTCATCCTCCAACTGGTTCTTCATACTTATTTTGTAGTTCTACATATTCCTTCCCCCTTTGTCTGACTGTCTCTGTCTCCCTCCCATCTCTCTCTCTCTCTCTCTCTCTCTCTCTCTCTCTCTCTGAGTGCGCCAAAACTTCGTAAGCGTTTCGCTCAAAAGTATGCAGCAACACCTCGTATCCTCGAGGACAAAACGCACTTCTCAAGACGAAAGCGCTATAACCATCAACGACGAGCGGCACCTAAGTAGTGTCTTCCATCGAGGGCGTCTCCGCTCGGGAAGAGCTTCCGCGCCTCTCCACAGTGCGGCGCCCCGGTCGATCTCGGTTCCGTACATCTCCACAGCCCGCCTACACGCCATAGCCCCGCGCCCGCCCCGTCGCACACCACGGCGCCACGGTTCCCCACGCGCAGCCCGTATCCCCTACCGGGAGCGGCAGCTCGGTGAATCAACTGATGCCACTGCAGCGCCTCTGACCGGGAGGTCCTAGGTCGCTGTCTGGAGGAGAATTCTAGCTGCCGGATGCTCTGATCGGTAGTTTTCCGTGGTTTCTGCGATAAACACCAGGCGAATGCCGGGGCAGTACCCTATCAAACGGGCCATATACCGCGCGCGATCTTTCCTTCCTCTTCCTTGTCCAATCCTCTCCCCTTACACACACACACACAAACATGCACTACACTACCACATATTCCGGGAGACCGGTCGGGAGCTTAGAGCTTGTCCCGGCTGGGGCGGTGCCTCACTGGTGGGAGAGTCCTGGTTAGGAGGAAACCCCACTAGCCGACGGTAGGTTCGCGCCGGATCTCGTCATCTAGCGGAGAAAGATCACCGCCATCTCCCGAAAAAAAGCATGCACTACACTAAGGGGACTAATGACCAAAGGAGTTGCGCGCCCGGAAACACGAAAAAATCAATCAACCGTAACCACTCAACGCGAATGCTTTGCACCCGCCTTCCCCCGCATCACCACGTCAGGCCTCGCTCCGCTCCTCGCTCACCCTACTTCTTCCTAGATCATCCCGACTTTCCCCACCACCGTCCTCACCTCTTGTCCCACCCAGTCCCGTCCGTTCTAGCACTTTCCGTCCCGGTCCCGATCGTCCCAATTCCCTTTTTTGGGTTCCATCTCATCCCGTTCCCATGCAGTCCCTTGCCAGCCCTGTCCCATCCCCGTCCCAGCCCCGTCCCAACCCCATCCTAGCCCTGTCCCAGCCCCGTACGTCGCGGTCATGTCAAAGTTCCCCGCTCGCCTTGCCCGCTCACCTTGCCCGCTCGCCTTGCCCGCTCGCCTTGCCCGCTCGCCTTGCCCGCTCGCCTTGCCCGCTCGCCTTGCCCGCTCGCCTTGCCCGCTCGCCTTGCCCGCTCGCCCTGCCCGCTCGCCTTGCCCGCTCGCCTTGCCCGCTCGCCTTGCCCGCTCGCCCTGCCCGCTCGCCTTGCCCGCTCGCCTTGCCCGCTCGCCTTGCCCGCTCGCCTTGCCCGCTCGCCTTGCCCGCTCGCCTTGCCCGCTCGCCTCGCCCGCTCGCCTCCCCCGCTCACCTTGCTCGCTCGCCTCCCCCGCTCACCTTGGCCGCTCGCCTTCCCCGCTCACCTTGCCCGCTCGCCTTGCCCGCTCGCCTCCCCCGCTCACCTTGCCGCTCGCCTTGCCGCTGCGCCGCCACGCTCGCCCCTTGCCCGCTCGCCTTGCCCGCTCCGCCTTGCCCGCTCGCCTTGCCCGCTCCTTGCCCGCTCGCCTTGCCCGCTCGCTCGCCTTGCCCGCTCGCCTTGCCCGCTCGCCTTGCCCGCTCGCCTTGCCCGCTCGCCTTGCCCGCTCGCCTTGCCCGCTCGCCTTGCCCGCTCGCCTCGCCCGCTCGCCTCCCCCGCTCACCTTGCTCGCTCGCCTCCCCCGCTCACCTTGGCCGCTCGCCTTCCCCGCTCACCTTGCCCGCGCCCGCTCGCCTCCCCCGCTCACCTTGCCCGCTCGCCTCCCCCGCTCGCCTTGCCCGCTCGCCTTCCCCGCTCACCTTGCCCGCTCACCTTGCCCGCTCGCCTTCCCCGCTTCCACGTCGTCTAGGCGCCCCGCCCCCGCCCTCGCCGCGTCTTCTGCCCGCCCGCCCACCCACCCGTCGCGCCTGCGCGTTGCAGCTGCATACTCTACGCGGCAACTCTCTTTACGGGTCGTTTTATGTAATTAGTTTCGTTATGACTCGGGCGGAAGTTGGCCCGGGCGTCGAGCGGGCAACTGTTGGATTACCTCTCGCTCGGCGCGCCCCGCCTCGGCGCTTCACTGTTTGCTACCTTCTCAAACATTTCCCCGTCCGCCCTCCTCGTCGTCGTGTGCTTAAGCCATCGTCGTCTACCCCTTCTGCGTGCTTCTGTGTTTGACACCGCATAGCCCTCCTGGAATCATGCTCTAAGTGCATGCTTGCGCACAATGGCTGTAGATAATAATACTTTTGTTCCTCCGGTACAGTTACTGAGGTTTTATTTCCTAATTTACTCATTAGGCATATTAAATACAGTGATTGTTGCATTGTAAAAGATGTCTATTGATCTTCAAAATGATTTATCAACTGCTTTCTTCACTTTGTGTTTAATTAGTATTACGTTAAGAGAATATATTGGTAAAATGAATAAGAGATATATTTATTTTTTAATCATTCAAGGACTTATTAATGTCTATTCGTGTGCTTTAAATCTTTTTCACCTTTTTCGTGTTGCGTGCAAATTTATTTCACACTTTGTTAACCTATTTACAGACGTATTCAAAACCTATTTACAGACGTCCTCAAAATGCAGCTGTAAATTTCAAGAAGTTCCGTTCACTCTATTCTATTTTCTCTTATTTTGTCCTAATGGACCATAAACTTGATTAACGGCTTTTAAACGTTACAAGTTAATATTCGAAATAATGTAGGGAACCGGGAATACCGTTTCTCTAGTTCGTATTTCTTCTCATAGTTACACAAAAATTGGTGAAGTTAAATGTTTCTTCAGAGCTAAATCCTTCTCTAAAAATTGATATCTGTACTTTTTCTAATGCAACTGATGTTTAGTCACTGAGTAAAATGTTTGTAACATGAAACGATGGTAAGGTGGCATAAAACACTGGCAGGAATCGAATCCAGATCCAGTGATGCGTTGTTTTGATTCACTTCATGGACAATGGTTCTCGAGCTTGTTGCTTAAAATATGACCTTAAAGTTTCCTTGATGTTACAATTGATGATTTTGTTTGTTATTAAAAGTAAATTTGGTTTTCAAAATGGTTTTCCTTGGCTCCGCCTCTCTCTCTCTCTCTCTCTCTCTCTCTCTCTCTCTCTCTCTCTCTCTCTCTCTCTCACACACACACACACACACACACACACACACACACACACACTCAGTCACTCTCTCTGTCACTGACTCTCTCAAACTCATTCCCTCTCTCTCTCTCTCTCTCTCTCTCTCTGTTTCGCAATTGTTAATATCTCGAATTTTTTATTTCCCTGCGCCCTTTTTTCGCTTCTGTCCTGTGTTTTTAATTCGATTACATTTTTCTTTATGCCCCTGGTGTGGCTCAATAGACCTCGTGATACCTTCCGTGGTACGATCTCGCATTCGACATTCTGTAGAGGCAACAATAGAGCTGTAGCATTCTAATGCAATAGTCCAAGTTTCTATAGAAAATTTCAGGTACACCAAGCATGCTAGATGATAGGAAGGGAATACATCATATTCGTCACATTCCCCCTTATCGCTAGGCGTCCCTTAATAGATAAAAAGAGAGCCCAGTCCTGGAATACCACGAGCTGGAAAAAGGTGAATTAATCCGATCATAAAATACCTAATATATACACACATACATTTTTCATCTTTTTCTCCGTCTGCTTTATTTTTCTATTTTCTTTTCTTCATCCGTCACTGCTCTGATCTCTAACAGACATACTATTGGGCCGCTTACCTGTAACATCTCCGCGGTCTAACAGCTACCTGACACTAAAAGGAACAAAATGCCCTTCTCGTCTTCTTGCATCTCTTTCTCATTTCACGTCTTTTTCTATTCCTGACTTTGCACTTCTGCATTCTCTTTCTGAGTACATATTCGCTACCCGTTACTGTCTTCTCCAATTTCAATTCTCTTGACCCCCTCCCCACCTCCTTCGCCTTTGCTGTGACCCGACGCGGTGCTCGCTACATCTCCCTGGCGCGTTGGAGGACGTTTCAGGTTTGAGGCGAACCCGATCCACTCGGAGCGCCTTTGTCGCGTCCCCCGCTGAAGTTTAAGTACAACAATAAGCAGGCTTTCAATTAGCGCGGCGCCGAGCGAGCAGCGTTTACTCGGCGAGTTAGCCGCGCCCCGCCGCCCCCGCCGCTGCCGCCCCGCCCCAGCCCCATCGCCCAACCGCCGCCCCGCCGCCGCCCCCGCCGCTGCCGCCCCGCCCCAGCCCCATCGCCCAACCGCCGCCCCGCCGCCGCCCCCGCCGCTGCCGCCCCGCCCCAGCCCCATCGCCCAACCGCCGCCCCGCCGCCGCCCCCGCCGCTGCCGCCCCGCCCCAGCCCCATCGCCCAACCGCCGCCCCGCCGCCGCCCCCGCCGCTGCCGCCCCGCCCCAGCCCCATCGCCCAACCGCCGCCCCGCCGCTGCCGCCGCTGCCGCCCGCCGCTGCCCCCGCCGCCGCCCCGGCCCCCGTCGCCCCTGCCACCCCCGCTGACCCCACTGCCACCGCCTCCCCCACCTCCACGCCGCCCGCGCCCCCGTCGCCCCTGCCGCCTGCCCCGGCCCCGCCGCCACCGCCACCGTCGGCCCCGCCGTCCCTTCCCCCCACGCGTCACTTCCACTCACCGGCTGAGTTAAGTTCAGAGCCAGCATTCCCGTGGTCTCTGCTGCGACTCTGGCTGGGAGGTCCTGGCGTTCGAGTCCCGACGGTGGCCGGATTTTAGGTACTAGCTACATTGAAATTCAGTTGCTATAAATAAGAAAATAGCGACCGGCTGCTCTGATCGGTAGTTTTTCGCACATTCTTCGATCAACACCACACAAATGCCGTGGCAGTATCCTAATAAATGGGCCACGGCCCTCGCGCGATCTTCCTTTCCTCTTTCTTCTTCCATCCTTGCTCCTATACAAACACGCTGCATGCAACACTACCACATATGTCGGTAGTTTTGAGCTTGCCTCGGTTGGGGACTGTGCACCGCTGACAAAGATATCTGAAGGAGGAATTTCCCACCACTGGCCTTGTTGATCGTTGTCGGACCTAAGTGCCCAGCACGGGAGGATCACCGGCATCGTCCGCGTTAACTCGTCCACTACCCTAACGGGACGAATGAGCAGTTAACGTGCATGGAAACGTCAAAAAATGAATTCATTGCAAAGCATCACTTATCTAGAAATGCGGAAACGCGCTCGCTCTGGCACCTTTACACCCCAAACCGGGAGCGCTGGCTCAGTGCATCATCTGATGTCACTGCAACGCCTCTGACCGGGAGGTCCTAGGTTCGAGTCCTGACGGCGGTAGCTATTCAGCTAGGTCGAATTCAGTTGCTGTCTGGAGGAGAATTCTTGCGACCGTCAGCTCTGATCGGTAGTTTTCCGCGGTTTCCCCGATCAACACCAGGCGAATGCCGGAGCAGTACCCTACCAAACGGGCCACGGACCGCGCGCGATCTGTCCTTCCTCTTCCTTGTCCGATCCTCTCCCCTTACACACACGCTTACACTTACATGCACCACACTACCACACATGCCGGAGACTGGTCGGGAGCTTAGAGCGTGTCCCGGCTGGGGCGGTGCTCCGCTGGTGGGAGAGTCCTGGTTAGGGGGAAACCCCAGTAGCCGACGGTAGGTCGGCGCCGGATCTCGCCATCCAGCGGGGGAAGATCACCGCCATCTCCCGAGAACAAAATGCACTACACTGACGGGACTAATGACCAAAGCAGTTGACGCGCCCAGAAACACGAACAAAATCAATCAATCAATCAATCCACACCCCAAATTAGTTGGGCATCGTGTCGCCTAAAGAAAACCTTTAGAAGCCCGACCCCACCCTCCAGTCACCCATGAGTCGATGAGAGTTTCTTTTTGGGCCTATGTCTTAATAGAACAATGTCACCCCCGGTAAACGTTTGTTTATCCAAATAGTAGCCTGTATCCCCTGAGCTTCATATTTCAAGGCAATTTGTCATGCACACGTGTGCAAACTACGAATCACCACTTTGCTCTACTGCACGGAAATAGACAACGATGTAAACGAAATCTCAATGATCCAATCTCAAATCTCTTGTATCGAAGTCAGGAACAGACAGGGACACCAGTGATCACACGATTTTCGAGTATTGTCGAAATACTGGATGCGAACACAACGTGGCAGTCGCAGGGACGCTAAATAGGAGGGGGGAGAAATATTTATAATTCGGGAGAGAAAAATGCTGACGGCAAAAACAGAACTTCACAGGGAATAAAGTCAGACTTCTTGGAGAACAAATCGAGACTTCACACAGAAAACATTCATGGTTCAGAGAAGACATATTAAGAGCTCAGAGAAAGGACTCTCAGAGAACAGTCTAAGAGACTGGAACAGTATAAGAGAACAGTCTAAGAGTCAGGAAAAACTGACGTAAATCCGCAAGTACGTCTGCCATTTAGCTTCACTTATCGCATATACGTTCCGATGTTGTTAGTTGGTTATTAGCGAGTATAGTTAGTTGGTTATTAGTTAGCGGGCACGTCAACTACTGAGGTCATTAGTCCAGTTAGTGCAGTGTATGATTTTTCATCGGGAAGTGGCAGTGATCTTCCCGGCTGGGCACCGCCCCAACCAGGACAAGTTCTAAGTCCACGACCGGTCTCCCGGCATGTGTGGTAGAGTAGAGCATGTTAGTGTGAGTGTATAAGGGGGGAAATTGTATACGACCTTATTTCAAAATCTACCTTTAAAGAACACATTTCGTTAAGTCAAAATCTCTCCCTTCTTATTTGTAGTTGTAGGAAGACGCCGAAAACATTTTGAATTTTAAAAATGTTCGAAAAACCAGTGATTTCAATGAAAACCAGACCTAAACCATTGTCGTAAAGATCCTTTATACTATCCAACAAAATTTAACGATAAACGATGAAGACATTTTGAAAATTTTGAAAACGTCCCAGGGACTTCATGTAAAGTACCCCCAAAATTAAAATATCGGTTTCAAATTCAAGAGGCCGCTCATCTGCCTAATCAATTCTGGAACATCAGTTTTGGATAAAATCGGCTAGCTTTGATTAGAGACGAACGGACGGACGGAGGGGCGGACAGATGTTTTGACGTTATTCAATTTATCGGTGTCAAAGACCCACAAAACATGAATTCTGGCTACATCACGTGTTAGAGAAATTTTTTCTAAATTTTGCAACTGTATTTTTTCACTTTTTCTTTACCAGGGCCTTGTAATAAGAGTTTTTCTACCCAAAATTCGCCATTTCTTCGCGCAGTAAAACATAGCTTTCTCTCTATTCCGTAGCGAGAAAGTAAAATTGAAGGCAATGTTCCCACGTAATTTGCTTCAACATATCCCACTGCCTTGCTTGTTCTGTAAATTGACGTATTTTCCATTTCAATTTACTTACCTAGTTTTAAAACTGAAGTCATATTTTTCAAATAATTTGTTTCGAAAGTTTATTTACATGCCATTCTCTCCTCATCACAATTTCTTGTGCTCTTCTCGGCTCGTTCTTCGCTTGAACCACTGCTCTCATTAGTGTTTGTGTTAGTCTCTGCTATCGGCGCTTGGCCTCCACCGGTTAGTTTCCATCATTCTTGTATGGGTGGCATCGCGTCTTAATTTAAACAAAACTTCAAGCTCTCGCTCCCACTGTAACTTTCTAATACTTCCCTGCCTTACTCCTGAATATCCTTGTTAATCAATGAAACCAATCGTTTTTAAGTGATACTTCGTTTCTCGCGGTGAAGCAAATCGAAGCCGTAAGTGCGAAGTGTAACGAAAATTGAAGGTTTTATTTTTTACTTTCGTCCAATCTTTGAAATACTCTCATATATATTTATATCTATCTGCGAGATACCTCTACTTACTCAACTTATGCCCAATTTATCTGCATTCACTCTCTCAATCCTACATATGCCAACGCATATTTACGTGATTTAATTTAGATCAGAGTATCCGAACTTTTCACGCCATCCCTTCTCATTGACGATACGATTTTGCTCCGTTTAAACAATAAATCGCATTTGTTGATACAAAGCTGACAGTTAATGAAAAGATGAATCTTCCGTAATGATTCGAAACCTCAGTACCTCACAAATTGAAAGCGAATGTACTAGAAATGGTAACCCGAGACGTTCGTTTATTGACCGAAAAAGTATATTTCAGGCTGAATTAAACGTCTGTGGTTGGCACGGCGAGAATCCATTTGTCCTATATTACGCAGTCCGCCCTGCTGCTTCGAAAACCTCCTGGCATTTCACGAGAACACCGCTTTCAGCGAAGCGGTCTCCATTTTCGTCTTGAGAAGGCTTCCTCCACCCCTTCCCCTCCTCCGTCTTCAAACCCCCACCCCAACACCGATCCATCCCTCCCCCGCCCCACCGCGTCTCCCAGTGAACTCGCGCTCCTCTCCCGCAATTTCGCCTTACTGCAGTTTAATTAGGATTTTGTCAGATCTGCTAACCCTTTTCAGATAGACCTGCCCGTCTCGTCGTCGGAAGCGATACGGCTGCCGGGGCGCCAGCTCGGACTGCGTCATTCCCGCGACTACGACGTAGCGACTTTGATGCGAAGAAGCGTTCCTTTCGCGAGACGGGGGCTCCGCGAAAGAGTCCGGTTTGTTCCCGACGATAACGGAGCGGCTCGCCGCAGTAATTGGAAGCTATTTAGGTGGCGGTGTCTCATTATACCCAGGCGAACGGCCCTTTCGATAACGGTCGACGGGCCCGAGATAAGATTGAAGGCAGCTCCCGCTGCGCCATATCGGATAATGAAGACCCGGACGCGTTAATAGTGAATTTTGCGGGAGCGCGATTTAATATTGGCCCGAATCAAAGTTTACGGTAATTACGCTGGAATTATTACGCGAGATCTGAATGGCGCGGCGCTGCTGTGGATGTAGAGTTACAGGTATCGCGCTGTGGCAAGGACGTCTCGTGGTAATTAAGAAGAGATAGTATGTTGAGAGCGGAGTGTGGTTCCGTACAGTTCATCCTGCACAGCGGGCTCTAATGTGTTTTATGGTTTATTAAATGGATACGATTTTGCATTTCTCGCGTTTCACGTAATTTACTGCGCAGATATAAGAGGCTGGTTCTTGGAATCACGGAGTGCAGAGCTGGTTGTTAGCTGAATTTTGTGCGGAATGGTCTTCTGCCGATGGAACACTTTCAAGGCTACTACAGAGTCTTGAATGGCCCTTTTTTTTTTTTAAAAAAAAGGCAACAATTGGAATTTTGAGAAATTGTGTTCTACAAAACTCATACTAAAGCAATATAGGTTACTGAATGTTGATGGTAAAGCTTTTCATGGAAATTGAGTTTTTATTTTATAAATATGCTGAACCTTCAATATTTCATTTAAGTACTAGTGATTGTTGCTGAATTTTTTGTGTCTAATCACTGGTACAGTTATCTTCCTTTTTGTGGCATTAATACATCACAGTATTATGAATAATAATAATAATAATAATAATTATAACAATAATAGTCAGCGATAATTTAAATTTAAATATTTAACTGTCACCACAAGTGCAAAGTATACACAGAAAAACTATTTCTTAGCATAGGTCGTCACAATGAGCCAAGCCATTATACGAATAATAAAATACTCTAGTTCGATTCTCGGTCGAGGTAAACTCACTTAAATTTGAAAATTACCACACCACTTTTCATTATATACATATTTTGAAAATGTACATTTACGTAACTTTACACATTACGATCCAAATGCAACACCAAAAGCATTTTTCTTCGTTGCGAAGCAAGTGCTCGTATCATTTATGTCCATGCCTGTGTCTCCGTAACCACAAAAGTAAGTCATCGTAAGTAACATGAACGTATTAGCAGTAACAGTATCCCAACTCAAGCTGTACACACCTGAAGGTTTTTTTTGTTAGGGACAGTATTGCTTATGGTGCCTAGCCCATTGTTTACGGTCTGATCCATCACCAGCCTGGAACTGATCGATGAAAACAGCCAACCTCGGAAACTACCGATTCATCGGTATACCATCCTTCATAAATCACATCAAAATAGTCACGTGGCCGATATTCCAAAATCGGCTAAGTGATCAAAGCTCCCGAGCTAAGAGGCATATTCCAAGCTTTCCATGTTTCCTTGTGTTTATGGCATTTAGGACCAACACCACTGGCGTTTTTGGAGGTTGTTCCTCTTCCGGAGTAAAGGTTATATTACGGCATGCACACTATTGATAATAATAACCAAGGAACATATTTACATGGACTGAAAATGTATGAAATATGTAAATATAAATGCAGCTATTTTAATCAAAATATGGAGTTAAATGTGAAGTTAATATGATAAAAATGAATATGGTAAAATAATATTTTATTGTCAGTTGATAAACTTTCATCTTTAAATTTTGAAATGTAACTTTTGATATTACACAGGCTGATTGTCCTATTTTTGTCATTTTACACTGGCTTAATAGAGAGATTATTAGAACTGAACCAACATGTAGTATTCTTTCTGGATTGTATCTGACAATGAGGAGCTGTGTAAGTTGAATTCTGATGTCCAAGTCTCTGTGACGTCATAACTTTTCCGGGTGGCAGCCGTAGAGGGAAGGAGAAGGGTACGGTGGATACTGAAACGTGGGACGTTTCCCACAGACCATCGACGTCTCTATGTCATCCGTTTAACAAATTCAATAGTTCCTCTCCTTGCGGTCCCTTCATCTCGAGGGACTCTCAGACCCTTCAGACAGGGCCTCAGGGCCGAATAGTGGATATATTCTTCACATAAATTAAAACATTAACAGTTTCTTAACTTGCTTTCTCATTTACAATTGTCCCTAATTTAAAAAAAACTTTAATGGTTAAGAATTGCTAAAAATTTGTAAGCTCCTTTTGTTGAGATAAAGTTTTAATATTTAATGAAATTTCACTGTAAAGCTTAATTTGCTACATGGACTGATTGCATAAGAAATATGGAAAATATATGGACCAAAACCCAAAATATGGAAAAATATAGAAAATAAAAGTAGCATTTTTCAACTCTACACATGGTGAAATGTAAAGATAATGTAAATTAGTATCGATATTAGCTTATTTAGTAAATATGTATTTATACAGAAATCCGTTCACTGATAATAACAATCTAAACGTGCATTAGCCATATCGTAACATTCTCGCAACTGATCTTCATGTGTTACCTTCACATTTTATAATGCTACTGATTACAATACATATTGCAACATTAAATAAAACCCAACATTTTGCTCAGTAGTACATACACAGTAGTTTTGATCAATTAACTATAATCGAAGTTTCTTCTACCATATTATTATATACAAATAAGAAAACATTCATTTCAAAATTCCAAGACAATTTAAAGCATAGAGGACCTTTAAAACTGTCTATCATTTTATACACTCACCCTTGACCAAAGCATGGTGCATAATAAAAATTGTACACATGGCGTCCATGATCTTAAAAATGAACTAAATGAACAAGAAAAGTTTAAAAAATTGGACTCACCAAAAACGACCATCTTCTTCGTCATGAAGTCCTCATCGGCGAAGGTGGACACGTGGCACTTGTAGTCCCCGGAGAGGTCGGTGGTCGGATTGAGAATGTACAGCGCACGGTGCTTCATGGCGTTGTTATCGGAGGCCCTGTAGAGCAGGTCGAGTCGACCTCGGAGTACCCCAAGGTCCTGCGGCCGGCCACCGGCGATCCACTGGTAGACGGGCGACGGCCCGTTGTTGAAGTACCACTTCACCACCAGCCCCGAGTCGGTGCGCAGCTCATCGCTGCGAAGCGAGTATTCGCAGTCCAGCACAGCCGACGAAGACCCGTTGCGCACCACTGGCGGCACGTGGAGCTCCGTGATCTGCACGCCCCGGGCGCCTGCACAGGCAGAAATCACTTCTGTAGCGCCATGCAGAAGCGGTTCTCTCAAGGCATGCACACCGTGCTAAGAAGGCCACTTTTTAGCACAAGTACTAAAAGTAATACGATTCTACAGTGTACAGAAAAAGCTAGAAATGACCTAAGAAAACAAAATACTATCGTCGGACCGCATCAGCTTCTACTGACCTCAATGTGTATTCGTTGATTTATGTTTTATTTCTAGGGATTTTAGCCTTGTAGACAGAACCTTGCAGAAGCGGTCTCTCATGCATAGCGTGCTAAAAAGGCAGATTTTAGCACAAGTACTAAAAGTGAGACGATGCTACAGTGTTCAGATAAAGCTGCGAATGCCTCTAAGAAAACAAAATACTATCGTCGGACCGCATCAGCAACTATTGACCTCAATGTATATTCGTTGATTTATATTTTATTCCTAGGGATTTTAGCCTTGTAGACAACACCTTGTAGAAGCGGTTCTCTCAAGGCATGCATAGCGAGTTGAAAGGTCAATTTTTAGCACAAGTACGGAAAGGGAGACGATGCTACATTGATTAGATAAAGCGGCGAATGCATCTAAGAAAACAAAATAATATCGTCGGACCGCATCAGCTACTATTGACCTCAATGTATATTCGTTGATTTATATTTTATTCCTAGAGATTTTACCTCGCCGACAGCCGGTTAAACTTTACATCCCGATTGGACGCATATTCCACCATACACTAGACACCCACCCGCGAGCTCCTCTGTTCTGGGGACAGCAGAACGCGCGGCCCTCCGCAACAACACATGCATAAGAGACATGCACAAGGCGGGTCTCGAACACGCAACCTTTAGACCGAAGCGCTGAGTCGGTACACGCTCTTCGCCACCTTGGCCATCCAGATCGGCAGTGATTTATATTCTTGAAATAAAATAAAATGAATTATCTGTATTAAAGCTGCCTAAAAATAATGTATGACACACAGCGTAAATGTGACATTTTGTATTTTGCTCGTAGGATAGCGCATTACCTACTCGCAAAATAAAATGACACATTTACCACTTGTATCATTAGTTCGCGAAATTGGGGGATAGTGGTTGGGACACGATTGTTTACCTGAAGTACCCGGGTTCGTATCTCAGCATAGCTGGATATATTTATCTGGCCATGTTCCATTGGAGGTGGCCATGAGAATCACCCAGTGGCGACTTGTAGGGTAGTTCCAGTGTGCCATGGCTTCACCAACAAAAAGGAAGGTAAAGAAATTTTCCACCATAAATGTGTGTATAAAATATCGTTTCTTCAAAATATTTTTCTTTGTAGTAATTCATTTGAACGAGAGCTTAGTCATTCGATGCTCTATCAATATTCTCTTCAAATGCACAGGGCGAAATGCTATCTGTCGGTTTCCTGCTGAACCTCTGAGACACCTACGGACTGGGACATTGTCTGACCATTTAACTCCATATAAAGAACGCTGAATTGGTTTCTATGCGTCTCTTACGTATCACACGGTGCTAAGGTGGAAGTGGCACAGTAGTTCACATTCTGTTCAACAGATTGCGTCAATAGCACTATCTTCATCGAGCAGACTATCTCTCGCTCAGGATGATCCCAAAGCCCTAGTGTTTCGCACATGGAGAGGCGGCGTACACCGTGGGCGTAAGGCGAACTCAGGAAGCTGTGACCTCTTGAGATTATGTGCGCTCAGGCTTTCAGGTTAAGAATTTTATTTGCTCTTATTATTTTTACTTTATTAATTTATAATGGAGATTAAACTGAAAACAAACACGTTCCCTGAAAAATTAAATTTTGTTGCCCATGAATTATATTTTAGAGATTACTAAACCACTTTTAGAACATCGCATCCATGTTTAAAAATATAGATGGATTTTTTTCATCGATACCATGGAACTAACATTGATGTTTTCATTTTAAACATTGATAATAGGTAAAATCGATGTTTTGTTATCTATGTCGCATCACTAACTGGCACCACCAATAGAATTCCGTACTGGTCGCCACTGGATGCACTCAACCTCTTTTCTAGTATTTTCTTTATCAACAGTAAATATTAGGTAAACATATCCAACACCAACTCAAGTTTGGTGCGTACAACAACAATAAACACCACCAACTCAAGTTTAGTGCTTGCCACGGCATCGGAAAGCTAACGGATATTCGTGTCATGTGAATGTCGAAGAAAACGGAAGATTGTATAATTATTTCAAACATTGTTTTTAAGAAAGTGTTGTGAATTGTTCCAAGAACATTATAATACGATGAATAAACCTTTATTCAGAATTTGTTTCAAACATTAAATTCATAGTTTCTTATTTTTATTTCAAATTATATAAAAACATTGGAAGATACCTAACATTTTTAAGGCAACTTTTTTAAGTTTTTTCAAATACAGGTTTCGTTACCAACGTGCTCTCTTAATATGGAAAAGTAAAGATAGGGAAAAGGTGTAATTTGGACCCATACGAGGGTTCTCGCATGGGTACGCTAGTTATACAAAATCCTGTTCCAGACTTAAATTTCGCAACCCGTGGCCTCCGTTGTCAGAATTATCAGTGACGTTTATAAAGTAAAACTTTTAAACGTTTAAAACCAATAAAGCAAATGAAATGGTAGATTATTTTCGCGTAAAGCTCATGATCTGGGGTTTCATGTACTCAATTTCGAAGTGCAAATCTAATATGACGAAACATTATTTTAATGATACATGAAACCTAAATTTGGCAACCACTTACACAAAATCCGATTTATATTCAAATCAGAAAAGCTGAATGTAATCATCGCATTAGAATATCTGCTTTTGACCAACCTGCGTTAATTATTCAATATGTATTATATGTATATATCTGTCAGTTAATCCACGCTTGCTAACAATATTTCTATGGAGTAATAATCTTTCTTTCCACCCTGCCCGCACAGCGATCGTGAAAAACGGAGTTAATATGCTAAGTACTTCACTCACGCTTTACCTATATTTTTATTCGTAATTGCGGATGCAAAAGAGGAATTTTTCAACGTCAATATTTAAATAATCTCTAAATATTAGTACTAATTAGCACATTTCTTTCTTTCTGCTTGGAACTTCTCCCCCAAACGTCACATACAGTTTTTACTGTTTTTTGACTAAATAAATCAGATCAAATCCTAAAAACAATTAAATATAATGACATTGATCTTTTGAAACGCTCACATTGGTTTTGGTAAGAAGTGGTTCCCACGCCCGGCTAACGATTTCAAACTGTAGGCCAAAATACGTTTAGATTCCATGAAGTTTCATCGGCTGCGATAGCTCAATGGCAATCGGTGACTCTGCATCATCGTTGTCGGGAAGTTCTATTATTCAACAACCCCCCCCCCCCACGGTGGCGGATTTTCGACACTTACTCTACAGCTGCATTGAATTCAACCACTGTCTGAAGGCCAATGCTAGCAACCGTATGCTCTAAGATCCACTATTCCTATGGTGTGAGGCGAGCACTAGCGTAACAAATTGAACATTGTGCTCTCCGCCATATTGTAAGCACATGTGGGAGCAGTTATTTCAAACTGTATGTCTTAAAGCGATTTTTACGGGATATTAGGGATTCAAAAATTTGGAAATTACATTGTTATTGTTCCTATACACTATGATAAATAAACCACGAAAAATTTAAATGTGTCTTAAAAATAACGTAATTGGAAATAGCTCGAATCGTTTGACTTTCAATTAATGTCATTTCAAACAATATTGAATTTATGTTATATTATTATTTTTATGTCGAAGCAATTATAATTCCCAATATTTCTGTAGATAAAGGGAACAGAAAAAAACAGCTTAAGTTTCCACAAGACTTAAGTTATATTGAGCTAATGAACTATAACATGATTGGACGTAGGTACTATCGATTCTGTGCAAACACACACACACACACACACACACACACACACACACACACACACACACACGCAAATCGTAGCAGTAAGTGAACTTTTAAAACAATTAGCACTCTTTCCAGTTAACAGATCATTTGTACAAAATAAACATGGATCCAAAACAAATTTCAGCGAAGATAATTTCATCATTCTTGCATCGTTTTGTTGGCCTCCGTAGCTAATGCATAGTTTCTTTTTCTGAAGGAGAAATTCAAATTATTCTTTAAAGTGAAAATTATTTAAGTAAAGATTGGCACACAAAAATCTTCATTCTCAAGATTTCTATGAAATGGTCAAAACTCATGCAATCTATCTTCCAATTTTTACTTTCTCGTATACGTACTATATAGGAGTAATATACGTAGTACAGAGAAAGTTTTGTAATGCTGCAGCAAAAAAATGGCGATTTTTGAGCAGAAAACCTCGTACTGTGAGCCCGCAAAAAAGGTGGATAAATTCTGTTCTAAACTGTAGTAAATTATTCCCTTTAACACGTTATATAGTCAGATTTTTTAATATTACGAACGAGTTTTCACATTAATAAAATACCGTGGGTATATAACGAATATTTATATTTTCTTACTCCGTGTGTAGGTATCCTAGAACCAAATTAAAGTATACGTTTCATTAAGATAAAAAATACTCATGTTAATAAATGAAACATGTTTTGGTTGTAGCATTTGAGTTCTTGAAAGTTGCTTCTTGTAACCCTAATACTTCTTTATATTTGCCTTGAGGTCACTGAACCATGAAGCTCTCATATATTTTTATTGATGAGTAAATAACAGTATTTTAATAGTAAGACAAAAGCATTATTTTCCCTAGGGCTTTTATCCAGCCGACAGCCGGTTCCCCTTTACGTCCCCAAGGGACGCATATTCGACCGTACACTAGACAAACACTCTTGCGGGCTCCTCTGATCTGGGGTCAGCAGAACGCGAGGCCCTCCGCGAACACACACACAAAGTCAAGGGACAAACAGCCATGCCCAAGGCGGGACTCGAACCCGCGACCCTTCGGACCGAAGCGCTGCGTGGGTACTCGCTCTTAGCCACCTCAGCCATCCAGGTCGACAAGACAAAAGCATTGCAAAGCAATAATTTACATGGAAAATACCCATAATTGTCGTCACGTATGTATGTGTTGTATGTCTATACAACACGCCTGTTAGCACCTGCCAGGGAACTAGTTACCTACAATATGGCAGCCTTCAATTTGTAACGCTACACTAGCGCTACAGGTAGCTAGTGCATCTAGGCACTATCCAATATCTTTGGTTTACTCCAGTCGGTAGTTTTCCGTGGTTTCTCGTAGCAATATCAGAATAATATCATAACAGTATCTCAACAATCGAGCGACGTAACCCAGCCGACAGCCGGTTCTCCTTTACGTCCCCAAGGGACGCATATTCGACCGTACACTAGACAAACACTCTTGCGGGCTCCTCTGATCCTGTATGATCTTTCCTACTTCATTATTGTACCGCTTCTCTGCCCTTACACAAACTATTGTAGGCATTACATTATCACGTAGGTTGGACGCTGAGAGCCTGTTCCGAATGGAACGGTGCCACGGCGGTGGATCTCACATTTGAACAGAGAAGGAACCCAACTACCCTCCAGGATATAAAAAAAAGCTACCCGTACGGGACTAATGCCCTAAGTAGTTGTCAGAACGTTTGTGGTCCTAATTTTAAAGACAGAAAATATTTTTTTTAGGATGTCTGTTTTATATCAATATATTACATGTGATATATAATAGTATTATAATAGTACAAATTTGTGATTTGTTGACATTTAAACCTGAAGATGGAAATAAGCATTTTCCGAAACGTTTCTGCTAATACTATTATATATCACATGTAATATATTGATAAAAACAGTCATCCTAATTTTTTTCTGCCATTAAAATACGGACCGTAAATAGTCTGATAAATTGAAAAATTTATAGACAGAAAAATAAATAATTTTTACCTAAGTAGTTTTCCTGACCGGCATTAAAACTTACTAGATAGACTTTCAAAGCGCAAAAAATATGGATGCTAGAAATTTAAAGAGATTCGATTTGGGGTAAATTAATGTTTTACTCTTTTGACCTACACTAGACACCGGAATGAATAATACTTTCCATGACTTTGTATTACAGAAACTTTATTTAAGTTGCCGAAAGTGCCTATTGCAGCATTAGAGTTTAAAAATGCTTATTTTTAGTTTCATAATCCTATTTTTGATTTTTTCTTGGCCAATTTAGAAGCATGTTTTGTAGTCGCATCACTTTAAAGAGAGGAAGTTCTATTATTTATGCCTTTGGGACATAATCGCGGGTTGTTCGAGAATATCTGTTTGCCAGAGATTGTCTTTAATTGCAATCCAGAATAGTCAGCTAGGTTTACTCCATAGAATTACTTAAGTTGGGTATTTATTTAGTACGCAGTAAATACCAAAGCATTGAATTGCATATCTCTTTACAAATGACGATAGTTCATACACTATGTCTCTCATTTCTGCCCCTTTTTATGTAACAAAAAGTGTTACATAATTAACACAACAATTAGCTGGAAATAAAATAACTATTGGCCCTAAAACAGCACGTACTTTTTTCCCGTATTTTCATGAAAAATTACGCGAAAAGTACTCAAATTTCGAGAAATAGTGTATGAGCTTATTTCTATATCTATCTTTAAGGAACGGATTTTATTAAGGTAAATGGTAAATTTTAAATTTTAAATTAAGATAAATTTTATTAAGTAAATTTTATTAAGGCCGTCATTCGATTTTTCGTTATCAAGGTCCTATAAAACATGGATTCTGACTATACCACGTGATAGAGGATTTTTTCGAAATTTATCAACTGAATTTATCCACTTTTTTGTTACCAGGATCCTGTTAATAAAAGTTTTTCTGCCAAAACTTCGTTTTTCGCTCAGAATTACATAGCTTTCTCTCTACTCTGAATGGAGAAATTAAAAATTATTCTAAAATGTCATTTTCATCTCTATTTATACCGCATATTTAAAATATATAATGCATTTTCGCTTCTTAAATTTACTTTAGGTACTTAAAATAGAAGGCATTAGAGCCTCAAAATCCAAAGACTGGCACCAGGGTAGGAGAATGACAAACTATTCGCATAGCATCTTCACCAGAAACAATTCAATGAAGGAAACTTCAATTGAAATGCCAAGCTGTATTTGATTATATCAGTCTCCACTCACACTCACACATGTCTAAAATAATGACAAGTAACTTGTTCTATTAGAAAATTGCGGACTTTAGAAGAAGACTTCATAGAAGCTCTTCACTGTATGCTCACTTAATTATGTTCCACTTCTTTAACACAATTAGCTCATTTAACATTTTTAATTACCTTAACGAAATAACTATGAACTTTTCGCACAAATTTCGACGAAGTTATGATTATTCTGTATCCTTGTCTTCACCCTACCTGTCTGTATGAAAATAAGATAGTTCTGTGAACAAAGGGTAAAAAAATATTTTGCAGTGACTGATAATCAGATAGCAAGCTTTTACTCCCCTTTCCTTAAAATTTAAGAGGCGAATTTACTACTTCTAAAGTCTTTTCCTACGAATACGTATTAGGTCATTTGCATCAGCATTTTTTGGTATAAGGTAACACTTTCTTTCTCTTCTCATTTTCTTATCTTTTAACCCTGCTCCAGCGTTTTGGTGATCGTGCGTAAGATGGGTTTGACGACGTGTTTTCCAACGACAATTCCGTAGACTTTGAAAAGGCCCAAGAAGGCAAGGTCGTTCGGAGTAGATTAAGGCTTGATGTCATTTCGCTAATGAAGGGGAATCGAACGATCCTCTGATGACTTTGAATAAACTTGCTGTGTAAAATTTCATTTAGTACAAGGAAAACTCATGTGTCTGACTTTAAATGTTTATCATGATTACTAAGGTAAATGAGATATAAAATAACAAGCATGAATGGTAGGTAAGCGGTTTAAACACTTTTTTCTGCTTTTTGCATAAGTAAAAATTTGCAAATGCTCCAATATCACGCGAGTACAAAAAATTAGAAAAGTAACATTATAAACTATTACTTTTTAAACAATCTGTTCGAATTTGTCACATTTAAAAAATCTTATAACAATTAATATTACTCACTATAAATTTAATACCGGGTATACAGCAAAATTACACTGCGTACTACAAAACAGTTACAAATTAAGAGAATATCAGACCACTTAAAATGTTAGATACAAATAAATACTTCTTTATATTTGTACTTACGGATAATAATCGCATTACTGAATATGGACTTTTTAAATCAACTTGTAACAGAGTGGAATAACTGTTAAAGTGTACACAATTCACTATATGATGTACTAGAATAAAAGAAGCAGTTAATATTTGCACACAAACGTTAGTTTTATGAGCGTCTTGATGACTATCACAGTTCTGGAGGTGATTTTATGACCATATTCTGAATATAATTTAACGACAAACTAGGTTTTGTTTTCTCTGAAACCGTGAGAGGAGTTTGCAGTCATTCGCAACTTATGCGATTTTGTGCATTTTTTAGCAATTCACTCTCGTTTCGAATTCTGTTTAAACCCCCGTCTTTATATTGCTCATGCTGCACATCGAAGTTTCTCTGAACAACTGAAAGTCCACCACACAGAAGGGACTTGTCACAGTGACTGTTGACCGTTCGAGGAAAGTATTCGGTTCATCTCGACCTGGTGCTCAATGATAATGGATATAAAACGCTGATAATGAGCTTCAAGTTCACTTGCATCATTGCGATCAATTGATTGACTCAATCGGTGTACAGTCAAACTACTTCCGGAACCTATTACCTACGAACTAGCTTAGCGCTGGACCTCCAGCGAGTATTTTCATGTTAAAAAGTTTTATTTGTGCTTTGCAAGTTCATAATATAAATACATTTTAAACATATTAGAGTAGCCTGACTCGTCCATTTTCGGATATAAAACGTTACATGAATACATATGGATGTATTGCTTGTTTCAATTTATTCATTACAAAAATAAGTTTATTTATTGTCAACCTGATGAATCAAGTCGTAATATGCGTGTAACTGGCGGAATGAAAGTATAATATTTCACAGTGTTTCAGTATTGTACTTATTGATTAATGCGTCAACTAAGGTCATTGCTCCCGTAAGTGTTGTGGGTGTTTTACGCAGGAGGTGGCGGCAAGCATCCCCTGCTTGATGGCGTGATCCGGCTCCGACCTACATGTCGGCCAGCGGAATTTTCCCAAAAAAAGTTATCTACCACCAGCGGGGCACCGCCCGTGCCCAGACATTTTATAAGCTACGAGCTAGTCCCCAGAAATATTCTGTAGTGTAGTGCATGTAAAGGGTGTGGATAGCACAAGGAAGGGGAAGGAAAAATCTCGCTCCATTTGTGGCCCGTTTTTTAGGGTACTGTTCCAACATTAACCTTATGTTGGTCGAAAAACACGTAAAAACAATCAGAGTAGCCAATCGTTTGGATTCTCCGCTAGACAGCGGCTGAATTCGACCTACGTATGAAGTTAGTGTCGAAATACTTCCATGGTCGGAACTCAATCCCGAGGAACTTCCGGTCAGAGTCACAGCAATCTCATACATTGATACTCCGATCTACCTGTGCCGGAATTACCAATGTACTGGTAGGTGCATTGAAATAATGAAAACACACATTTTTAAAAAAATACTTCAAGAATATTTTAGAAGGAAACAGTTAAGAATTTTGTCAATTGATTTGCCTACTTGCGAGGAATGTAAGAGATATTAATCACCCCAGTAGGTGCCGTATATCACATTTTAATGGCTTAAAACAGCAATATTTTTGAGAAATTTCTTAGAATATTTTAGCTGGATTCGCAAAAAGGATTAATTCCCGATTAGAAGACAAGTCGCATCGAATAACACCTTACCTCAAATGTCTCGATTGATGGACCGGAAGTGGTCTAATAGTGACACGCAGGATACTCTACTCCAAAATATAAAAATTAAAGTTTGTTTGTTTGTTTGTTTGTTCGTTTGTTCGTTCGTTTGTTCGTTCGTTTGTTCGTTCGTTTGTTCGTTCGTTTGTTCGTTCGTTTGTTCGTTCGTTTGTTCGTTCGTTTGTTCGTTCGTTTGTTCGTTCGTTTGTTCGTTCGTTTGTTCGTTCGTTTGTTCGTTCGTTTGTTCGTTCGTATTTTATGCGCTGCCGTGCTGCTCATCGAATTGCCATAAAACTTTGTCAGTATATTGCTGGCATTTTCGCGAAGAATATAGGCATACAACAGGAATGTGCGTATTTCTGTCACACATAGGCACGCATTGATGATTTTATGGGTTTATGCTGACTCAAGCGCTCCAAAGTACAAGCTCTACGCAACCCGCCGAACCCTCAAATATTAAGGGCGTCATCGCGGCATATTCTGCCCCTGAGATTGTGAAATATTGGCCGGAATTATTACTTAAACGTTATCTCAGACAAGTAAATCAAATTTCTCTAAAACAGTGTCATAGCGAATGGATGTCCAAACTTGAGGGAGAACATTTTAACAATAAGATAATTGACAACCATGTCCAAACCAGGAAGCAGAACAAATCCATACTCGCGAGAAAGTCTTTAAACTATTAAAATTTTTGTAGAGCTTAGAGTAAAACCTTACTGACAATCACGTGACGACCAGCATGTGAAGTGTAATTGCAATATCGAAGCCACCAGTGTTATATAAAGATATCTCAGCAAATGAAACGAAGCTTTAATTGAATTACGTACCTGCTTTAGAACAGAATACTCAAACATTTTGATGTATTTGTACAGAATCGGCTTTGACAAACACCAATCATTCGCAGCAAAATATTACATTTGCATTACGAGTTAAATCCTGGAGTATGTGAGGAAATGAGTTTTGAGTATGAAGCAGTTTACTGACGAGAAATATATGAGAGATGCTTGCAATGCTAATATGGTTTCAAAATAATTATTGTGCACGATTTGTTACAAATGCTAAGAGAAAGTTTGCTGTATGGTGTCAACCCTGGTTTCTCCTCAAATTTATATCTCATCTCGCTACTTTCTGATTAGGTCACTTCCGTGAGATATGTGGAATAATGTTCGACGTATTGTTACCATTCACAATGGTGATAAATTCTACGAACATGACACGTGTTATGTCACTCATTAGATCTGCAAACGCGACGTATTCTATAAATATCACGACTCATAAACTCATTGTGATTCAACAGTAGGATGCAGCTGTCGGTCCATAGCAGTCGAGAGGAATAAATACTGACGCTGGACACAAACAGGCTGAAAACAAAGCACAGGCGAATAATTTGCTTCGTGTTCATTAATTTACTTACGGAGGGGTTCCCATGCATAAAAAAACAGACTGCCGCCGGCCATATTCGTTTTAATATGTTATTTTGACAACTACAAAGTAATTTCTGGAAATCTCTCTAAATTTAATTACCGAACGCTCGAGGCACCCGCAGGTGCAGAAAATTTTAAATTAAATGAAACGCAACAGCATGAGCTGGTGTCGCCGTCGCCGCAACTTGCGTAGACACGCGCGCAAATGCAGCTAAACCACCGGTTACCGCCCGGCGAATGCAAAACTTGTACCCGCGCACCCCAGCGATAGGGGAGAGGAAATTAGGTTTGGTGCTGAATTTGATTGAATGATTTTTTCGTGTTTCCGGGTGCGTCAACTGCTTCGGTCATTAGTCCCGTTAGTGTAGTGCATGTTTTTTCGCGGGAGATGGCGGTGATCTTCCCCCGCTGGATGGCGAGATCAGGCGCCGACCTACCGTCGGCTAGTGGGGTTTTCCCCTAACCAGGACTCTCCCACCAGCGGGGCACCGCCCCAGCCGAGACAAGCTCTAAGCTCCAGACCGGTCTCCCGGAATATGTGATAGTGTGGTGCATGTTAGTGTAAGCGTGTGTGTAAGAGGAGAGGATAGGACAAGGAAGAGGAAGGACAGATCGCGCGCGGTCTGTGGCCCGTTTGGTAGGGGACTGCTCCGGCATTCGCTTGGTGTTGATCGGAGAAACCACGGAAAACTACCGATCAGAGCAGCCGGCCGCTAGAATTCTCCTCCAGACAGCGACTCAATTCGACCTAGCTGAAAAGCTAGTGTCAAAATCCTGCCACCGTCAGGACTCGAACCAAGGACCTCCCGGTCATAGGCGCTGCAGTGACATCAGTTGATGCACTGAGCTACCGTTCCCGGTGGTTTGGTAGTGGAGTGAGCGTTGTGAATAACGATCACAATGGAAATTATGAGGAGACTGTTAAACAATGAATGAAGAGCTCGAAACAGTTATTCCTGAGATAAGGACGTTATTTATTAATTTTCTTAGTTTTCAGTATTGTTTTTTTTTTCGTTATCGTATTCTAAATTGGAAGTTTTCAAGCCTGTTTAATGTTAAGATCCTCTTCCAAAATGTTAATTTGCGAGATAAAGAAAGTTAAAATTTAGCGCTGAGGTGGGTACACGAATTTACCGCAAGTTTCTGAAATATCCTCTCTAAATATAATGCTATGAGATGAGATGACGGTTTTGTACTATGCGTAAGAAAGCATCGTCTCAAAACCTCGTAAGTGTACTATAGTTGGGGGAGGTAATTACCACATCTCCTGCATCAAATAAATTTAAGATAATAAAGAAATAAATTGGAATCTGCGAAATTTTGTAGGTGTGCGTACAATCTACAAGAAACGTTACCATCAAGCATAACTCGTAAATGGAGCGTAAAACCATATTTTCGTGTTCCTAAAGGAATACGAATTGCTTGTTACGTCAAATACAAAATGAGGCCTTTTTATTACATTTTATTACATCTTTCATGCTCTATAACATTTTTCAGTGTACCGTCACTTCATTACATCGACGTCAGATAAGAGCGAAATTGGATTCCAACATTAAGCTATTTTCACTCTTCAGGACTGGCTTACACTAAAGCGTTCCTAGATGAGATCTCCCCCCCCCCTCCATTATCGAACGGGAAATCTTCCTTGGAATGGAATGTACGGCTAATAATAATAATAATAATAATAATAATAATAATAATAATAATAATAATAATAATAATAAGCCTGGAATGTTCTCAAATATCCATCTATTATTACCATAGGTGATTTTATTCACATCAGTCATGAAGCAAAATACGAGTAATATATATTTCAATAATTTTTAAACAGTAAACTGTAATATTAATTTCGTTTTTTCATGATAAATGTTTTCGGAGATAAATATTATATTGTTCTGGATTTCGGAATACTGGATAACCTCATTTTCCGTAATAGTTGTATACTTTCGAATTAGATCCTCAAATTAATGTATGAATTGATAGAAAACTACGATCCCAAAGTTTTCCTTAAACAAATTTCACAGCGAGGTGCTTGATGAAACTTTGTATTATTTTACTGGAGGGATATTTTTTAAGATATGAGTATTTCAGAGCGTGAATGAGAATTTCCTGCCAGGAATAGCTGATCTGTGAAATGAAATATTTGTTACTACACTTCAGTCTCTAGTTATAGAACAAATGGAAGTTTAACAATCCAGAATTATTTTTCACAATTATGAAGTAATGATGCAGATTGGCAAATGGAGTCTGTCCAAACGCATGTACATGTCAGATCATTTTCATATACCTACGTGTGGAGCCTTGTGTCATAATTATGTTGATAAATATCGTAGAAGATTTAAATGAAAATTTTAATAGTCAGTGAGGTTAATTTTTTATTATGAAAGTATCGCAATTTCAGCAGAACCGTTATAATTAGAAACATGTCCTCTATTTCACTTACTCATTAATGAACATATTTAAATTGGTGTTAAAAGCACAAAGGATAATCTAATGGCCCAAATACAGAAGATATGTCAGAGTTTTCCCTGTGGCATTTTTATTCGAGACCAGAGTTTCCATAAACAGATAAATGTAAGCAATAAAAACAAATTACAATAATTAAGGTACAATTTGTGCAAAAGAATATCCATCCGATCCATATAAAAAAGAAGGAAAATTCATATGGAATTCGTCCCACAGACATGTCTAGTGAATTTTCGCCTGATTGGTTGATGTAATGTGATTTTGACTTTACAAGCTAATTCCTTATATATTACTTTACTAATTGATTCCATAGAATTATAGGCAGTCAAAAATTAAAAATACAACAGTAATCATGCTATATTTCAATGAACATTTATTTGAAAGATACAATCGATCAGACGTACAGATATTAAATATAACACTATCGGAGAAATATTTTTGATTGAGATGTTTATGCCTGAGCATACACTATTTTTCTTTTATCAGACTCAAATGATCAAATTTAAGAGATACTTTGAATGTGAGAATCAGAAGAAATTAAAAAAGTTTCAAGAATTAGTTTCCGAAAACCGATATGTAACTGGGTTTTAAGATCAGCTTAGGGCCAATGGGGCTTTTGGCCCTAGGTTTTATAATTTAACGTCTTCAAAATTCCGTTGGCTGTTCAAGACTCGGTCATTCTAGTTCAGATATTTTATTTTCCCTTAACTCACAAGTATAAGCAAGAAGTTACTTTTTCGCTTATAAAATCGATACCAAAACCTCCACCGACCTCCAAATCGACCTTCTCCCGACCTCCAGAAATGTGTGAATTTTCGAAAGGGTCGTCCAATGGAGCGGACCACCGACATTTTCACATACTTTCTCTATTACTTAAGTTTCAATTATTTTTTATTACTCACAAATTAATAAATAGAACAAAATATACCGGAGTTAAGCTCGTTTAAAAACATTCATTGAGGTCAAACTCATTCGCAACTTTTCGGATTATTATAACATCGCGCACGCCAGATTGTTTACAAATCATGTGTTTTACATCCTAATTCCTTTCTGCGTGCTTGAACGGCTTAAGCACTCCCAGTGCTCCATACATGCTCATCCGCAGCGAAAAACATATCACTATGTTACTCTGATATCTAAACGGGGACATTTCCTCTTTTTTTCTCTTTTTTCGATTTTCTTTTTCATCTTCTCCTTCTCCTTCTTCTTCTTCGTCATCTTAGTTTTCTGATTCTGAGCCTTTTCCATAATCTTCTTCTTCGTCTCCTCTTCTGGTTTATGTTCTTGTTATTCCTCTTTCTGGTCAAATATAAAATAGAGAAGAATTATATATAACTTTATAAGATAAACGTGTATTTAAATTTAATTTATTCCAGATATGACACATGCTATTTCCGTATTTGTCGTTGGCTAAAGCAACGACGAGGGTAGATAATGCGCTGGCGACTGCACGGGCGAGGGTGAGTGTTGGAACGCTATGAAGGGAGGGTATGCCAGTGTTAACAAGAGGGAGACCTTTCTAAATCTTTGCAGAGAAAGGGAAAAGAACACGGAATACGCACAAATATTTCAATTAGAACAACTGAGAATTTATTTACAAGGGGAAAAATGCACATACAAGACCATAAATAAAACTGCATTATACAACACTCACTTCTACCTAGTCATTACAACAGAAAAATAACAATAACCTCGACAGGTTTGAAGTAACACATTAAAAATCAACTAGGTACTTGAGACCTATTAGCTGCTGTCATAGGACATAATAATGAAGCACCAAATTCTAGTACACCAATTTAATAATAATAATAATGATAATAATAATAATAATAATAATAATAATAATAATAATAATAGTACATAAGAGTAATAATACCAGTAATACACCAAAATAAAATTTTAAAACATCAGTAAGACGTTATAGAACACAAAATTATGAGAAAAATCCTTTGTCCAAAAATCAAGAATAATTTAAATTATCCGAAACAAAATGAGAAAATCTAAAAACAAATTTCTAAAATCACAGGTTCATTGCAAATGCATAGAATTCAATTTATGGGACATTTAGAAAGAATGAATGCTAGCAGGTTAACAAACCAGATCCATGTCTTCTTGAAAAGTAAAGTACCAGACCAAAGTGGTACAGATAAACAGAAAAGGACCTTAGAGAATTAGGATCTCCAAATTTACAAGATCGTGATATAATTAGAAAAATTACAAAATCGCACTGTTTCGACGTGGAAAATAAAGGCAAAGGAAACATATATTAAATGTGTTAACACCGGGGGGGGATACCAAAGTAAAGTAGGTGAGTGGGACTAAGTAACACCGCAGTGTCAAAGTAACAGGTTTTGATGGTATAACTAATTGCTTTATAATCATGACAAATTCATGCTTTTTAACTACTTCATTTTCAACAGAGTATCATGGTCCAGCAATCAACTTTCGGGCCGTCTGAGAACGAGAAGAATAGGCACATCATGTGAAAAACCTGCCTGCCCGCACTGAAACCCACGAGAGCTTGAGCTGGAGTCGAACGGAAGCCCCGGAGGAGGAAGCCGTGTTGTGCACGCGTCGCAAAGGCGGGGGCGGGAGGGGGCGTGGGAGTCTGGGCGTGGGTGCTGGGCGTGGGTGTCTGGGCGTGGGTGTCTGGGCGTGGGTGTCTGGGCGTGGGTGTCTGGGCGTGGGTGTCTGGGCGTGGGTGTCTGGGCGTGGGTGTCTGGGCGTGGGTGTCTGGGTGTCGGGCGTGGGTGTCTGGGCGTGGGTGTCTGGGCGTGGGTGTCTGGGCGTGGGTGTCTGGGCGTGGGTGTCTGGACGTGGGTGTCTGGGCGTGGGTGTCTGGGCGTGGGTGTCTGGGCGTGGGTGTCTGGGCGTGGGTGTCTGGGCGTGGGTGTCTGGGCGTGGGTGTCTGGGCGTGGGTGTCGGGGCGTGGGTGTCTGGGCGTGGGTGTCTGGGCGTGGGTGTCTGGGCGTGGGTGTCTGGGCGTGGGTGTCTGGGCGTGGGTGTCTGGGCGTGGGTGTCTGGGCGTGGGCGTCTGGGCGTGGGTGTCTGGGCGTGGGTGACTGGGCGTGGGTGTCTGGGCGGGGATGTCTGGGCGGGGAAGTCTAGGCGGGGATGTCTGGGCGGGGATGTCTGGGCGGGGGTGTCTGGGCGGGGAAGTCTGGGCGGGGATGTCTGGGCGGGGATGTCTGGGGCGGGGAGATCAGAAGGTGGGGCGTCCAGTTTGGGGGCTAGATGCGGACTCCCGAGTTTAGGCGGGGAGAACCGGGATAGGGTGAGGAGTTCGGTGTGGGGCGGGGAGGTTAGAAGCTGGAGCGGCGATTTCCGGGGTGACGCGAGGAGTTCATGAATGGGACAAGGAAATCAAGTAGGCAAAATTTGGGGTGTACGGGTTCGAAGCTGGGAGGTTTCGGGTCGGAATGAAAGAGCGGGCACGGGGACCTAGTGAAGGCGGGGTGTTCGGGTGGTCGAGAAAGGATATTGGCGATAGTGAAATTTATTTCGAAGTGGGACCGGCGAGGACATCTCGAAGAAGGAGACGGAGAAGGCCTGGAGAAGTTAGCACAGGGTGGGTGCAGGCCGTGAACGTTTGTGGCGGGGTAATCAGAGCGAGGATGTCGGAGCAGGGATGTCTAGGCAGGAATGCCTGGCCAGGGATGCCTGCGTGGGATGTATGTCTGGGTGGGGATGTTTGGGCGGGGTATCAGGGCGAGGATCTCGGGGAGGAGATGTCAAAGTAGGATTGTCGTGGTAGGGGTGTTGGAGTGGAGATGTCAGGAAGGGTATACCAGGGTGAGAATGTCAGGGTGGGAATATCTGGGCGGGTATATCTGGGCGGGTATGTCTGGGCGGGTATGTCTGGGCGGGTATGTCTGAGCGGGAATGTCTCGGCAGGGATGTCTGGGAGGGATATCTGGGCAGGGATATCTGGGCGGGGATATCTGGGCGGGGATATCTGGGCGGGGATAACTGGGCGGGGATGTCTGGGCGGGGATCTCGTGGAGGGAAAGTCGAGGTAGGGATGTCGGGGTGGGGATGTCAGGGTGAAGGTATTAGGATGGGGATGTCGGGGCGTGGATGGCGAGACGGGGTGTCGGGGCCGGGATGTTGGGTCGTGAATGCCGGGAGCGAGAAACCCTGTGGCGGCGAAGTCAGTTGCGGGGCGGGCAGGAGCGGGAGCGCCGCCGGGGGCCGTGGCGGGGTCGGGAGGTGAAGGGCGGGGCCGCGGCCGGAGGTGAGGGCGACCGGAAATACGGCGCTAATTGCAGAAGAGCGGCGGCGCTCGGGGTGGTGGTGGAGCTGATTGTCCGTTAATTCCACTGAACCGCCCGAGGCGCCCCGAGAGCGCGCGCAGGAGAGCGGGGGTGTCGGCCCGAGGCGACGGAGGCGGCGGGGGACGAATGCTTCAATGGAAGTGGGAGGCGCTGGGGCGGTGGGATGGGGCTGGCGGTGAGGTCAACGAATTTGATGTGGGTGGAAGAGTTGAGTGGGAGTGAGGCTAGGGGCGGCGCGAGCAGAGAGAGTGGTGGAAGTGGGACCAGTGGTGGAATTAGCGACGGTAGTGGAGGATATCGAAGGCAAGGGACTCAGCAACCAACATGGAAAGAGGTCATCGAGCTAATGCACAGTGCACTTACCGAAGAATTTGAAATTCGTTACGTAAAAAGTCAAAAGAAAAAAATATAGTTACCCCAACAATCAATTGACAAATAAAACTCGCGAGTGAAGAAATTTTTATATTTACGTAATGGTAATAAATAGACATTCTCAAAGTATCTTGAAATGTTTTTTAAAATAAGAATTTTTTATTGATTAAGTGATAAATTAATACGTAAGTTTCTACAAAAAATGACTAGTAATTTATGGCAGAGGTGATCGTAATGCACTACAGCGGTCACAACCTCGCGAGATTTGACGCCTGGAGGGTGATTATTGAGTGGGAGGGGTTTGCAAATCTACTCGAGCCCTTGCTCCATTGGTGCGGCATGGGGTACGAAGCAAGTGGATAGGTAGAGGGACTTCCATAATATTTAAAAACACGAAAAAGTCTTTAAATGTATGAGAAATTAATGTCTGAAAAAGAAAATGTTTTACTATTCATGTTTCTTATGATATTCATGATTCTCATATGCTGGACATATTAATGCTGGATTTGAAGCTTCCTGAAACGTCTTCAAGGAAGACCTTGCAAATGTTAAGGATCTTACTGGTTTAATGATTAGTTTTGACTCCTTTGTAACGGTAACTCGTTCTTACTGAATGATAGATTTTTCGCGATAACTAGGAGTAAACGGAAGAACAGTGGTTTCAGTTGTTAATCCAAAAAAACATTCCTCAAAAACGTTTTCCGTTGTTCAGATGAAGGCAAATGATTACGTCGCTTACAGTTCATGGTGGTCTAAATTTTACACCGTGTCTAGAAACTGTCAGCGATGATTCCTATGATGAAGGTATTCCTAGACACCTAAAACGTTCTTTCACTTTTTTCAGAATACTGTTAATTCATGTTCTCAGCGGGAACACCGCACAGTGTTCAGTAGAAAATTTCATATTGGTGGTTTGATACGGGGCAATTTTGGGCTGATAAATTCATTAAAACCTTTAGATCTGCCTAACAAGAAAAACTGTACCACTGTACTGCCTATAAACACGAAAAAATGGATGACATCAAGAAAACATTGGTCTATATCCCTGAGGACAAGATGCAGTTTTGGCATTCAATCACATTTTGCCCCGTAACAATGACATCTCATAAATATAAAGATTATTGAACATTGAGACAATCCAAAAAGGAAAATGTTTTTTTCTAAAATGTCAAACAAAAAATATTTATTAAAATAAAATAAAAGAACTTTTATGTAAAATTATATTTTTTATGAAAAATTAATTTAACCCAAGAAATCATTTGGAAATTCGTTCACTGTCAAAAGGAACCATGTCCGAATCCAAAAATAAATTTCTTCCCCTTCACCATCGGTCATAAAATATTTTTATTCATACGATTAAATAAGTATATTTATATCTAAATAACCAAAAAATAATAAGAAGAAAAATTGCATTATACTGGTTTTATGAGATTTTTTGCTTCTCCTGTGAAATTGAAAAATGTGGACTGGTTGCCTTTCTGCAATTAGCAGTTCATATGTCATTTTAATTTCTTAGCATATATTAAGGAGGACGCAAACAACAGTATGTCTCCTTTGTGGCAAGTGATAACAATGTGGTTTTATATTGCCTTCCACATACTAGCCATCATTAGGGATGTATGAAACTGACAGGTAAATGATGGTATGAAACTCTGATGAGTTTCATACCATCAGAGTTGGGGACATGATAACGATGCAAACACTTACTGCTTACTCGGACTCGAACTTGTAATCTTCGACACCGAGTTCGTGGACAAAACTCCAACCCCCTAAGCCTCGCAATCAATCAAATGATAATGCCTTATTTTACCTCGCAAGGCTCAAGCTATCAGTCCTGCTCTTCGGCCTGAGAAAGCAAATTTTGCTACACTCCTTTTGTTATCTAGCTGAGAAAGAAGGTATCATTCGGGCGACGAAACAGGCGATTTTAATTAACCTGTGAGTCTTCTTTTAAACTTCAGGATCTTTTACATGCGATAAATCTACAACAGAGGACAGCCGGTTTTACTTCCTGAAACGCTGAACGAATGATTTTTCGCCCTCAAAAATTCTACTGCTTCGATCAGGTTTGAATCCTTAAACTTGGCCATAACAATCCGAAACGTGACACCACCTAATCGTTACATCACCGCAGCCGCAGGCAAGCAATGATAATGAACCCGCAACTTCCAAATGCAGAGGCCTTCAAACATCCAACATCGCGCTCTCACCCCGATTTTCGGCCCACTGATGCACGCCCTCCGGGGATGGGGCGTGGTACGAGAACAGCAGCAGACGGCTAACGGACTTCCGGGCCCGACCGGAAGCGGCGAGCGCGCGCCCGCTCGGACGTGTTGGGGGTCCCGATGCCGCGGGGGCGGGGCGGGGCGGGGGTGGAGAGGTGGTGGTGATGGGGGTCGCCCCGAGGGCGAGAGAGAGAGAGGGAGAATGAAAAGGCAGAGAGGGCCAAAGCTTCCCACACAAATCGCAAATGGATCGCTGTAATTCGCCGGCGGAAATGAGGGCGGGTTCGCACGTGATTGTTACATATGCTCGCTGGGGCACGGAAGGGCAAAATACGGTTGTGTGTGTGTGTGTGTGTACGCGTGGGTGGATCTGGTCTACGTAATCGAGATAGTGTGTGGAACAAAGGGGATGGAGAAATACGCTTTCTTTGTATCGTTGCGTGAAGGTCTTTGTGGCTGCAGTCATATTAAAATGAAAAGTTAGAACCTTCCTTTTTTTCAAAATTTCACCAGATGGCAGGTAATCTTCGTGACGTAAAAGCAAATACTTTTTCTACCAATTAGACACAAAGGATTGCAGTTATGTGTATTGCGGTTGGTGTAAGCTCCAATGTTGCTCAACTACTTTCTGACTCCTCGAATTCAACAGATATCTTGTTGAATGCAAGTCATCTGTGCACCGTTAGCTTCACTTGTTCATTGGTGGCAAATTTACTGCCTCTTAAAGTTGTATGTGAGAAAAACTGATGTCATATCGTCGAGGTATGGTTGACCCTGGATGCTCCAACTCCATGAAACTCAGATTTTGACAGTTATGTTGTTGGCAACATTGTAAATGTGTGGCGATGCCGTGTAACAGAAGAACGTCTACCGAAAATCGAAATCATCGCGTGTTGGGCGCATGGAGTTCACTGAGGTATGTTGGAATCTATCTCGCCTTCAATTTATAAAAAAGTGAGCCTGTTGCGAATACTTTCATGTTCATAAATATGACTCTGGTGCATATGATTTGAAACATTTGCAATAGTCAGTCGTCAGGCCATCAGGAACATGACTTCTTGCTGAATATTATCAACAGTGGATCGCTCTGGTCAGCCTGCGAAAAACTCGTACAGCCAACGGTATCATCATATTGGATAGTGAGCCGAAAGCCGTACAGCTCATCTATAAACGATTAAACAAAATTGAAGACACTCATTGGTTTACCAACGTGTTCCTCGAAAGGAAACATCATTCTTCAGAATTTAATCAGCCGTTAACTTACAGCTTACACCAAAAATCCTCGTAACGGTCGTTCCAATCGCTTATCGACTATTTTCTAGAGCCTCTCTCCCAATCCCCTCTATCAGCCGGACTTTCCTTCAGTTTCCCTTCATCTTCCCCCTCTCTCCCCTTCCGTCCGGGTCGCCGACGCGTCACTTCCGTGTTCGCCTTCATTTGTTTCTTGGCTCGCCAGTGAGCCTCGCTTTGGGCTGTAGGCGGCAGTGGAAACAGGCACTCACACGGGAACTTAAAGCTGAGCAAATCAACAGTTTTTGCCAAATTTTCTTGATTTATTGACCGTATGTTTAAATGATTACTCCCTTCTCTCCTACACTGATTCAAGTTTCTTATTCCTCAGGAACAAAATATATGGGGTGATGTACGTAAGTGCAGTGTGCTAGTAAGGTCACTCCGCAATGGCATCAGTGGCTGTCAAAGAAACAGAAATTATGTTGGTGGCACGTGCTCCAATTTATTGAATTGAATTGAATGTGCCTTATTTTACGTGGCGAGCCTCAGGCCATGAGGCCTGCTCTTCCGACTGACCACGCAAATTCCGCTACGCTCGTTCACCACCTAGCGGAGAAAGGAGGTATTATCTTGGGCGACGAAACAGGCGGATCTCTTCTTTAGAGGCTTCTTTTAGGCTTGAGGTTCTTTTACATGCAGTAAATCTACTACACGGGACAGCCGGCTTTACTTCCCCTCCGAAGGAAGGCGTACGAAGGATTTTTTCGCCCTTAAAAATCCACGGGTTCGGGTTTGAACCCGCAAACTCGGGTATACCAGTCCGATACGCTAACCGCTACACCATCGCCGCCGCCTAAATTTATTAATTTATAACAAAAGGAAATGCAAATTGCATACTCACCACAATCATAACAGATTATCAAAGTGTTGTCCTCTTGACTTGCTTCTCAGTGATCTGGTGGCAACGAACCTAAACCCAATTTTTAATGATATCCCTGATTTGGCTCAGTGCATAGAGACTTTCCTGGGGCACTACTACTAGTGGTTGAATATTAATTTGTGTGCTTTTTGGCGATGAAGAAATTATTAACACCGTTTTAAATCGTGCTAACCAACTATGGAGAGGAAAATGAATGGGAATGGGGATCTATTGCCGGCGACATAGGAACATAGTACTTGTCAAAGATATATTAATAGATAGCATATCTCACTGCAAGAATGAATTAGGAAAATGTCTACAAAATATTCGTGCAACTATGGAAAGGAAAATTAACGTTCACAAAAATAGTAATGATTACTAATGTGGAGAGTATGTAAAAAGGTTAATACGTTTCCTCATTAAGGACATAGTGGATACTTGGCGCAGATAACCGGAATCGCCATCCCCTGAGGCTGGATAAAGCCCCAGGAAGAAAAAAGGTAGGGGCGGGGGGAATTCTAGGACGCTTAATAAATAAATAATATCTTACGTTAGTTCAGAAAAAGTTTATTAGAATAATGTTAATTTGTCCTTCAATGCCAGAATGTTTTCCACGTCAGATTTATTTCCTTAGCCCTACTGGGTGGTCCTTTTTACCTCAGTTTTCACGCGATGGAAACACCAGGATTCAAAAGGTTAGAATTATGGGAGTATGATTTGTAATGGCTTGATGGTCGTGGTCTTTTGACTATCATCGTTTTCCCGAAGTATTTCTATGTGGAAAACTTTTATTACTAATATCAATAATAACAAATTCAAAATAAAATCTTCTACCTCGCCTTTTGCGAGACAAAACGACTTATCGATGGTCTAGATTGCCCTTAGCGGCTGGCGTCGTGAAAGGCTGGATGCGGCGTTGAGCGGGGTTCGCAAAGAGGAGGAGATCGTGGGCGCCTCTCGCTCTTGAGTCCTGTCTGAGACATCCAGGGCCTTTCAACCTTCAAATAATTTGTCAGAGACAATTCCAGTGGCGATCACTGCCAGTGCATCTTTTGCACAAACTAAAAAACTGATTATTTAGGACTCAAAGTATTACAAATGCTATTGCCATTAGTCCCGTAACTGTAGTGCAGGTTTTCATCAGGAGGTGGCGGCAATCTTCCCCCACTGGATGGCGAGAACCGGTGCCGACCTACCGTCGACTAGCGGGTTCTTTTCCAACCGGGTATCTCCCACCAGTGGGGTATCGCCCCAGTCGGGACAAGTTCTAAGTCCCCTACCGATCTCCCTCTCGGCATGTGTGGTTGTGTAGTGTTTGTTAGTGTAAGTGTGTGTGTAAGAGGGGAGGATAGGACAAAAGAAGAGGAAGGGATGATCTCACGCGGTACGTGATCCTTTTGTTAGAGAGCTCAGGAATTCGCCTGTTGTTGATCGGAGAAACCACGGAGAACTACCTATCATAGTAGCAGGCAGCAAGAATTCTCCTCCAGACAGCTGAATTCGACTTAGCTATGTAGCTACTGCAGAATATCCTGCCACCGACTGGTCTCGAAAATCTAGGACTTCTGATCAGAGGCACTACAGTGATATCAGCTGATAATCTGAGCTACCTAAGCCGGAAACAAAATGATATACTACTGCCAACGTTATTGAGATTATATGTTAGGCGTGGGCTGTCGAGTCAAGTGAAAAAACAAACTCGCATTGCAAAGAGCTAAACTTTTTTTTACAGATATTATTTTCATTATAAATACTTGATTCCCCCACATTTCGTATTTCCCATAAAGGCGTCGAATTTTTAGCATGCCAAGTTGACAAGCCTCACGTATACCTGTCTCCGAGTATACTTGCACCCTAGAGTTTTGTCTCCAATATGACCATAGAAAAATTCTGGAGGTCGGATATCCCTAGAGAGATCCTCCAGGCGCGAGGGCAAATGGCCAGGATGCTTTCTTGATCCACCAGCCTGCTTTCTTGATCGTGGAATAGATAGAGAGAGATAGAGAGAAAGAGAGAGAGAAAGAGAGAGAGAAAGAAAGAGAGAGGAAGAGAGAGAGAAAGAGAGAGAGAGGAAGAGAAAGAAAAAGGGAGAGAGTTAGAGAGAGAAAGAGGGAGAGAAAGAGAGAGAAAGAGGGATAGAAAGAGAGAAAGAGGAAGAGAAAGAGAGAAAGAGAAAGGGAGAGAGTTAGAGAGAGAGAAAGAGAGAGAAGAGAGAGAAAGAGAAGAGAGAGAGAAAGAGAGAGAAAGAGAGAGAAAGAGAGAGAAAGAGAGAGAAAGAGTGAGAAAGAGAGAGAGAGTTAGAGAGAAAGAGTTAGAGAGAGTGAGAGAGAGAGAGAGAGAGGAGGTAGTTACCAGAGGGGTGGGGAACGGGGAAGCCTGCATTATTGTTATTATTTCCTTTGTTAGTATTGTATTATCAACAATAATTTTCCCAACCCACGGAAGCAAGAAGTACATCCTACAAAAGAGAAGGTGGCTTACGCTAAAGTAGAGCCAAAAAACTAACTCTAGATTTTATTGAATAGACACGAATAAAACTGAATTGATAGTACACAAATACAATTTCGGTGATTGTACAGAACCCCAATAGTTTTCCTATAAAAATTCATCGCATTGTTAACTAGCAAATTTTGAAACATGAATTCACACGAAAATGTAAAAACAGAACGAAAATTAACTCGTATCTCGCATCATGAAAAGAACCGTTGCTCGACAGTACATATTGAACCCGGGCCCTCCAGCGAGGCAGAGTGCGTCAGGGATGTTCCTGTGAAGATCGCCCAAGTGCAAGTGCACTTTCCTCTCGTAAGCCGTCCGGGGGGGGGGGTAGGTGCTGGCGCACGAGGGGGCCCATCTCCCGCCTCCCCCGGAGGGGTCCACAAAGAAGCCCCTCCTCCCCCGCGCTGCACTTCCCCCGCGCCGCCGCTGTCGCGAATCGTCGCTCAATTATCGCGCGCCTCACAAAGCGACGCGCTGCTAATTAGTTTCGCCGTAATTAACGCAACAGTCGCCCCGTCGCCCAGGCCACCCGGACGCCCACGCTGCCTCCGTCCCCACGCTGCGTCCGTCGCCCACGCTGCCTCCGTCGCCCACGCTGCCTCTGTCCTCACGCTGCCTGTCTCCACGCAGCCTGCCCCCACGCTGCATCTGTCCTCACGCAGACTCTTCCCACGCTGCATCTGTCCCCACGCAGCCTATCTCCACGCTGCATCTGTCCCCACGCTGCATCTGTCCCCATGCTACCTCTGTCCCCAAGCTGCCTCTGTTCCCACGTTTCCTCTGCCCCCACGATGTATATGTCCCCACGCTGCCTTTGTCCCCACATTGCCTCTGTCCCCACGCTGCATCTGTCCCATGTTTCCTCTGTCGCCACGATTCATATGTCCCCACGCTGCCTCCGTCCCCACGTTTCCTCTGTACCCACGATGCATATGGCCCCCCGCTGCCTCCGTCCCCACGTTTCCTCTGTACCCACGATGCATATGGCCCCCCCGCTGCCTCCGTCGCCCACGCTACCAACGTTACCTCCCATCACCACCGTTGCCCTTGCCCTGTTTCCCTCACATTTGCTTCATCCAAAGTCTTTTCCCTCCCGAACCTACCGTCCTCGTTCTTACATGCCGCCAGTCACTTCAGTCACTACTTGTCCCTCCTCTGTCCGTTGTCTCCTTCTCTGTTCTTCTTACTATCCTCTTCGGTTCCTCTTCTCTATTTGCCGCTTTCGAACCTGTGGGTGCAGTTCACCCTCTTGTTTGCGGCATTCCCTTTTGTCTCTTCCCGTTTCTTTTATTTGTTCTCACCTATTCCTACTGACTGTCCCGGCAGGTCTCCCTGTCCCATACCATCCTTTTTCACCGAAAGCCAACCACTCCTTCCCTTACTTCCAACCATTCCTAACAATCGCTTTTCCTGACTGTTCCTCTCGCTGTTGTCACCCTCTCATTTCGACCGTTCTCATGTGTGTCTCTAGTTCACGAACAACTTTCCGGTCCCTGCTCAATTTCTGCCTCTCCCCTGTTCTCCTGCTATCGTATCCACCGTCGCGTTTTGCTGTAACCGTCATTTCCAAGGCCATCTCATAACGGAGGGCGTTGTGAAGGGAACGGAGGTTGCACTGAAGGAATTGGAGGTTGCGCTTTGGAAAATAGACGATATACTGAAGGAAGCGAAAGTGGACTGCACGAAACGGAGTTTGTGGTAAAGGGAACGCAAGTTGCACTGAAGAAAAGGAATGTGTTGAGGAAGAAACGGAAGAAATGATTGTTGCATTTTAATTCACGGAGATTGCAGAGGTGGAATTTGACGTTTCTGTGAAAGGAACGGATGTTGCACTGGAGGTAACTGCACTGTACGGTATAAAGTTTGTTGTGGAGGGAACTGAGGTAGTTGTGGAGGAATCGGAGTTTGCACGCTCTTTTCCATCTCCCCCTCTTCCCACGCTTTGTGCAAGCCACTACAGTGTCATCGCTTCGTGACGTCACCAGCTGCACTCCACCTGCCTGTCTCTCTGATCAAAGATAAACGCCCTAGAGGCAGGCAATGACGCCCCCGCGTCGGATTTCTACGCAACAAGAGGCCACCGGGTGAAGCGCATGGAACGGCGTGCACTCTTGTGTGTGTGTGTGTGTGTGGTCTCGGCGAGATACACTTGAGCCCAGGCGTAGATAACGTGTTGAAATCCTGGGGGGGGGTTAAGAGGCGACAATTAACTAAACCACGTAGTAACGGTGACATCATCTTCCAGCTAATTATCACATTATGCATGCGTGGAGGTCGTATTATGTATTCATGTCAAGATCCAGAATTCAGGAACACGATCATTGAATCTACTTATAATAAAACGGTTAGTTTTGTATTGCCATATGAATTTCTCGTAAATACTTTAAATGTAAATAAGACATTTTATTAAACTTTGTAGATTAAATATAATTGTTCTTAATAATGTGAATGTATCAATGCTTGACATTTGTCCTTCCAAAGTAAAAATATATAAAGAATGTTATGGCAACAAGATTATCAACCTTTGAAATCAAAAGTAGCAATGCTGTTTTATCGTTCATAAAAGTATTATAAAAATAAAATGTTATTACGTTTGACTATAGGTTTGTTATTCGTAAGTGTCTACAATCAAATATTTCTTGGTGAGTAAGAAAATTAACTATTTTATTCAAGACCAATATGAAGATACCCAATTTGTGTCAAACATGACTGTTGAGCAGGTCCCAAGTCCAACGTGTGCGCCTGGAGATGTGAGTAACAGGTCTGTCAAAAATGATGGGCATATTATTCACTGCCTATGATACATCTTTCGCTTTCGCAGAGACTGCTACACAAGGAGAAAATTGTTTCTGTAGTGCAAGTGTGCAGTTCAGATGTCGAAATTACAAAATTGGTCGTTTATAATGAATTGCAATAACGTTATACGTAAAATCATTTTGTTAAATTTGATGACGCTGATGAGTATTATATTGGCATATAATTTTTTTTAAAGGCGAGAAAATATTATTTAGAATAAGTACTGATAGAAGAGATTAAGAAATAAATATATACAGGGAATCAAGGCAAAAAATATTCTGTTGAACAAACCCACACAAAATGGTTGTCCAAAAAGTAGCAGACACACTGGTCAAGAAGAACAAATAAAATACTATTGTGCATCTCTGCTATAAAGTAAATATTTTTACGAAAACACTTCATGCAGTAACATAATAAGATGCCATATCATCAGTTCGCAGAAAGTATCTCACACACGAATTAAAATCACAGATGTGACATGAAAGATACCATTTTCTCAATATAGTATAGAAATAAAGTTATAGTTTCAAGTCGTTTAAAAAAACTAATAATCAAAAGAAAAAATGAAAAATGTGTATTCTTTACAACCAGTAGATGCATTTTAAAATTATATTCTCACTTTTGCCCACATCTCTTCTCTTTAACATTTCACGGCCGGTAGGATAGACAGTTATGTTCTATTCTGCAGAATTCATGATTTTCTTCATGTCCTCATAGCTTATAGACCAATTAAGACTTTCATGAAATAATCAGAAAAGATCTATTTCACTGCAGGAAATGCTAAAAGTTTCTTGAACTAATTTATATAATTCCTCTAATTTACAACTAAAGATGTTACGAGTCGATTTAATATAAAATCTATTCCGGAAATTACAACCAGCTTCCTAAGGAGCAGATTTAGGGACCTCTACAATACTTTGCGCAAATTGTGGCCTTTTCCCAATAAAGCAATGCTTATTACTATGATTATTATTATTATTATTATTATTATTATTATTATTGATGTTGTTAATTTTATTATTATAACCTACAAAATCGCGTTAATAGCAAGCAGGGTAGAGTTCGCTTATGATTAATTCTTTATGTAGAACAATAACAAAGTATCGTATTCAAAGATTCAACCACTCCTTGATTTCTCCATCTAGTCATACGCATCGCTCCTACCCGTCATCTCTCTCTTTCTCTCTCGCGCGCTTTTTCTTTCTCTCTGTCTGTCTCTCTCTCCCCACCCCATCTGCAACCCTTCTTTCACCCCCTCTGTCCGCCAACTCATCGCAGCAAGGATTATAACGCCCACCAAGGCCGCATAACGAGCCCGTGAAGTCAGCGATCCGGGTGTACCCCAAGTACAAAGACCGGCCCCGCATTATTAGCAAAGATTAAGCTCCCGTTCCTTAACGAGGTGCATCTCCGACGGGGGTGAACGGGGGGAGGCGTTCGCCACAGAAACACAAAGCACGTCGGGTTTCATTCCGCCTTGGCAGGTGCGGGAAAATGGGAACCGGGGAACCCGACGCGCCGTGAACGAATCGTTCGCCGGCAACGAGTTTGCTGTGAACCCAGGAAATGTATTGCAGACTTCGCGATTCGGAGCAGAAAATACGCTAGGCCACGTATAATGATAAGGGGAACAGAGCTGGAAAACGGGAAGAGTGAACATTGTTGGTATATAGGACTGATTCTCAAATTTTCGGGCCCTCCCGCACCGGCATAGATGGCTCATACCAACTGTTGTCACTGCAGTGCCCCTGACCGCGAGGTCCTAGGGCTCGAGACCCGACTGTGGCGTGAATTTCGACAGTAGCTAGATTGCTAGTTCGAATTCAGCCGCTGTGGAGGAGAATTCTAGCAACCGGCTACTCTGATTGGTAGTTTTCCGTGCTTTCTCCAAACAACAGTAGGCGAATATCGAAGCAGTACCCTAAGAAACAGATCATGGATCACACACGTTCTTTCCTTCCTCTTCTTTGTCCTATCCTCGCTCCTCACTTACACACACACACACACGTGCATGCACTACATTTCCACACATAGGGATTATCATTACGAAGTTTAGAGCTTGACCCGACTGGGGCGGTGCCACGCTAGTAGGATACACCTGGTTGGGAAAAAAACCGCTAGACGGTGTAGGTCGACGCCATTCAGCGGGGGATGATAAACGTCATCTCTCAGAAAAAGCATGCACTCTACCTATGGGAATAATGACGTTAGCAGTCGACGGAACTTAAAGGAATATTATTCAGGTACTTTTAATAAAAAATCATTAATACGAGGGGGATTCAAATGAAAACCTTAAAAGCGACATAGAATTTCGAAAACGTGTATACATTTTTCAGTATTTGACAGTGGGGGTCCTTGATGGTTAGAAAGTGTCCGGCTGGTGGCAGAGTTTTGCTACAATGCAGGAGAAAACAGCAGCATCCGCAACAAGATGGCAGCCCCGCTATCAACATGCACCGCGATAGAACAGCGATCTACGATGCGTTTGTTGGGTAGCGAAGGCGTGAAACCCATAGAAATTGATCACGAAATGAAGTGCGGTACGGTGAATAGTGTGTGTTGCTGCAGCAAATGTACGAATGTGTGCAGAAAATTTAAAAGCGGCGTAACTTCTGTGTAGGATGCCCCACGATCCGGGCAGGCTCGCTGCGTAGTGACGGACAAAAATCCTTGCGAGTGAAAGTTTCCGGGCTAGTAGGCCGTGGTCCAGTTGGAATGGAACAGCCAAACGTTTCGTCCACGTCTGCGGTGGACATCTTCAGTGGCGGCAGCGTCGTCGGGGTAGTCTCCGGGTCGGCTTCTGGCTAGCGACTGACTTCATTGGCGTCAGTCGCTAGCCAGCGACTAGAAAGGGGGGAGGCGTTTCTGCAAAACCTAAATGACACCGTACATTTGATTATTTGTTCTGATGAATTCACAGGGCCAAATTATGTCGTTGATTGTTCTTTTCATAGTATCGGAGTACAATGAGTACTTTGTTCAATTTAGATGTGTGTTAAGCAGATGCGGTCGTACGAACCAATTTCTCAGTATTATATCTCAGTTTAATTTTCAGAATGATTTCTCATTATTAATTCTCTATTAGGGGAGACCAGAGTTGGTTGTCAGAGGGGGGTTGGTACGTGGGTCCCCATATCGGCCACATAGTACCTTCCATAACACGTAGCTTTGTGACAAATGTCCTTCACGATCCAAGCAACTTCCCATAGAAGTCTTCTTGTACTCAGTGCAACGATGGTGGAACCGTAATTTAAAATGTGTTTTAAAATTTGAAAAATATCATTTATGAAAATCTTATGTAGATCTTTTGTACATTTTATTCTGTAATATTGTACAAAGAAAAAATGTTTTGCTTCTCTCTCTCTTTTTCAGGAGATACCTTTAACCAAGCTCTTGATTTTTTAGTATCAGCTTTTTAGTTTTGAGTTCTATTGTCTACTCTGAGACCATCTTTATTAAAAGAATTCCCGTTCGGGTCTGGTTAGTACTTTGCAGTTGGGATTTGTTGGCACAATGCCCACCAGTCCAACCTCTGTCTGTCATCTCCACAAAGTCAAACTATTTTGCTGATACTTTTATGTACACCCAGCGTTACAAGCATCTCTATTGGCCGCAGTTACGAATATTTTTGTACTTTATTTACTTTACGAATATTTTTGTACTTTACTTTTGTACTTGTCACAATTCTTGGCTTACAGTGCTTAATTCGTCATATAAATCGCAAAGGGCAATTAGCAAACCTCCTTCTGAATAGATACCTCACCTAAATATGGCCATTTTTGAGTTTAATCTATTTTTTAAATTTACTTTCAAACACGTTTTTGCTCCAGTAGTGGCCAGTTAAAAATTGCAAAATTTTGGTTGTGGTCATATTCAACTCAGTAATGGTCAATTGATATTACACGCTCTGAAGGTTACCAATAATTATCATTTATGCCGTATTATTTCATTGATAATATTAATAAAAAGTTCTCAGATTATTTTTTAAAATATAAAATAGGGAAAAGTAATAATTTTCGATCTAATTTCTCGCAATTCAGAGTCAAATTAATCACGTTCTGCAAGTTTGAAGTCAATTGGAATCTTGTAATTCTTATATTTCGAATGTTGGACCTGAAAGGGCCACTACTGACACAGTGGACTGGAACATTGCTTCGCTCGTCTAAGGCAAGTTTAACCCTCCACTGGTCTGGTGAAAAACAATTACTCTCCTTGACCCGTGGGGTACGAGTAGAATCCGTTTTATAAAATGAAATTTCATTAAGAACTTGAAATTTTATTTACAAAATATCACATATATGTGCATTTACATTGTAACGGTTAATACTTGTTACATATAAATACAATTTTCACCAATAGATTTTGCATGACTTGTGCAAATGTGTTTGGCGCACTTGATGCAAACAATTTTTGTTTTCCTCTGCAGTTCTCGGGTACGCCACACATCTTAATTTTCCTGATTGAGTGTTCCTGAAGGTTCTTCTAAAGGGGTTTACTTCCAAATATCTGTATAATTTTTCGCATTTCACGTGGCAAAGGACGGATATCACGATGTGAAATGTATGGCTGTATAATTGTACGCCCACGTTCCACCAATGGCTTTCTACTCGTTTCTTTTTCGAAATTTTCATTGAAATACTTGATAATGCTAGTGTTTACAGCTGCTGTGTGAAGAATTGAAGAACATATCACCATTAACCACCGTCGCCCAGAGTTCACCGAGACCCAGAGTAGTTGACACAAGTTGGACAAGTGCATCTACGCCCGCTTTGGTGCGTTGTAATCAATGATCATATTGGGCCTTTTGTGGGTCAACGTTTTGGTCACGATGCATAGTTGACACAAAGTTGGACAAGTGCACCTACGCCCGCTTTGGTGCGTTGTAATCAATGATCATATTGGGCCTTTTGTGGGTCAACGTTTTGGTCACGATGCTTAGTTGACACAAAGTTGGACAAGTGAATCTACGCCCGTGTTGTAATCAATGATCATATTGGGCCTTTTGTGGGTCAACGTTTTGGTCACGATGCATAGTTGACACGAAGTTGGACAAGAGCATCTACGCCCGTGTTGTAATCAATGATCATATTGGGCCTTTTGTGGGTCAACGTTTTGGGACACGATGCATTGTCGATAAGACAACAACAGACCGATTTGCAGAAAAACACATCTAAAGAAAACATACACATAATATATAGAAGTGAAAAAACTTAAATATAATAGTGTGCCTTACTGACACTCCTTGTGTGGTAGGGTCCACACAGAGATAATGAACAATAAAATACAATTACATTCTTACTTTAGGCAAACAGGACACACGATCATCGGTTGGGGAACTTGAACGAGGAATACAAGGAATCTCAGCGCAATGTATTGGTGTTTTTAGTTACTAACTTGAGTTTATGATTGCCTGGAATACACACGGACCCCACCACACCAGTTAAGGATTAAGTTCCCCTTAACGTAAAATTTGAAATAATTAAATGTGGTTATCCTCACTCTAGACAATTTTTTTAATAAAGGTAAAAGACTGATCAAATCAGATTAAGGACTAATTTTTAAATATTTAATTTCAAAACTATCAAGACTGCTGTTCTTCCCAGTGTGAGGCTGTTCACAAATCCAAATGGTGTTTGTATGTATTTGTGCAAATAAAATATTTAAAAACAATTAGTTTAAATGTGGATTTATTGCCTCTCATTTTCACGGAAGTAGTGAGACAACCTATAAAGTTCCTGGTGCTAATTTATCACAAAACCAGCGCCAGCTAACTCCTTGGGTGGGGTTGGTTGGCACCTCTTGGATTGATGACTGTTAACGATCTAAAAGTTCGACAGCCCTAAATTCACTAATAAAATATATACCATAAGTCAGCATAATAAATGTAGTTTCCATTGATGCAGTCAAACTTGTTAAAACTAAGGATGAGATGCGCCAAAAAAATAAAAAAATACCACTAGAACAAACCAACCACGATCTCCCCTATAACTCACCAAACGAGATGAAGGTATCATTGTTTCAAAAGATTTTTTCATGCACAAATAGTTTGCTATAATTATATACAAAATAGCGTATTATTTTCCATAAATTTAATTAATTTCATTTCCATTCATTCCTTTCTGAATAGTAAATTATTTTTCAATGTTCCAGGAATTTCAAACAGTTATTCTCGGAACGAAATATGTTTTGGGAGATATTAAATTCTGGAAAACCTTGTACCCTCTCCCTCAGAAAAAATGTCGTTCAAAATTCTATCTTCCACACCGCGCCGACAAACTTGGACAGCCCTCGGCCTGGGGGAGGGCAGGGGGAGGGACGCGTTGACCAATCGCTAGCAGGTAGAACCACAGTTGTCTGTGATTGGTGCAACATCCCAAGGGGCAGAAAGAACACTGTCTCAGGGGGAGGGGGCTAGTTCGTTTACGTACGAGACGAAATATCGTCATATTTCCCTGCCGAAGGAGATAGTTTGCCTGCGCGTACGCCACGACGAAGAAAATATTTCTAAGCGGGGTTTTCCGTCCAGAATGATTTTCTATAGACCAGTAAATATTTATCATTTTAGCAACAATTATGCTAACTTTTAGTAATCGATTTGTAACTCCTGACAAACTGCTATTTTGAGATATTCATTTCAGGCACAATTTGCGGAGCCTTCCCGGCCGTTCTAACGCATATTTCGAATTTGTTTATAAAATTATAAATTGTTGCAAAATTGTTAATTCGCTGTTTTTGGTTCTGGGACATCGGGAGACTCTCCCCCTTTAGATTTGCAAAATTTGGAAATTGTTTATAAATTTGCAATTGTTGCAAATTTTTTATTGTCTAATCTGAATGGCGTTTAAATGTGATGCAAAATTCCGGAATCCGTTCGGTGCTATTATATCTCGTTCTCGAGATATATGTAATTGTTTATAAGAAATTAACATCGTAGTAGACTCGATTTGTTTGCGCTTAATTCATTCGCGCTAGCAGAATAGCGTGGGATGGGCATACTGAAAAACCAGTTCTCCAATGCCGCGCTTTTGCATACCTAATACGCTTAAAATGCACTTGCTTGTAAACAAATTCTGTGGCCAATTTAATTATGCTAAATTTGTATTTTTACGGTGAGTATGAGCATAACTTTTATTTGGTTTTTATATTCTCTTTTAAGTCCTACAATTTGCAAGTCGAAATATTTATCAAATATGAAAGAAATTGATTAGAAAAAAAATTTTTCAAGGTGCATTACGCCCAAACAATTGTTTCTGTTTTTCTATCAAAGGGATGTTGAGCAACCGAATAACTGTATTATTAATTTTTTTTTTAAGTCCCCTGTTAACACCGAGAGTCAGAAACTATTTGTTCCTCTTGTTCAACCATTACCATTAAAAAATAGGGAAACATATTGCTTAGCTGTTTGCTATAAACTGCACTGGATTGGATTAATGTAGTGTTAAGGTTTTCAAATACAGAAATATTCAATTTTGTGTTTTGAAAGATCACATGAGTAGAATCACACATGACAATACTTACACAAGTATAGAAATTTCTACATAAACGTATATAAACTTTAAATTAATATTTTCAATTCAATTTATCATTCCTTTCTAAAACTGTTAATTTGATGATTTCATTGTATAATATTCAAATCAGAGCTTTATGTGCTAAATCTACGCATTGTTAATACATATTTTTAAACAACATTAATGTATTTAATATACATTTAAAAGGTTTTTAGATTGGCGAACGTTTCAATGAAATTTCATGAATTCCTAAATGCTTGAAAATAAATACTTGTAAAATTAAATGATTGTAGCGTGTAAAAATATAACAAACTCACGTATTTGGTAAAACGAGTTGATATTACTAAAAGAAAGCAAAACAGATGTTATAACAATTCAAGGAGATTTAGCTTTTGTTTACAGTTTAGTAAATATCAATGCCCTAGCATTTCCCAGTGAAAATACATAGAACGAACTTGGTGGTCAAGTGATATGACCTTCCCAACACAGACTACATTTCAGTATCGTCAGAGTTCGAAGGTGGTTTGTTGGCCGCCATTCTACGAATCTATGAAAACCTTGAATTTTGCACGACCGTCTGTACAGGGAGAACGTAGCGGTTTATTAAACGGAAACGGGCCATTCGAGGTATCTAATGTGCACTCTTTGAAAACGTTTAACCATTATAAACTATCCCTAAGAAAAATACCAAATAAACAATGTTAAAGGTCACCAGCTTAACATTGTCTTTACTATTTGAATGTTTTCAACATCCCCAAAACCAACAGAAAACCCATGTTTTTACAGGTTATTATAAAACCAATTCAATAAATATAAGCATTTATTCACGTTATTATTTTAAAAAAACTCAAATATCTACGATGTTATTTGATTCATGTCTTCATCGAAGATCTGAGATTAAAATACTGATAAGCAGAGAAAATTAAAGTAATTGTGAGTGATTGATGAAGTTGAATGATCAAATGAAAAACAATGTTTCTTGCTTCATATAATGCTATCGTGTTTAACAGGCATGTAATTACATGTGATACCTATATTTAAACATCCAAACTAATGAAAATTTTCAAAATTAAAACCATCAATAAAACGTTGATTCATCAGCAAGGATTATATTATTAAATACTTTTTTGAGGTTCATGTGCTCCTGTGTGAATAACGTAGTAAACGTGATTCGTATGATCCAGTTTCTCAGAATAATACAAAACCTACTAGACACATACACTAAACATAATAGTTGTCAAATAGTTATTTACGACATGAGTATCATAAGATATCTTATTACAATACGAAATTGGAAAATTATCAAACAAGACTCTTTAGCCGAAATTGTTAACCAATTGAATATTGTAATATAATGTTACCATTTGAATATCATAGAAAGTAAGACGCAATTTGTCAAAATTCATGTGAACTATAATTTTTCTTTAAATTTTACTCCTTATCCTGCGAAAGATATGTGACAGTACTTATGTTAACAGTTCTACTGCCATGGGTTTAATTAATTAGTTTGCAGTACGCATATTATTGTTTTTGGTTTTAGAGAAGCATGGATATACAGAGTGTCGGGGAAGGAAACGTCTAGAGTTTGAAAAAAGCTGTTTAAACAATTTTAATCATACTTTGTCTAATAAACAACATAAATATTTTGAATGGCTGAGCTGCAATAAACACGCAAATGTTGGTTTGAAAATATGATTTCTACGCAAAACGTTGCCTTCTAGAATCATGTAAACAGACCAGAAACATGTAACATGTTTATTATTAATAATATAAATTAATATATTAGTTCAGAAAAAAATTAACCGAGAAATAAAAAAGCAGTCGAACTGTGAAAATTCGGTGCTTTTTTATTTCTAGGTTAATTTTTCTTTCTGATCAAATGTATTCATTTATTTTGTTAATCATAAACAATTTAGATATTAATGAAGTGTTTATATGCTTCTACAACGCAAATAGTTGCCTAGAAAACATATATCCAAACCAACTTTTGAATGTTTATTGCGGCTTGGCCATTTGGAATATACGTGTAGTTTATTAGACAAAATAAGCTTAAAATTGTCTTAACAGCTATTTTTCGAAGATTCGACATTTCTTCCCCGAATATCCTGTATATAAAAGGCTTGATTTCTGTTGGTACGCGACGGAACGGCGTTCCGGTTCTTTGGAAATAATTATGAAAGTATACTATATATAAATAGCTATTGCTATTATATTAATAATTAATTCGAGGCGCGTTTCGGGGACTAAGATTTTAAAAATAAAGGATATATGTATCATAATAACTCTTATGACGACACTGTTCTCAGTTACGTCAAGTTTTAATTTAGAGAATCAAAGTGAATGATCTAAGTTTACTCACTTAAATAAAGTTTTTCTTACTATACATACTATTTAGAATGTGTTTTATGTTCAAAACAATTGTTGCCTCTACAGCATATATTTTCACGTATTATTCGTAATTGCTATGCAATATTCAATACGGACTATGTGGACCTGCAAAAAAGAAACAAAAAGAAAAGACCTACTGCAGCAGAAAATATTTTCCACTCGCCGGGATTCGAACTCGGGTCTTTAAAGTTAACTCACCTGACACGGTTCCCCCTCACCACCAGGTTACCTCCTTTCCGATGCGAAAAGAAAGTGAAGCATTTGCAGTTTAAAAAAAAAACAGGGTGTTCAATTTATCTTAATACAAGATCTATTTTTAAAAAGAGATTTCATTAAACAAAAATCTCTAGCGTTCATATTGTTTTTCGACAATGTTATAAAGATCAGTCGGGGCTAATATTATACAGTAGAAAATTGGGGTTAATGTATTACACTTTAAGAGTTGTAATTTAAGTCCAAAATTAACAAGAAAATGACAAATGATAGGAAATATATTCTATTATAATGACCATATAGCAAACACTCACAATGTAACAATATTTGTGAGGAAAAAAATCAAAACTAAAATGCCTAATTTTTCCAGTAAAAAACTTTACCGCTGTGATATAAATCTTTTGGTGTTACTTCGTTATTTTTTATGACACGATATTTTTGAAAATAGGTTATCATTAAGAAAGAATTAATATTCTTTTCTGCGTTCAAATAATGCAATAATATTAATCGTGTCATGATATATACAGCCTCAAATTTGTGGGGCTAATATGATACAACTTATGAGACTAATGTAATACGGGTGTCGGGGCTATTTTGATACACTAAAAATTAACACGCAGACAACTGGAAGGAATTTTTTTATGTTTAATATTACATCAAAGGCACTAAAATTCCGATTTGATGTTGATAAACTCTCCAAGTGTTTATCTGAGAAAGAAAGAGCAGGTGACAATTTATATAGATTTCCTCGTTCTCCTCGCTACCCAGTACATGGTGATTCACATATGATTATCAATTGACGGGAGCTTCTACTGTTTCAGTGCAGTTACTGATTTTTCACTGGAATCACAAGGAATCAGGCCTACAATAGGAGCTAACACCATCACTTCAACTCCAGATATCAACTGTTCTCATCCAGTACTATTGAGATAAAACAGTTGGAAAAAAAATTTTAAAAAACAGTAGCCCTCCAAAGAATAATGAAGCGGTTAGACCCAATAGCAGCAATCATTACTAGTGAAGAGTGGATCATTACTAGGAAAGAGTGGAGTGTTTAATTTACATTAATTTAATATCTCTTTTTAAAAAGAGATTTAATGAAACAAAAATCTCTAGCGTTAATATTTGTTTTCGACAATGTTAATAGGTATTTGTTCGCAATTTTCGAAAATTCAGATCGTTCGCCCAAAATTGAACGTACGCCACCTTTAAACATCTTGTGCTTCGAGGAATAGATTTACAGAAAAATTGGAGCTCTTTTCAAGAAAATTATGTAAATATGATGGGCTTTGGTGTAAAGTACCTTCAAAATTAAAAGATTCGTTTCAAATTCGAAGATTCGTAATATTAGCCAGATCGTTCAAGGAATATCCATTTTGTTGAAAATCGTGTTTACTTAAGGCTCTAGAATTACTCACACGAAGACGGATTCACAAAGAGGGGTTTTGGAAAATCACATTTTCGGGTTCAAAAAACAAGCGTTTTGACAGCCTTGTGTATAGAAAATAAAAGAACAATACCAACAATCCACTTTTTTCGAACTAGCTACTTACAAAACGTGTTTTCTGTGAAAATTTCGACACTTCCTCCTACGGCATTACGTAACTCTTTACACGTGGAGGTAAAAAATTCCAGAGTTACTGGGATTTGAACTCGGATCCCTGTAGTCTGTAGGTCTGGCTCGACCGCACTGAGCTATCACCGGTATTTCTCAAAACGCTGTCCAAGCACACTTATTACGTTAAGAATAGTTACGTGATATTCATTGCACTTAGATTTTTATTAGAGAAATGTTCTACATGTGTCAAAGATATCAAATTCACAAAAATAATGCAACCGCATAAAACCCACGCAACTACATAGCTCATTTTACTAAGAAATATTTTCAACCAGAAGCCGTGGTCTTTAGAACCCTCTGTGGACGTCGTTCCCGGTCTTATCTTTCGGCGACTACGGCCAAGGTTGAATTACGTCACAGATGAAAGTTGCGATAACGCTAGAGCTCAACACGGGCGCGCGTGCAGACGTTCTGAAGCCAGAATCGCAATAGTGGCATATTTATACGTAATTCTTAAAGACATTAACACACTAAAATAAATAGTGGCGCCTCAAAACACATACTTTATGTGATATTTATAATGGATACGAATGATTATAACTATACAATTAACCGCAAAATTGTTTCTACCCGCCAAAAATTATTCGCCGTGGATGAGATTCGATCTTACGTGCCTAAGCTTCGCCAACAGCGCGCTTACGTGCTATACCACCGAAACTCATAACTTTTGTCTCTCACAAAGATGATTTTAAACTGTCATGTATCACAGATTTGACTAAAAAAGAACGTGCGGCGTTTAGATGCTTGTGATAACTACAGACGGACAAACAGACGTTTTGTCGTAAATAGATTTTTTAGTAACAAGGACTTACAAAACATGGATTCTGTCTACAAACGTATTGAAGTAATTTACTATATACAAGAATAACATTTATCTACTTTTGTCGTGACCAGTGATCGGAATTTAGAGGTTTTTGTCGAGAAATCCGCGTCTCTCGGCGCATGATTACAATACCTTTTCTTCTTACTACATAGTTACCAGAAAGGAAGAAAAAGTGGTTTTTCATTGTTTCTATTCAACAAAAGTTTTCAATCAATTCCAAAGGTGAAATAATCAGTAAATATTAAAAAGAGATTTATTAACAATATGAAATGAAATACAATAAGAAAGGAGTCTTCTGTTCTTTACTTTGTATTCTTAACAAATCTATAGGAAAATCATAATAAAGGCATTATTTCAACAACATTCGAATATTATTGTTAGAATCAATGGGGAAACTGTTAATGCCCGGTCCTGGTAACGTAAAAAGGGTTAACTAATGTTGTGAAATGTAGAAAAAAATCCTTTAACTCGTGTTGCCCGAAACCAATGTTTTGTGGGTCGTTGATACAGAAAAATCGAACGACGGCGAAAAACCTGTATGCACTTAGTGTGTCTGTTGATGTGTCTGTTCTTGTGTCTGTTCGTCTGTCTGTAATTTTCAAAGAAAATTATATGATCTTATTGAAAGAATTATTTATAAACAACAAATTTCATTTGAAACAAAAATCTGTGTTCAATTTTAGAGTTGTAGGAAAACGCCGAAAAAATTCAAACTTTTCCAATTTTCGAAAATTCAGAGTTTACAGTGGACACAGGACGTATGTCGCCTTTATAGGTGTATTTTACTCTATTATTAGAAGAAATTTAAAGAAAAAAATTGGGGTCGTTTTTGAGAAACTTTTGAAAATGACCGACGGCATCATGTAATGTACCCTCAAATTTTAAAGAATGATTTTTAATATCTCAAAGTTTCAACTAGAATCACATCGACAAGGGATTCTTCAATTTGGAAAAGATCGTACGATCTGTTTAGGCGCTAGTAGTGTTCACAGATGGACGGAGAGACGGACAGACGCAGAGAGACTGACGTTTTGCTTTCAATTGATGTTTGGGCATCAAAGACCCACAAAACAGGATTTATGGTTACATCACGTGTTAGAGATTTTTTCTCTTAATTTAGTAACTGGATTAATCCACTCCTTTGTTTTCAGGGCCCGGCAATACATTTTTCTGTCGAAAATTCGCCGTTCTTTTTTCGCGGAGCATTACATAACTTTCTCTATACTACGTATATTACTCCGTATGTATGTGGGTATACGAGAAAGTAAAAAGTTACGTAATTCTACGGAGGAAATCGGCTAATTTTCGACACAAAAACTGTAATTTCCGGGCCCTGGTGTCAAAAAAAGTGGATAAATTCAGTTGATAAATATAAAATAAAATCCCTTTAGCATGTGGTGTAGCCAGAAGCCAGGTTTGGTGGGTAGTAAATACAAAAAAAAAAAAAAAAAGATTAATGGTAAAACGTGTTTCCTCTGTGAATAATGCTAGCGGCTAAACTGTTCAGGCAATTTTCTCTAAAGTTGATATTCCGCAAGCGGTCTGACTGATGTCGAGCTCTCCTGAATTTCAAATCAATATTTTATTTTTGGATGGTACTCTACAAGAAGCCCCTGAAACATTTTCAAAAATTAAAAAAATGGCATGAACTTTTCTGGTTAACTTTTATTGCCGGATAGCGTAATGGACGCTATAAGACGATGGTGGAGATGATTTTCGTTCATATATTTAATTTTTCCAAAAATGCAACAAAACAATTTTTTTCCGGCGTTTTCCTACAACTTAAGTATTGAAGATAGTTTGTTTCCTTAATGAAATGTGTTCATCAAAAACAGATCTTCAAATATTCCTTTCAAATAAACAGTCCTTTAAAAAAGATCACGTACAATTGTTTAAAAATATAAGTACTTTAGATAATTTTACAATTTTTAAAATAGCAAATTTGAATTTCCCCCGCTTCGTTTGACGAGCTGTCATTCTGAATTTCTTTTGAATTCTGATGATTGTCAGGACGGACAAGGCGCTATTACGACGCTGTATTTTTCATTTAATGTCAAAAACAGTTAAAAATTGTGAATAATGTACTGTAGGGAGAAATGTATTCTGTGAACGTTTTCTTAAATTTTGGTATCCCCGTGGCCTAACTCATATACAAGACGAATTCTGAGTACAGAAAGAAACTAGCGTTTATTCTTCAAATCGCACGAGCGTTTGCTCTTTGAGTTGGATTGATTTAATTGAAATTATCTCAATGAGGTTTTCTCTCTTAATAATAGTATTTAAATAAAACATAAAAGAAAAACAGAAAATACCGGAATTTTGAAGGAACATTTATTACAAAAATTTGATGTTTTGTTGTTATAATATTCAACTATGGATATATGAGATGTGTTTCCGAGAAGTTCATTGTTGGCGACATGAATGGGAAAGATATAACATACGGCGGCTTTGGCCGGTATTACACTATAAAAGTTATATGACATATCTTTGATAAAGAACTTTGTAGCAGTCTTTGAACTTTGATGAGAAAACTTTGACAAAGAAATTTGATGAGCGTATTACATTTCGTCCAAATTTTATGTAGGTTTGCTCGCGATTTACAATCAATTACGCACAAATAGTTGTGCTTTGCTACTTTATGTTTTATTATAACTAATCTATGTTTAATGCTAATGTAGTAAAAGGTAAATAAGAAAACGTTTGAGGGTGAGGCTTTAGAACAACGCCATGGTGAGGTTATGGGTCGCACATTGTGGGCATTAATTAAAGACCTTCGAAATGAAGAATTATTTGAGGATGGATGAGGAAACATTCAATTTTCTTTGTCGTTCTTCCTTCTTTCGAAATTCAGTCCTCTGATAGGAAAGTTTAAAAAAATTATCTTCCTAAACTGGGCATTTTCCAAACACCATATTTTCCACTTCCCGGGAAAATGTGTCCTACAAACGTTAATTCGTTTGGTTTTACTTTTGTAGTTCGGATGGACAGTATTATATAAACTTTCTAATTACTCTCACTCAGCAATTATGACTTTGGTTGAAGCAATACCCCTATATCGGACGCCATGTTACCAAATATGATAAAACTTTGAAGCCGGAGACTACATTTATCCAAGAAATTTTATAAAAGATTGGCTATTACACTGTCATATTTCTTTTATAAAACACCTTTGACAAAAATCTTTTACAGTGTAATACCGGCCTTTATTTACTTAACGTTAATGTTAGAATATCTCTACGTTCAATAAAATGTTGTAATCAAGTTTAAAGTCGAGAAGTAAGTATATATATATATATATATATATATATATATATATATATATATATATATATATATATATATATGTGGAGATATGCATTAGGTAATACGTACTTATAATAGTATTCATTCATTTACTTTCCAAATTATTTTACCTTTTTCAATAAATAAAGTAGCAAATTAAAATAGATTTTGAAATAGAGTTCGCAGCGAAAATGAAATGTTTTAGCGGGCTTACTACTTTCCGGGGCATCTATAACTGTTTAATTTCTTAATTATTTATGAAGAGACTAATTATAATTTGTTTGGTTGTACTTGTAGGTCATCATTTAAAAGAAAATATAATATTTAAGAATGATTTTAGAATATCTTGAGATCGGGCAAAAATAATTTTATGTATTCGAAACACGAATTAGTGGTCCATAAACAAGTCCTATAAGAACATTTAATCACAGCAATGCTAACTGAAAAACAAAACAATTTTAACAGGAATTGATAAGCAAATATGTGCTCATTGTTGGCAGCGTCCGTTGTTGCTGCCCACAGCATCCATTGTTGCGCTTATTGCCGACGCTTCTGAGGTTGATGCTCTCTTCAGCTGCCTGTCCCAGTTGGGACTCTACAGCCAGGTGTTAGTAGTGTGGGATTTTTCTTCTCCTAGTTTTGCCTCCACTCCCCCGTACTGAGACGGGGATTGGTAAATTAGGAAAAATAACATAGGAGTTAATACATTTTATGTTGGACAGGTTATTTTATTAGGCCTTTAGGAAGACGGAAATGGGGGTGGAAAAAAGGATTTAATGTTTTTATTGATTTTTACTTTCTCGCACTTACTGTCGTAAGAAGAAAAGGTATTGTAATCGTGCATCAGAATACGGCGAATTTTCGGCAAAAAAACCGTCCCATCCTGGTAACGAAAAAGTGAATAAATTTATTTGCTAAATTTAGGGGGAAATCCTTTAACGCGTTTAGTAGCCAGAATTCATGTTTTGTGGATCGTTGTTACCGAAAAATTGAATAACGGCGAAACGTTTGTCTATCAGTCTTCCGTCTGCGAACAACGCTATGGGTTAAATTGTTCAACCGATTTTGTCCAAAATTGATAATACCCAATCGATCTTGTTGATATCACGGTCCCATTAATTCGAAACCGATATTTTAATTTTGGGAGGTACTTTACATAAAGCCCCAGAGATATTTTCAAAATGTTCTCAAAAGCGGCGTCATCGGTTTTTATTATTTTTTTCCATAATCTCAAGAACGTTTAAGAGAATGATTTGATAAATTGATGAATGAAATGATGATGATGAATTTTTAGATCTCATGTTGGCGTCTGTCTGTCCGTCTGTAGTTAACACAAGCATCTCAACGCTGCACGTTCTTTTTTAGTCAAATCTGTGATACATGAAAGTTTAAAATAATCTTTGTGAGGAACAAAAGTTATGAGAGTTTCTGTGGCATAGCAGGTAAGCGCACTGTTGAAGAAGCTTAGGCACGTAAGATCGAATCTCATCCACGGCGAATTATTTTTGTGGGTAGAAACAATTTTGCGGTTAATTGTATAGTTATAATCATTCGTATCCATTATAAATATCACATAAAGCATGTGTTTTGAGGCGCCACTACTTATTTTAGTGTGTTAATGTCTTTAAGAATCACGTATAAATATGCCCCTATTGCGATTCTGGCTTCAGAACGTCTGCATGCGCGCCCGTGTTGAACTCTAGTGTTATCGCAACTTTCATCTGTGACGTAATTCAACCTTGGCCATAGTCGCCGAAAGATGAGACCGGGAACGACGTCCACAGAGTGTTCTAAAGACCACGGCTTCTGATTGAAAATATTTCTTAGTAAAATGAGCTATGCAGTTGCGTGCGTTTTATTCGTTTGAATTCTTATTGTGAATTTGATATCTTTGACACATGTAGAACATTTCTCTAATAAAAAATCTAAGTGCAATGAATATCACGTAACTATTCTTTTCGTAATAAGTGTGCTTGGACAGCGTGTTGAGAAATACCTGTGATAGCTCAGTGCGGTCGAGCCAGACCTACAGACTACAGGGATCCGAGTTCAAATCCCAGTAACTCTGGAATTTTTTTACCTCCACGTGTAAAGAGTTACGTAATGCCGTAGGAGGAAGTGTCGAAATTTTCACAGAAAACACGTTTTGTAAGTAGCTAGTTCGAAAAAAGTGGATTGTTGGTATTGTTCTTTTATTTTCTATACACAAGGCTGTCAAAACGCTTGTTTTTGAACCCGAAAAAGTGATTTTCCAAAAAACCTCTTTGTGAATCCGTCTTCGTGTGAGTAATTCTAGAGCCTAAAGTAAACACGATTTTCACCAAAATGGATATTCCTTGAACGATCTGCCTAATATTACGAATCTTCGAATTTGAAACGAATCTTTTAATTTTGAAGGTACTTTACACCAAAGCCCATCATATTTACATAATTTTCTTGAAAAGAGCTCCAATTTTTCTGTAAATCTATTCCTCGAAGCACAAGATGTTTAAAGGTGGCGTACGTTCAATTTTGGGCGAACGATCTGAATTTTCGAAAATTGCAAACAAATGCCTATTAACATTGTCGAAAACAAATACTAACGCTAGAGATTTTTGTTTCATTAAATCTCTTTTTAAAAATAAATATTAAATTAATGTAAATTATACACTCCACTCTCTCCTAGTAATGATCCACTCTTCACTAGTAATGATTGCTGCTATTGAGTCTAACCGCTTCATTATTCTTTGGAGTGCTACTGTTTTCTAAAAATTTTTTCCAACAGTTTTATCTCAAAAGTACTGGATGAGAACAGTTGATCTCTGGAGTTGAAGGGATGGTGTTAGCTCCTATTGTAGGCCTGATTCCTTGTGATTCCAGTGAAAAATCAGTAACTGCACTGAAACAGTAGAAGCTCCCGTCAATTGATAATCATAAGTGAATCACCATGTACTGGGTAGCGAGGAGAACTAGGAAATCTATATAAATTGTCACCTGCTCTTTCTTTCTCAGATAAACACTTGGAGAGTTTATCAACATCAAATCGGAATTTTAGCGCCTTTGATGTAATATTAAACATAAAAAAATCCCTTCCAGTTGTCTGCGTGTTAATTTTTAGTGTATCAAAATAGCCCCGACACCCGTATTACATTCTCTTAAGTTGTATCATATTAGCCCCACAAATTTGAGGCTGTATATATCATGACAC